>JARJCM010000088.1:0-380661 GCA_029233265.1 Mycena alexandri | reverse complement strand
AGCGCCAGGATGCCACCGCCGTCGCGACAGAGGGTGCTGCTCATCCAGTCCCCCGCCCACGCAAGCAGGCTGCTGCGACGGACACCACAGACACAGACATGGATGGGACGTTGCTGGACAGCGCGTCGACCGACCTATTCAGCCTTTATCGTCGTATTCGTGGTCGTTCCCCCACGCGTCGTGCCTTGGTTGTTCCGAAGGCCGAGTTGGTCCCAGACGACGTCGTGGGTACCACAATCGACCTGACGAGGCAAGACGCCCCTTCCCCACGTCCTCGCTCTGCTGCCCCTCGGTCGCGCACGGCCTCTGTGGACCAAACCAACCGTTCGAGTCGGGCGCGCTCCCTTGCCGCGCTGCGGCACTTTCCCGCTTCTCCCGCCCCTGCATCGTCGCCCGACTCTCCTGCTTCTCCCGCCCCTGCATCGTCGCCTGCCTCTCCCGCTTGTCCCGCCCCTGCATCGTCGCCTGCCACTCCCGCTTCTCCCGCCCCTGCATCGTCGCCCGCTTCTCCTGCCCCTGCATCGTCGCCCGCTTCTCCTGCCCCTGCATCGTCGCCCGTTTCTGCCGCCCCTGCATCGTCTCCCGCCTCTGCTGCTTCTCCAGCCCCTGCACCGTCGCCCGCAGATCCACCGCGCCGTGAACGCTTCGATAAGGGCCCCCTCAATCCCAACAACCCCCACGACCAATTCTTGATCAAGCAGTTGGCGGTCAAGGCGATGGCTGCCCCGCGCCACGAACCATCTCCCCCGGCTTCACCCTGCCACTCCGACTCCGACTCCCGCTCCCGCAGAGGGAGCAACAGCGATGACAGGGAGGACTTCGAGATGGATCTGGATGCCGTGCAGTCGGAGGAGGAGGAGAAGGAAGAGGTGCCCAAGAAGCCCAAAGGGCAAGGCAAGGCGGCGTCCAAGAAACCCAAGCCGCCCGCTCCTGCCGCCAAGCCCCGCGCGCCCGCCGCTACTGCCAAATCCAAGGCGTCCGCAGTCGCCGGCAACTCGAAGGCCTCCCACTCCCGCTCCGGCAGAGGGAGCAACAGCGATGACGGGGAGGACTTCGAGGCGGATCTGGACACCGTGCAGTTGGAGGAGGACGTGCTGCCCAAGAAGGCCAAAGGGAAAGGCAAGGCGGCGCCCAAGCAGCCCAAGGCGGCACCCAAGCAGCCCAAGGCTGCTGCTGCCAAACCCAAGAAAGCAGTTGCTGCTGCCGCCAAACCCAAGGCGACTGCGAAGAGTAAGGGCAAACAGAAAGCTGTCGACGAGCCCGACGACGACAATGAACCCGACGACGAGAACGACGACGACGACGACGACAGTGGGCACACCAAGCAGGGGGCCATTCCTCATGCAATCAAGCAGCGTGTCGTGGACGCCTACGACGAGTTCCTGGACAAAATTACCAGCCTCGCCGACGAAACTGGGTACTCGGGGCCGACGCTGCACCAGACCCTGGGCACCGCCATCAAGAAACCGCGGGCTCCAACCTCGTGGAACGTTTACGAGCAGTTTTACGCACAAGAACATACGCAAAGCGGCTCGAGTAAGTCTTCCTCTTGTCACTCCCTTCTGTAACGTATTCACCGTCTTTACTTAGCGGAAGCTTTCAATGTCGCCACATGCCGGCAGGACTACCTCGCTCTTTGTGCGAAGCTGGAGATCGAGCCGAGCGACTCCAAGGCGGTCTTCGCAGCCGAACCGTGGCTACTCGAGTGGCGTGAAAAACTAACGCAGAACACGGTCGTCCAACTACGAAACAAGAACCAGCTCAAGGCGAAAGTTCAGGCGGAGGTGAAACCAATCATTGCTATTGTACGTCCTCCCTGCGCCTCAAAATTAACGGTGGTGCTTACTTGTCTTTCTTAGGCGAAACTAATCTACAACTCCTTGGGTGTACACATTCACGGACGCGTCATCGACACCAACGGCGACGCTAGTTTCATGTTCGGCGTTGGCCCAATCTACAAGGAAATGCGCCGACTTAACGAGAGCTCAATTAACCAGACTATCAAGGACGAGGAGCACATGTTTGGGTATGTTCTTACGAATGTCCTCCACGTCATACATATTCTAACAGTCCATGGTCTAGCGAAATCGAAAGACGGAGACGCGGACTGCCGGCGGCCCACGTCCCTGCACCAGCAAAGAGCGACGAGCGGCTGCGCTGTGAGCTATCACTTTGTGATACGCTCAAGCGCGGCGGAAATCAGTAACGAAACGACTCACGGAGGAAATCACGATAAGCCTCAGAGACCACACGGCATGCTACGGCTGTCACGGAGGGTTTTCCCACGGTTGAAAACTGACCTGGCGGACGCTCTCTGCGCGGATGGAAAGGTAACACACTGCAACGGAACACACGCACTACGGAACACGACTACGGAACGCTCGCGGAAAAAAGGTAGCAAAATTGCCAACAAAGGCCCGACCTCGAATCGAACGAGGGACTCGCAATTACGCAATACTGTGAAGAGAAGTACTACAAATGCGCGCGTTACCAGTTACGCCACCGGGTCTATACTGCAAATAGTCATGAAACAACAATCGACACCCACGGAATCACTCACGGTCGAATACTGGCGCACGCTCTCTCCGTGACGGAAAAATACACCTACGGAGCGTGGGAAAAAGCGGGAAAAAGCGAATAAAGGCCCGACCTCGAATCGAACGAGGGACTCGCAGATAGTGCAATATTGCGAGGAACCGACAATGCGCGCGTTACCAGTTACGCCACCGGGCCTATACTGCCAAACCCACGGAATCACTCACGGTCGAATACTTGCGCACGCTCTTTCCGTGACGGAAAAATACACCTACGGAGCGTGGGAAAAAGCGAACACGGCTTGACCTCGAATCGAACGAGGGACTCGCAATTGTAATATCGTGGAGAGTCGACTGCAAATGCGCGCGTTACCGTTACGCCACCAGGCCTATACCTCGAACAACCAAGGAGTGCCACACGGACATATTCACGGACGACTTACGGATCGCTACAGGGACATGCGAAGCGACGGGATCGGGCAAACGTAAAGGTTGTGGGGCAGGTTTCCGTCGAGCCTAACGGAAGGCGCGTCCGTCAACTTAACGGAGAACATGGGAGTCGAACTTCGCGGAGGGCATGTGAGGATCCAAGGAAGGGCAATACAACGGAGGCTTCACGGAGAAGTTCACGCGCGGTAATCGGGCGGGAATACGTATAAAAGCCAGATGTATTTACCAAGGAATATCATCTTGTGATCCCCCACTGCTCACACCTAAGCTACCCTCCCCCCAGCCTTACGGGGCGGAGTTGTCTCTCTCATATACACATAATAGCTCAGGCTACGCCGTCTTCCGTGGGGCTAGCTAAATAGGTCACTTGGATTGAAGGTTCACCAAGGAACCCTTTCTAAAGGTCCCTTCGACTCCGTAAAAACGGGTCGGGAGGAAATTGTTGAATACAAAGGCGTTGGTCACGGCGCAGTCGATGAAAAGCGCGTACTTCTAAACAGCCAGCAGCCCCTACTTAGCTGCGTGCAACTGTTGTATTGGAGGCTCAAACGCAGATCCGTGCGCAGGGCACCACTCCCCATCTTCACGGAAGGCTTATCCGTGAAGACTATAACCACTCCACCATTTCATTCGAAACACAACTTCACCACACTCGTCACGGAACCTCATCCGTTGCGCGTTCACACAAGCACAGGAAGAAAACGGGCTACGGAGGAAAAGAGCTATAGCCCGCTCGCGCTGTGTTAAAACCCACGTTTTAAAGACACTGCTTGCCCGAGTAATACGAGGCAGGGAGAAAAGAGAAACCCCCATATCACCCAGGTCTCCCGGCTCGGATCGACGCTCGCATTGCGAAGCTCTATTCCTTCGCGCAAGTGTAGAGCGACCTCCAACCACGGCTTTCCTGGAAGGCTAGCCCCCAACGAGGAACTAAAAACCTCGAGGAACCTAGCGCTCACATCCTAATCCTCACGGAAACGGATTGTACCATCTCACCACCACCACCACAATTATATAAACCTTCCGTAGCGTACGAGTAGCTACGTTTCTCCGCGACAGAGTAATTTCCCTCTAGAGGACGAATCACCTTCGTGTACTTGCCTGAAACCAATTCACCTGGTCAGACATTTCACGGAACCGCAGTCCGCATCACAGCGCTGAAACGGGCAAGATGCGCTAACAGTGAAAATGGGCTAACTAAGCTCTGAATGCGGGCTAGCTGAACACTAACACACCACACACAAAACCTAACACAACACCAAATCCCCTACTTATACTTCACTAAGACTAAGCGCGTCTTCCTCAGTGAGTTCGGGTCCGAGCCGTAGTATGCGACTACTGGTTTGGATTCCTAGCACAACGAGAATTGAATTATGGCCTCAACTATCCCAACTAAACAAACACCACACTATTCGCTAGCTACCCTTGACGTTCCGAAACAAGACTTCCCAAGGTTGGGATGTACAGGTTTGGGGGTGATAAGGATGTTTACTAGGCGGACGCACAAAGTGCAGTCGTCCTAGGCGAGGTAAATGAAGTGTCTATCTGAAAACTTCCACTAATGGACTATGCTGCTTCTCCTGCACTTCCTCTATGGCTTGGCTAGCTGAATGCTGCTAACGGCCGACTTAGACTCCTCTGAATCCAAGCTCTTTTCTGTTACACTTGGGCTTATTAAGGACCCCGAGTATTCTCTTAGCTCAACTAGTCGGTCGATGAATCGACTGGCAGTTCTACCAAAGTGCTGTGCCGGGCGTGGTCCGTTTTACGGGAGGCGTTTCCTGGTCACCCAATGCGTAGCTACCACTGAAGTCCACCACAAAGCTAGCCGCAACTCTCAAACTTAAACTCTTGTGCTCTCGGTCCTGATTTATACGTGGAGATTGGCACCGCTCACAAACTCCCAACGCGAAGCTTCGACTTATTGGTTCACACAGTTACTTCTGGATCCAACAAACAACGCTGCGATTCTTAAAGACTGGACTACAACAGAGAAGGTACTTTATCTCCGCTTCGACTGGCCTGAGCACACCCTTATCGACTGAGCGATGAGCGGGGCATGAACTGGCTTTTAGCGGTGTTTTCTGGGTCCTTATATACTACTCAGAAGTCCATGACATAAACTCTATCTACTAATCATGCCGGGGTGATTCCTCATCCACCTGTCAACTGCCATGACGATCTTGGCCATTTATCCGAAGTCCGGGTCCAATTCCGGGTCCAAGATGACCCTAGAATGGTCCAGAGCGATGCTAGGCCCTGGCTAGGCCTCGGCTAGGCCTTGGCTAGGCTAGGCCCATCGCACCAAGCTCCGAAATGACTCCACCCCGGAGCCTAGAGTGCATAACTCCGAAAATACTCGGAGCCTTAGCCCTTAGCTCCGAAATGACTCCACCTGCTCACATGTTGGATTGTCCACTTTGACTTCCTCAACATCCTATCATTGCCATCCCAGGAACTGATCAGAGTTGAGCTAGCTCGCATTTATGGTACGCTAGCCATGCTAGCCTCGTAAACCAAGCATGCTAGTACAGCTAGTCGACTTCAATGATCATTCTCTACGCCTCGTATCGCTCTGTGACCTTGCTAGTGCAATTGCTAAAGCACTAGCACCATCCAACACATCTCTACTTCGAATCCAAGTGCTAGGACTCGCTCTGAATAATACCTGAGGCTCAAGGCACTCAAAGGTAATAGCTCTACTGTCAATTGTGATAGCTAGCTCGATAAACGAGTTGCTAGTACGCATGATCCTGTCTCTTGGCTCGCTAGCCCTCTTGTTAAGTCCCTTCGGACTTATTCTGTGCAGTCATTGGTTCTCCTAGTCGGATTACAATCCCTGTTGAATGCCTAGGCCTTTGGTACATCTCCTTGATAGTGTACCTGTCCAGTGTAACGCTTGTAACCGCGCCTAGCACTGTACAGAATACTACAGCCAGCAGTCGGAGCTCACTCTGACTCTCCTTTATATCACCGAACAGAGGTCTGGTGCACTAGTCAATAATGCAGCCAGAAGCTAGTTTATAGCCTGAGTCCCCTAGCACCAACTAGTGCTCATAAAGCTTAAAATAGCCCGATTGCGACACAATTGGTGTTGCGCCGTCTCATCTCCCCTTCACTAAATCTCAACCGTCCCCGGTTGACGACGATTGCCGGTCAGTGGCTTGCACTTCACGAGTTCAGTGGTCCTAGCAATGATATCTTGCTCCAGACGTTCATTTATGTGTGCTCATTCATGCCATTCAACAGTTCAACCTCCAAGCCCAACTATTTGGACTGATATTTCCCACAGATATCGTCTTTGGTTCTCTCAACAAAGTCTCAGACAAGTTACGTTTCGTCCTTTGACATTCGCCTTTATTCCAAGCTCGACTCCACAAGGACAAGAAATTCCTCAGACGGTCCGTTGCCTGTTTTCATGCTCCTTGTGTCCTACTTTACTTGATTCCTTCAAGTGTGCTTCTTCCTCCTGTGTATGTTCTCATTAAGCTAGCTGAGTGCTGCAACATCGAAACAAGTCTCAGAGAAGGTTATAATGAACCGCATTTCGCCAATTCAAAATTCCCCTTTCATCCAAGAACATTGTAATCTACAATGATTCTGTTTGTCATGTAGCTAGCTGCTCAACTTTTGCCCAACTTCACTTCCATTCACAAAATTCTACCACATTCTAGGACAACTCTAAGTCCTTGCACGTTTTCTCTTGCTTTTGGTCCACAACCAACCTCCCAGAAAGAAACCAAGGATTCATTTCGAGTTTTCAACCCGAACTTCTCTCCACTTGATTCCAACCACCTCAGCTATTACTCTTTCAAGCAGAAATTCGAAAACTTTTCATAGGCTTGAACCCACAGCATATTACAGTTTCATCATGGATTATAACTCAGCCTCCTCCCCCCCACTAAACAATTTTAACCATCCCCGGTTGAGTCTGTTTGTGAATGTGATGGTCCGACCGGTTTATCCTGCAATATCTGCAAAGTTTAACCACTACTTCATTTCTTCATTTTGCCACACTAGCTTGGAATTTCCTCAAGCCAGCCTTCGAGCAACTGCCACTACAGCAAGCACAAGTGTCTTACTACATGGTGAGACGAACTCAACCACACTTCAGTTACTGTGTCCGCATTCTCACTGGTTGAACCTTCAAGGATGTCTGTACAGTTCATTTTCCATCCCATTAATTCAAACCAGCTACACACTTGAGTTCTGAACGAACCAGGCTTCGGATAATGCCTGTTCAACAGTTCACAAGACTTGCTTCACATGCTGTGACACTTCACAGCAACTCCTTCCGCTCTTTGCCAGTTGAACCATATAATGCTGGGTTTCAAGTATAATTGTCATTTCCCTGAATACAACGCTTTATCTTCAGACTTCTCCCCTTTCACTGAAACAATTCAACCGTCCCCGGTTGATTCAGCTCAAGTTCACAGTAGCCTGACGATTGCATTTCCCAACTTCAGCTATTTTTTTTTTGTGCCCTCTCCCCTTCACTGAACTATCAACCGTAGTTGAGTCAGTTCCGGTTCATATTGGCCAGAAAACTTAGCGCTACATTTCAACCAACTGTCAGCTTGAATTCTGAATGAACTGGGCCTCGAATGCTGCCCATTCAACAGATTCAACTGCACTCAATCTTCGCTGCTCATGCTGTGGTACTTCTCAACGCGAGCTGCTTACTGCTCTTCGAGTATTCACCAGTTGAGACTGCAGAATGTTCAATTTTCACGGATAATCAATTTCTCCATGAATTTGACTATTTCCCCGCACTCGACCATTTACTGTACATTCAACCGTCTCCAGTTGAGTCAGTGCAGGTTCGAATGGCTAGAGAACTTCATTCTCGCCTTTAACAAGCTACTAGCTTCGACATGACCCCGCTAGCCTTCAAATATCGGCGTGCACAAATGCCCTACTCCATGCTGAATTACTTCAACACTATTCAGTTTTATGCCTCACAGTTTCGAACCGCTAGTGCAGGCCGATCTCACAACATTACTTCTCACTGGCCATCAAGTCTTCGCAAAATCGAACCCCAGAATGTATAACCACAAGGATAATTGACCTCTCCTTGCATGTGGTTTAATTTTCGGCCTCTCCGCTTCACTGAACATTCAACCGTCGCCGGTTGAGCCAGTTTAGGTTCATCATGGCCTGAAAACTCAATTCTTCCGTTCAACCAGTTACTAGCTTCGATTTGACACTTGCTAGCGCTTGGAAATTGGTTGATTCAACCGTGCACAAGAGTCTTACTTCATGTTGAGTTATTTTCAACATTATTCCGACTTTGCTTCGCACTTTTTTGAACTGCTAGGTAAGACCAATCGTCGCAATCGCGATGTCAACCAATCTGAACCACATACTAACACCACTATCCAAAATAGCGAATGCAGCGGGGTTTCTAAACCAGTTGTACAATGATTTCTGTCTTTCCTTCAAGCTGAACCAATATTCCATGCCACATTTCAAGTGTCCAACCAATCTCTCCTTCATACATCTAGGAACTTCACCAAGCTTCCTGTGAGCAAGGATCATAGTCTAGGCTCGTTTCTCCTTATTTTCACAGGGAAAAAAATGCGCTGCAACCATTCTTGAACTCATCTCAATGCCTTCTATTCAACCCTTGAACGAAGTGCCATTACATTTCGATTCAACTTAAGCAATAAGGTCTTGCCCATTGAACCTCATCGTTCTGACATTTCATTCACTCTATAGGACCGTTTGCAGCGATCTTAAAACCACCTCCATCCTCCAAAATCTCCAGGCTGTATTGCAAGTTTTTCTGGCTCATATCCTGGCCATTATCAAACCCAACTCTACATCCCAAATCTTTAGGAAGCTTCGACTTTAACCAGCGTGGAACCAACTGATTTATCGGATTGACATTTTCCCTTTGCAGGGCCTGCACATATTTGACCAGTACAAGTTGCATCTGAATGGCTAGTTCCACCGCTCCAGAGCTAGCTGCATGAAATTGTCTAATGCAGGATTTTTGTTTGCCAAAGGCCGCAAGTTCGAAATGCTGACCCTGGACCAACCCAGTTTTTCTTCTGGTTGCTTCGAAGACGTTCTTTGATCAACTACTCAGTTAAGTGCAGCTAGGACATCCATAATCTTCGAAACTGAAGTTCAAGTGATACAGGATTACAATGTTTCAAGTTGAGCAGGGGCTGCTTCCAACGAAATTTTGTCTTCCCTATTGAACACACTAGCAACTTCAGAACCAATTCAACGATGGGGATCATCCTTCACCCAACGCTGAACGTCCTCTGTTTGGTTGGAATCGGTTAGAGAGCTCGACTCTGGGTAACTTTGAAGATACTCTCTCTCCAACTCCTTCCAACCTGCAGATTGTTCAGGTCTGCAAGCCAGGAATCTTCCTCGACTTTTTGACTCGAGAAAGGGTTCCCCTGAGGTACTTGTTTCTCTTGGTAAGCTTTCACAAAGCTAGGTATTCGTCTTTTTTGTTCAATTTGAACCACCAACAACCTCTATTGCACTAGAATCAAAACTGGACCCTCGCGGTGGGCTCCAGATGAAACGGGCAAGATGCGCTAACAGTGAAAATGGGCTAACTAAGCTCTGAATGCGGGCTAGCTGAACACTAACACACCACACACAAAACCTAACACAACACCAAATCCCCTACTTATACTTCACTAAGACTAAGCGCGTCTTCCTCAGTGAGTTCGGGTCCGAGCCGTAGTATGCGACTACTGGTTTGGATTCCTAGCACAACGAGAATTGAATTATGGCCTCAACTATCCCAACTAAACAAACACCACACTATTCGCTAGCTACCCTTGACGTTCCGAAACAAGACTTCCCAAGGTTGGGATGTACAGGTTTGGGGGTGATAAGGATGTTTACTAGGCGGACGCACAAAGTGCAGTCGTCCTAGGCGAGGTAAATGAAGTGTCTATCTGAAAACTTCCACTAATGGACTATGCTGCTTCTCCTGCACTTCCTCTATGGCTTGGCTAGCTGAATGCTGCTAACGGCCGACTTAGACTCCTCTGAATCCAAGCTCTTTTCTGTTACACTTGGGCTTATTAAGGACCCCGAGTATTCTCTTAGCTCAACTAGTCGGTCGATGAATCGACTGGCAGTTCTACCAAAGTGCTGTGCCGGGCGTGGTCCGTTTTACGGGAGGCGTTTCCTGGTCACCCAATGCGTAGCTACCACTGAAGTCCACCACAAAGCTAGCCGCAACTCTCAAACTTAAACTCTTGTGCTCTCGGTCCTGATTTATACGTGGAGATTGGCACCGCTCACAAACTCCCAACGCGAAGCTTCGACTTATTGGTTCACACAGTTACTTCTGGATCCAACAAACAACGCTGCGATTCTTAAAGACTGGACTACAACAGAGAAGGTACTTTATCTCCGCTTCGACTGGCCTGAGCACACCCTTATCGACTGAGCGATGAGCGGGGCATGAACTGGCTTTTAGCGGTGTTTTCTGGGTCCTTATATACTACTCAGAAGTCCATGACATAAACTCTATCTACTAATCATGCCGGGGTGATTCCTCATCCACCTGTCAACTGCCATGACGATCTTGGCCATTTATCCGAAGTCCGGGTCCAATTCCGGGTCCAAGATGACCCTAGAATGGTCCAGAGCGATGCTAGGCCCTGGCTAGGCCTCGGCTAGGCCTTGGCTAGGCTAGGCCCATCGCACCAAGCTCCGAAATGACTCCACCCCGGAGCCTAGAGTGCATAACTCCGAAAATACTCGGAGCCTTAGCCCTTAGCTCCGAAATGACTCCACCTGCTCACATGTTGGATTGTCCACTTTGACTTCCTCAACATCCTATCATTGCCATCCCAGGAACTGATCAGAGTTGAGCTAGCTCGCATTTATGGTACGCTAGCCATGCTAGCCTCGTAAACCAAGCATGCTAGTACAGCTAGTCGACTTCAATGATCATTCTCTACGCCTCGTATCGCTCTGTGACCTTGCTAGTGCAATTGCTAAAGCACTAGCACCATCCAACACATCTCTACTTCGAATCCAAGTGCTAGGACTCGCTCTGAATAATACCTGAGGCTCAAGGCACTCAAAGGTAATAGCTCTACTGTCAATTGTGATAGCTAGCTCGATAAACGAGTTGCTAGTACGCATGATCCTGTCTCTTGGCTCGCTAGCCCTCTTGTTAAGTCCCTTCGGACTTATTCTGTGCAGTCATTGGTTCTCCTAGTCGGATTACAATCCCTGTTGAATGCCTAGGCCTTTGGTACATCTCCTTGATAGTGTACCTGTCCAGTGTAACGCTTGTAACCGCGCCTAGCACTGTACAGAATACTACAGCCAGCAGTCGGAGCTCACTCTGACTCTCCTTTATATCACCGAACAGAGGTCTGGTGCACTAGTCAATAATGCAGCCAGAAGCTAGTTTATAGCCTGAGTCCCCTAGCACCAACTAGTGCTCATAAAGCTTAAAATAGCCCGATTGCGACACAATTGGTGTTGCGCCGTCTCAGCGCGACACGTACCGCAGACAATTTGGGCAGGTTCTGGCGCCACAGCTACGTGAATATAATTTCGTTGACCTGCCTCGTCGTGCAAAGCGCTTACTTACCACTGTCCAGATTCGTTCCTCCACCCAGAATGGACCCAACAGCCGCTCAGCAAGTACAAGATGCCTTGGGCCGAGAATTTCCTAGACGCCGTGTGGAAGGCTGGCTGCCGCCTCGTCAACTATCCCACTGCGCTGGCGGACAAGAACCTAATCGTCGGCAAGTCCAGCTTCACCTTGAAAAAGATTCCGCTCCTAGTCTTCAAGGAATTCATGCCTGATGTATTGGACGTGCTGAAGGCGGAGTCCCAGGATTCCTCCCACCCATTACAGGAGTCGATTATGCGGATTGTTGACTGGGATGAAGGTGCGTCATATTCTTTCCCCACCGTAAATGAATCTAATTGATTAATGGTGCCGTTTCTAGATGAGGGCGAGATGGAGCTCGAGGACCAAGCAGAGCTTAGCCTGGTGTCCGACGCCGAAGGCCAAGTCCTCTTGCGTGTGCAGGATAGCCCATTATACCAGCGGACGTTAGCGGAGCACGGTACGGCCCAGGAGAAGGAGAGCAAGCCAAAGCGCGCCACGAAGAAGAAAACCTCAGTGCGCTCTCATTCCCCATCCCGTAGTGAACACCCGCCCTCTCCCCTTCAATACTCGCGGTCTCGCTCGCCCAGCCCTCGCCGCGACCCTTCGCGCTCTCGCTCGCCCAGCCGTCGCCGTGACCCTTCGCGCTCTCGCTCGCCCAGCCGTCGCCGCGACCGCGATTATGATTATTCGCGCTATCGTCGCCGCGACGACTCGCGCTCTCGTTCACGCCGTCGCCGCGACCGCGATTATGATTATTCGCGCTATCGTCGCCGCGACGACTCGCGCTCTCGTTCACCACGCCGTGACCGCGACCGCGATTATGATTATTCGCACTATCGTCGCCGCAACGACTCGCGCTCTCGTTCACCACGCCGTCGCCGCGACGACTCGCGCGCTCGTTCACCACGCCGTCGTGCGGATCCAAAAGACCAGCAAGAGAAGGAGAAGGTGAAGGTGAAGGTGAAACCCTCGCGCGCAGCCGCCACCGGCTCCAGGACCACGCACGAGCGCGCCTTGGAGGAGCGCAAGGAGAAGCCCTCGCGCGCAGCCGCCACCGCCACCGCCACCACCACCACCACGCACGAGCGCGCCTTGGAGGAGCGCATAGCGCCCTCTTTACCCAGGCAAGCCAAGCGCGCACGATCCGTCGTTGGTGAACAGGACGATCGAGACGGGAGCAAGCGGCAGCGTCAAGAAGCATCGCCTGAAACAGCACCGCCTGAAACAGCACCACCTGAAACAGCACCGCAGGAGAACAACAGGGTCCTCATGAAACTGCGGTTCGCCATTCGGAAACCCGGCGATGAGAAGGCCACTACCAGCATGACCTTTTTCGCCACGCACTTGATAGCGACGGACCAACGTACAAGGGCGGATTTCTACACCGTCGAATACAACCCGGATGACGGTCGATGGCACCAGATCAGGCCTGGAATGACGCCAGTACTTGCGACCGATGGGGACAAAGATCGGTACGAACGCGCAAAGGACTTATTAGCTTTACACGGCGCCAAGTAATCAATTCGACGAGTATCCTACCTACTACATGTATTATGTTTTATGCTATATGTTTTATGCTACCTACTCGTGTGATACGAATTGTTCCTTGTGTGCGCGACGTTCGAATTGCTTCTCAAGTCCAAACTTCCTAATTGGGACACAGGCGTTGAGTTCCCGATTTGGAAGTGCCTAAAAAAAAAGAGGTTGGAGACGCGTTAGGGCACGGCGGCGATGGGGGCTACGAAGAGCGTGCTCATACAAGTGAAAAGAACGAATGATGGAAGAAGAAAAAAATCGCTCACCCAAAAAAGATGCCAAGTCCAACCTTCCTATTTAGGCCACGGGCGTTGAGTCGAAATCGCCTTATATGGGTGTTGGCGTTGAGTTCCGTATCTGGATTTGAAGTCGGAAGGATAAGCACTGAGGCTCAGTGTAACTCAGACAGTAATAATATATATACTGAATGGAACTAGAGTGAACTTAGACATAGTTAGTGGGAGTGGGACATCCCATTGAGAAGTGGGACTTCCCATGATGAAAATAAGAATGGGACATCCCATTGTGGTTAATATGATGGGACGTCCCACAGATAAAAAAATAAAAGTGTGGGATGTCCCATGGGAGATCGGTGTGGGACGTCCCATAGGGTGAAAAAAATGGGACGTCCCACTGTTTGAAAACAAAAAAATGGTGGGATGTCCCACATTGTGGGTGTTGTGGGACGTCCCATACGAAAATAATAGTGGGATGTCCCACTAGTGCAGGAAAATTTGTGTGGGACCTCCCACTCTGAGTGGGATGACCCATGGTTTTTCTGCAAGTTGTATGGGACATCCCAGAGCTACACGTGGGATTGCCCATACACGGTGGGATTGCCCATACACGATGGGAGGTCCCATTGTGAGGTGGGTGGGATGTCCCATGTAGATGGGACATCCCATGTGACATGTCACACCTGGGAGCTCAACTAAGTCCAAGTCGTAACTAGTAAATTTAATTCTAGTTCGTAAAGTCGTAAAAGTTAGGTCTGTAAGTTGTAAGTCGTAAGTACAAGTCAATGCTCGAGTCGACAAATCAATCCGCGAGTCGACAAGTCAATACTCAAGTTGACAAGTCGACCTTTTCAAAAATCAAACAAAAAGCGAAAGTGTTCAGATACCCTTGATAAGGTACCCAGCTGTAGCCCTAAGGTATACCACCTTAATGAACCCACCCCCAGCGCAATTGGTGAATGTATGCCCCTGCTACAGCAATTTCGGTGCTGGGGGCCCAATCGGCGGGTGTATGCCCCTGCTACAGCCATTTCGGTGCTGGGGGCCGAAAGGCAAAAGTGTGTAGATACCCCTGATATCGAACCCAGTGGTATCCCTGAGGTACGCGGTTCTAGTGGGCCCACTCCCAGCCCAATCGGTGGACGTATGCCCCCGCTAGAGCGATTTCGGTGCTGGGTGCCAAAATTCGGTAGAAAATGAAAGTACTCAGATACCCCTAATATTGTGCCCAGTGGTAGCCCTGAGGTATGCGGTTCTAGTGGGCCCACTCCCAGCCCAATCGGTGCACGTATGCCCCCGCTAGAGCGATTTCGGTGCTGGGTGCCAAAATTCGGTAGAAAATGAAAGTACTCAGATACCCCTAATATTGTGCCCAGTGGTAGCCCTGAGGTGTGTGGTTCTAATGAGCCCACTCCCAGCCCAATCGGTGCACGTATGCCCCCGCTAGAGCAATTTTCGTCCAGCTGATCCCCCTGTACGGTGGAAATTCGATATACTCCGATGCGGCCCATACCATGCCCACAGAACGCCCTCCCGACAGGCTTTCAAATGAGCCTACTCCCGGCCAAAACGGTCCACAGATCGTGCCAATATACCCCTTTTGATTATCTGATCTGAGGCCAAACAAGCTGTCAGATGGGCTGTCAAGCGTGACGTTCATCAAAAAATTTCTCCGCCTGCGGCGCAGTGGGACATCCCATTTGCTGGGACTTCCCACTTCCCACTCGAATGCTGGGACATCCCACTCAGAGTGGGATATCCTGCCATTTCACCCCCATCTTGGGTGTTTTAAGTCAGGGAAATAATTCACCTAAGATGGTCTACTTCAGGGTAGCCCGAAGTGATGCGGTTGAGAGGTTTTCCGGTTCCGTTATCCAGAACGAAGAAGGAAATCAAGAACGTTGACGCGATTTCGGAGTACGAACAACACCAAAAGAGGAGACAGATGGACTGTCGATTAATGGAAAGAGTTGCCAAGGGAAAGCTTGTCCGGTGGGATTTTGCCGGAGATCTCGCATGCGAAGCCAAAACCGAGTGAATTCCAATATTTATATAGTTACAGCGATATAGGATGTCGAGGAAATGTTCGTATGCGGGAGTTGAATCCCGAGGCAATCTCGGAGAGATATGATTGTTGAAATCGTAAAACTCGACTCCGGAGAGCGAGCGGTCGTAAATTTTGAGCGAATGTAAACGTGATGGATTGTGGTATAACTCCCCGGGAACGACGCAGACGTTCCGGGTGGAGTTTTCGAGCTCTGCATGGTCTTTTAGCTATCATTACCCGTGGAGTGTGATTCTCCGGTGCGCTGGCGCTTGTCGTGAACAACGCGCGTAATGTGCTGACACGTTCCGATGTGATGTCCACCACTGCCACAATACATGCACAAGCCTAGACGTCTCCAGCGTTCCGCTTCCTCCTTCCGGAGTTTGCCTTTGTTGTTCAGCAAACCGGCCGCCTCGGCAGAGCGCTTGCGCGAGGGATCGACCGCCTTCCTGGCATAGCCAGAGGAAGGACCGGCATCTCCAGAGCCCGATGCACCCGTCGTAGGACGAACAGGTGTTCCGGAGCTCGAGGAGATGTTGTAAACAGGGATGGAGGTTAGGGAAGGCATACCCGGAGAGATGTCCGAGAGAGCAGGAGATGCTTCGCGAGGACCGGAGCCACCACGATCAAGGAGATCGTTTCCGGAAGGCGTTCCGTGATTATCCTCGGAACCCGGAGACCCGCGTCCAGGGCCATGATCGCCCCAGAATTCGCGTGCATTCCTCCGAGCTTCGGCGAGAGCTGCAGCAGGCTGTGTGGCCCAATACTTGGTATCCAGGCGTGTTAACATTGCCCGGAGCCCAGGATAGGTGCTAGGGTAGCAGACACATTCATCCAACTCCATACTCAAACGCAGCGGAAGCGCGTGGTGAAGAGCATGACACTTCGCGGACTCGCTCCAACCGAGATGGTTGAGCAAGTCTTCGAATTCGCGAAGGAACGGACCAATCTCCTCCGTGGAACTCATCCGGAGCAAGCGGAGTTGATCTTCCGCGTTGCCGTACGAGTCCGGTCCATCAAAGATCTCCAAGAACTCCGAGATGAAGGCGGAAAAGTTCCCATGCCAAGTGAGGCTGGCAGAAACTGGACGCCCGTAGATAGTTGCGGCAATTCCCCAGAAACGAGTCAGTATAAAACTGATCTTATCGTCATCCGTCCGGTGCTCGCGGGGATGAGCAGCCAGATGTGCGTAGCACTGGGAAAGAAAGAGCATAACGTCCTCTTTCTTGCCGTCAAACAACATCGGATATTGGAGCTCCGAGTTTTCGGAGTCCGGAATCGGAGCAGGAGATAGCGCGGGAGATGGAGGATTGGCGGGAGAATTCTGGGCAGATGTGGGATAGTTGGATGGATAAGGAAGTTCGTGAGGAGGCATGTGCGACTCGTCAATGTCAGGGACGTACTCCTCCGGGAGCGCGGCGGGAGCCGGCGCTACAACCGGAGAAGGCGGATACTCGAGAATAAGATCTTGATCGAGTTCCTCCAACTGCTGAAGGGATTGCTGGAGATGTTGATTGTCAATCTCGACAGCTTCTTCAACAGCGTCCATGAACAAATAATCCGGAGACGACCCCGAACTGGGAGGCGTCGCGGATACCGGTGGAGAAGGTGTGCCGGGATACACCGCGATGTCGTCCTGAGGCGGTCCCACATGGAAGGTCCCCATGGGAATTGATGCCGCCGCCATGGGAAACAACCCACGATGCGTTACCGAAGCTTCACCGGATAGGGAAGTTTTAGTCGCAGCCTCGTGCTGGGGTGTCGGTGGAGTAGAAGAATCGTGCAACATAACGACGTATGAGGCAAGACTTCCCCGACTAGCAGAACGAGGGGATGGCCAAGAGCGCAAGAGGTAATTTGTTGACATGCTGATGCAGAACTACGAGACCTGAACAGGTGAGTAGTTTAATACTGTTACGTGCCGAGCCGCGGGGTTAAGGGATAGTGGAACAGTCGGCCGGAGTCGTACAAGGTACTCCGGAATAACCGGGGTGCCGGAGAGTAGGCCGGAGTAACCGGAGTCGACAGAGAGGATCGGCGGAGCTGCTTGACACAACACCACTGAGGTGCAGGGTGAGCGTGTACTGCCAGGTATCGTCTAGAGGAAGAGGAAGGGTCTGGGGGAAGAGAGGAGCGACTGGCACCACTCCGGAAGGGGGGAAGTGACGTTTATTAAACTACTGAAGAACAGGGAGTATGCTAGCTGATTAAATAGTGTAGGATCCTAATTTAGTGTAAAGGAGATAAGGAGTAACATGTGGAACGAGCATATGGTTGAAAGAATAGGAAGTCCATAAGCGGTAAGAGAAGTTCGACCTGTATCAGTATTGATCTTGGGAAATGAAACATGAGGTGATGAAATCTGCCATGAGGCGATGGAAGGCAAGAGGGAACATGTGGAGAGGTTGTTACCACTTGATACCAGCCACGACAGACCGCGAGAAGTCATTCCAATACTAATACCCAGTTTCCGGTTGGCTCCGGGTTTCCAGTTGACTCCGGAAACACCGGAGTGAACCGGAGTACCCGTAGAGGACCGGAGTGGTCTTGGGTGACGAAGACCAATGTCCAGGGGTGTGGTTGCATGGATGTAACAGCCGTCTTCCAGCATAGACGGCAGCTATATTTTGCCTCACGCAACGCCGTCGGAGTATCACAATGCTTGGTATGATGGGTTGAGTACGGAGCAACCGTCGCTGTCGGCTAGGAGTCTCAGCCTCTGCGCTGCTGCAGCGGACGTCGCCAACGCGGGCGATATTCTTGTCGCGGGCGGGGAGCGGATTTCCCTCACGTCCGACGAAATGGTTGCTACTCAAGCACTGGCGGAGATGGCTCAATTCTCCAGGAAAATCAGTACTGCCGCTAGGTGCGTGTTTAATTAATTACTACAGATATATTCAAAGGCTAAGGCTACGTAGAAGTGTCTCAACCGCGTCGTCGGAGGTGCTCTCCCTCCCTCGGTCCACGGACCGATGCGTCCTTTTGCGGCGGACTCCAACGACCGCTCCCGGAATCACGCGGGTTGAGCTGGGCCAAGCCCTAGTAGCCGAGCTCAACTCGGGTGAATTAACTGCCCCAACCCCTGACAACGTCGCAGGTTGGCATCATCACGGTGGATTTGCGCGCGAGGAGGATTGGCGTGGAGCGATAAGCTGGCAGTCGCTCCGTGTGTGGAGGGATCTGGCGGTGCGCAAGATATATTTGGAGAAGCGTTCAGCGAGGATACAGGGTCGGTTCGTCGACGAGGACCTGTACCTAGGCTTGTAAGGACTTGTAGGGCGCCGCCTCTATCCCCTTTAAAATTTAGGTTGTGATTCCTCCCACGTCGGCTCCAGGATCCTAGATATGTCGTGAGTAACGTACGATAACCAGTAACATATGATACCCCCTTGCGTTGACCTTGTACATGCGCCATTCAATTGATTTAATTTAATTTAATTGGCCATTTCTGGCACCCCGTGGACTCAAAAAACTCGTGCGTTTTGCCTCCGAGTAATTCAGTTCACGCAAGGTTCGATGGGAGCAAAAAGAGCATGTGCATTTCAGGGACTAGCTACAGTACACTACCCAATGGTGACGCTGACTTGGATTTGGCTGCGGTGAACACGGCGACTAGGGGTAGTAAGTACAGTGGCCTGGGAGAGAACAAAAAACCTACAGACTAGGCAGAGTGGGAGCCCGAAGCGGCAGCGGCCGGAGCAGGAGCGGCAGCGGGAGCCTCGTTCCACTTCTGGACCCTGCCCGTCTCGTAGCGAAGGCGGTAAAAGGCCAGCGCCTCAGTGAGGCTGTCCTTCTTGCGGCGGAACTGGTTGGGGACGCCGTCGAGCAAAGGGTTCGCCTCTTCGCTAGCACTAAGGTTAGATATGAAAGAAAGAAGGAGGAAGGGAAGACCTACGCGGTAGCATACAGGCCGGGCTCGCGGCCGATGCACACCACCTGCCAGGTGAGGTCCTCGGCAACGGTCAGCCCGGCATACGAGGCGTCAAGCTCGTCGGGGGTGCGGGCGACACCTTGGACCCATTCGGTGCTGGAGGTGGGCGCGGTGACAGCGGGAGTCTGCGCGAGGGCGGTAGTCTGCGCTGCAGCGGCGGCGCTCATCAAGTCGATGACGGCGGGGCGCAATTCGCCTGGAGGGGGAGAATGAGCCATCGGGAAAGCAGGGAGGGAGAGGGTGAGATTACCTTTGACGCTCATGCAGGCACGAGCCAGCTCCCAGGACTGCTTGGACAGGGCGATTCCTGGAACGACGTCTAGAAAGAAAAACAACGGAATGAGAAATGTCAGCAGAGAGGGCGGAGGAGGCACGTACTCTGAACGTCAATGCAGACGCGGGTCAAGTCCATCGACAACTTGGTGAGCTCATCCATCTTCGCGACCAGCGCCTCCAACTTCTGTTCGTTGGTGGGGGCGGGGGTGGAGGTCGAGTTCATTGTGCGAGGCGAAAGTGGGCGAAAGTGGGCGAGAGGTAGACTGAAGTAGGCGGTAAGTTGAGGGCTGGGCGATTGTCGATTGATAAGGTGGTGAAATCGCGTCCGCGTGCTAGGATTATTCGGGGATGTTTGTTTCGGAACGAACGCATGTCGGTGGAAGCGCGTGATGATGCTACAAAGATGGAAACGGCTGATGGAAAATGAGAAGTCCCAAGCGGTGCGCATACGCTTTGGGCAACTTAGCTTACTTTATATGGCCACAGAAACATTTTTTTTGCGAATTTGAGACGACCGTTGGCGGGGTAGTCAAAGGAAATACTTATTCGGGGCAGAAGTTTCAAGGGTTTTGCACCTAAAGCAGGGTGAAAACAAAAAGAACTCCGGTTAGCGACGGATGATATATCATGAAGTATGCTAGAGGAGAGGATACTTCACTCCCTCCCTCTCCCTGCCCCTAGCCGTTACTCCCAATCCTCATTTATACGTCGCGACCATGGCCCCCAGCAGCTGGGCAGACGCCGAGCAGCTAGTCTTCATGCACAGCTACATGCCCGACTACGTGAAGCACCAGGCGGCCCACACCACCAATCGATTCTGGCCCCGTATATTCGCCGCCTTCACCAGCCGTTTTCCAGAGCACGTCAAACTTGGGCTGCCCGATCCCAACACGGGCGGCGACGAGCCGGCTTTGAAGTCGGGTCAAATGGACTTGCTCAGCAGCGCAATCCAGCTGCGCAAGAAAGTAAGCGACGCGTTTCCCCGTGTTCATCGTCACCATACTGACCTTTACCTTTTTCGGCAGAAAATCGTCAACTGGTTCCGCTACCAGCGTGCAGCCCAAGTCAACCGCCGGCGTACCGCTGGTGGTCGACGCACGACAGCCGTCCTCACCAGTGCCTTGTTCAGAGCAAAGGCGACACGCAAGCGTTGCCACCAACCGATTGAAATCTTCCAGCAGTGCAATGCCGACTCGGTGCGCGAGGCTCTTGAGTCCGCCGGGTACTTCGAGCTCAACGAGGAGAACGCCGCCAAGACCGAGGACAATTGGAACAACGAAACATCGGAGGAGGCCGTCCAGCGTGTCAAGACGGCGCGGTCTGAGCGTATGAAGATGCGGGTCCAAACCGTCAAGGACTTGTACGCGGCCGCCGACCAAGAGGAGCGCGACACTTGCGAGCGGCTTGCTGTGGCGGAAAAGAACACAGTCGACCCAGCGCCAGCCGCGAATCCAGACGATCCAACGCCGCAAGAGCGTCAGTTGTGAGTTGCCCGCTGCCCTGTTGTTTCAGTTCAAAGTCGCTGACAGGAATTCAAGAGCCATCGACGAGACTAGCGACGTCTTTGGACGCGTCCATGAGGCGTACGGAGCGAGGTCGGGGTGGAAGGGGATCTCAATCTGGGGCGGTCCAAACCCGCGCTTGGGCGGCGAGTTGAGTATGAAGATGTAAGTCCCAGTTTGGAAGTTATGTACACTTGTTAACTTTACACGCCCACAGCGTCAGCTTCGGCACCAACGTTACTGGCAGCACCTTCGAAGACGCGCATCCAGATTTCCAGGACTCTGTCTTGGCGCCTTTTCAAAAGTGGCTACGCAAAAGCTTCCGTGAGTCTGAGCCGTTGAAATGAGAATATTTTTACTGATAATTGTCTTTTTTTTTTGTTCTATAGCTGCGGATGTGAGACGCGCTCGCGCTCTGCCCGTTCCTCCGCCGGCGGCGGAGGACGCAGAGTCTTCTGGACCCCTCTTCCCGTGGAACGTGACGTTGAGGAAGTCGACAGCCCCCCTCGAAAGCGTAAGGCGAAGCGGATGCACAAAAAGAAACGCGCCGCTGTGGCTCCTCCTGCGCCGACCCTGACTCCCCAAAACGACCCCGTGACTCCCCCTGCGCTGACCCGCACTCCCCAAAGCGCCACCGCTGACGCCCAAGCTTACGCGGTTAGCAGTGAGGAAAGCCTTGAGAACGGTAGGCTGACGCTAAATCTTGGTGTGGCTTGTGAATTTAATATTGGCACATTGCAGATGTCGCTGGTGCGGGGACCGCTGTTTCTCCCCAGGACGAATCCCCCTCGGACGACGGTATGTATCGCGTTTATGGTGTGTATGTATGCGGTGGAGGCTTATCTGCATTTACAGACCTCTTTCTTGCATCCCAGGGCGACGGTGATTTCGACACCTCGCAGTTCTTCCCCGCGAACCCTGAGGACGACAGCCACGACGTCAACGCCTTTGATGGCGGCGAGGGTCGCTGGAGCTGTGGACCTCAAGGCCCACCTTCAAGTCCAGGAACAGCTGCGGCTCACGCGGCGGCAGAGCGTGGCGGACTGCCCTTGGGGGCAACATATGTCGACGCCAACATTGACCCACGGCTCGCGGAGCAGTCCTTCACCTTCACCCCGCCAGTTGCCCCCGACCATGAGCCCAGCCGTCCGCCACCTCGCCCAGCATTCAGGGGGAGCCTTTTCGCCCCAACGCAGTCAACTGGGTCGCCGTACGCGCCCTCCCAATCCTTCTTCTTCAAGAGAACGGCAACAACGCCGGGGGCGCGCAATCCCTTCTCATCGTCATCGAGGGCGCCTTCCACCATTCCCACTGCATCCCCCTCTGCCACGTTGCCCGCTTTATCGGCGACGGCGGTTCTGACCGAGGGCTCCGCATCCCCCACGCCGTCCGCGACCACCGGCGCGCGCGGCTTCCACCCGACCGAAGCCGCGAAAATTGCCCTCAAGGCCTTGGCGGTGCCGGCGGTGATGCCTGAGGCGCGGAACAACTTCAGGCCACCGATGCTGCCAGCCGCCGCCCCCATCGCCGCCGTTGCTGGCGAGGGGGAGGATGAGGAGGAGCCCGAACTCCCCATGACGCGGCCCATGACGAAGCCGCCGGCGAAGGTGACTTTGCCCCAGCCAGCTGCGCGCGGGCGCGGTGGTTCTCGTGGAGGAGGTCGTGGACCGCGTGGTGGCCGTGGAGGAGGGCGGGGCGGGCGCGGTGCTGCCGCTCCGACGTCCAAGAAGGTTGGGCGCTCTCGCAAGACAGCCGCCGACGCGGGTTCTGCCCCTGAAACTGCCGCTGCCACCGACGCAACCCCCGCCCCCACCACCGGCGCTGCTCCCGCTGCGGACCCCGTCGTACTTATCCACTCCATCACCCCCCTTAACCGCGGCCTGCAGGCGGAGATTCGGCGGCGCGAGGCTGAGATGAAGACGCGGGAGGCGGCGAGGGAGTTGGCTGCCGCCGCCGAGGTAAAGCGTCAACAACAGGCGGAGGACGTGGCACGCGGGTTCAGCCTCCGCAACAATCCGGATGGACTGAACCCCATCGTGACCTTCCTGCCCAACAACAAAGGCAAGCGCGAGAGGGTTGCGAGGGTGCTGGCGGATGGGTCGACGGCACAGGCGCCGAAGAAACACACCCGCGGCGAGCTCGAGGCGTTGAAGGCGGCGGCGGCGTTGAGGGCGGCGGCGGCGTTGAAGGCAGCGGCGGAAGACGAGGCGGAGGCGGTGAAGAAGAGGTATGCGTCGCGGCCAACAACGCCAGCGATGTACTAACATTTTTCTTTGCAGACGGGCGGCAAATCAGGGGGAGGGCCCCAGCAAAAGGTAAGTCTGTATCGCCTTTGGTTTGTGGCGATCGACTGACGGACATCTTGCAGGCGTAAGACGAAGGCTGCCTGAGAGGCCCCCTACCACCTCATAACGGGTCCACTTCGCGATAAGGTCCGGGATCACCCCACGGCCTTATTGCGATAAGTTGGGGCAACCCATATAGGGTAGGGGACGGGCTCTGTTTGCCTCAGAGGGTGATGTGCGGCATCCACGGCACCTCCTCAGACATCCTTTGCCATTCTGCCGCCGCCACGGCATCATTTCTAAGAGGTTCGCCGCCCGGAACAAGACCTCCGGCCACGTGCTAGTATTCCAAATTGGGAAGAAAAAGTATTTATTCCGCCGCGCGCCCTAATTTCACACCACATACCCTACAAGAAAGGCAGTATATACCCCCATTGTGTAGGCCCTCCCCCCCACAAATTCCCTGCACGATGTAGCGCCTGCAGCACGCATAAAAAATTGTGCCCGCCCCGGCGCGCAGCGCGCCACGGGCAGCGGTGCTGGGGGAACCAGCCTCATTCTACCTCCTCCCCATGTTCCCACTGTCGGTGGTGCCGTAGGACGAGCGCGAGGGTGCGAACCGAGTGCGCATCAAAAATTACGCCCGCCCCGGCGCGCCGCGATTTGGGGGGCGCGCAGCGCGCCACGGGCAGCAGGGGCGGGGGAACCAGCCTCATTCAACCTCCCCCCCATGTGCCCAATGTCGGTGGCGCCGTAGGACGAGCGTGGGGGTACGTACCCGGTGGGCATCAAAAATTGCGCCCGCCCCGGCGCGCCGCGATTTGCGGGGCGCGCAGCGCGCCACGGGCAGCGGTGCTGGGGGAACCAGCCTCATTCTACCTCCTCCCCATGTTCCCGCTGTCGGTGGTGCCGTAGGACGAGCGCGAGGGTGCGAACCGAGTGCGCATCAAAAATTACGCCCGCCCCGGCGCGCCGCGATTTGCGGGGCGCGCAGCGCGCCACGGGCAGCAGGGGCGGGGGAACCAGCCTCATTCAACCTCCCCCCCATGTTCCCGCTGTCGGTGGTGCCGTAGGACGAGCGCGAGGGTGCGAACCGAGTGCGCATCAAAAATTACGCCCGCCCCGGCGCGCCGCGATTTGGGGGGCGCGCAGCGCGCCACGGGCAGCAGGGGCGGGGGAACCAGCCTCATTCAACCTCCCCCCCATGTGCCCGGTGTCGGTGGCGCCGTAGGACGAGCGCGAGGGTGCGAACCCGGTGCGGCATCAAAAATTGTGCCCGCCCCGGCGCGCCGCGATTTGCGGGGCGCGCAGCGCGCCACGGGCAGCAGGGGCGGGGGAACCAGCCTCATTCGACCTCCCCCCCATGTGCCTGCTGTCGGTGGCGCCGTAGGACGAGCGCGGGCAGCAGGGGCGGGGGAACCAGCCCGATTCAACCTCCTCCCCATGTTCCCGCTGTCGGTGGCGCTGTAGGACGAGCGCGGGGGTGCGAACTGGGTGCGCATCAAAAATTGCGCCAGCCCCGACGTGCCGCAATTTGCGGGGCACGCAGCGCGCCACGGGCAGCAGGGCTGGGGGAACCAGCCTGATTCAACCTCCTCCCCATGTTCCCGCTGTCGATGGTGCCGTAGGACGAGCGCGAGGGTGCGAACCCGGTGCGCATCAGAAACTGCGCCCGCCTCGCCGCGCCATGGGCAGTCGGGCAGCGCGAACTTGCCGTGCAGCAAACACCTCCCTCCCCTCCCTCCCATAGCACTGTACCCGCTCGCCACTGCCTATAAATCACAAATATCAGGCCTTTACGCACTTCTTTACCACAGAAAACACACTTACCCGCTCAATCATCATCTTCGCCTCCTCCCAGTACGTGCTCGTCATCCGAAACGTTGCCGCGCAAATCATTTAACTCTTCTTCGTCATCATCTGCGCCAACTTCGTCTTCTTCGTGTCCCCCCCCTTCCAACTCCATCTCGTCATCGTCCACCTGCCTGCGACGCTTCCCCCTTCCCGCTCGCACCTCGGTCATCGTCACCGGTACCCGCGCCGCGATCTCTCGATACATTGCCGCTTGTTTCAGCGCGTATGCAATCCCCCCTTCAGCCTGCTCGAATTCCACCGCGTCCCCTACTGGCACGAGCCTTACGCGCCTCTCCCATTCCACCGCTTCGTATTCCAGCGAAACAGGGAGCCGTCGTGCCTCCTCTTGCAACAGCCTTGTCTCCTCGCGCCAGCGCCGTACACGCGCGTAAGCCTTGGCCCACTCGATACGCAGGGCTGCGCAGCGTGGAGTCAATACCACAATGTCAATGAGAATAAAGCACGCTTACCTTCTCGTAACTCGACGTCCGTTCCTGTGGTCCCTGTCCCAGTCCAGATCCAGGACACCTCTCGCACATTCTCCCCGCCATCCCGCACCACGCGCTCGCGCTCCTCTGCCGTCAACGGTGGTAGCTCTCCCAACGCCCGCAGGTCGTCCTCGCGCCGTAGCCGGCGCTCAGTCTGTTGGCGCCTTTTCTCTGCTCCGCTCCGTACCTCCTCCGCATCTTCCATACAACGGATGTCTCCTTGCCGCAACACCCGCCACCCAATGAGGTTCGTGTCCCCGTTGAACAAACACCGTCGAGCCTCATAAGCCATCTGATATTTTTCTGAGTGAAGCCGTATCTGTGACTCGTTCCGCATGACGATGCTTCGTGCTCGAGTGTTCGCGCCCTGATTCCGTGACTGGAGTTTCTTGTAAGTCAAGAGCCGGGACTTGATGTGCAGCTGGTTGCGCAATGTCACCAGCGCCATCGCACACTGCGCGTAGCGCAATTCATTCTCCTTCTCAGCAAGGTCCTTCACCGTGTCCACCAGTCGCTCCTCCGCTGACAGCGCCGACGGTAGAAACAGCGGCTCCGTTTCAGGCTGCTCATCGTCCGGTGGATCACGGTTGGTCAGAGCCAGAATGGCCGCCGGCGTGTACGTTGCCTGGAGCGTGCGCAGACGACGGATGCTCCGACTCAAATCACGTCGAAGGGCGACGACGTCAATCTGTTGCGCCGTCGTTTGGGCCTTCTTGAGTTCCACCTGAAGCCGGACTCGTCGTCTATTTCATAGTGCGTCAGTAGTAATCTTTAATCACTGCGCATTAACGACGTACTGCTGTTCTTCCACCTCCAGCCCAGCTGCGACGAAGGAGCTGGGGCTCACACGGTGAATTGGCGGCACCCCTTCTCCCGCCTGAAGCCTCGCTGACTCTTGCTCCTCCAGCTTGAGCAGCACCTGGGCCTCCGTCAAGCCTAAATAAAGCTGCTCAGTAACGTCTCCATGCCGCAGATATAGATTAACCGCACCGCGAATCGTCACCTCATATGGGTTTTTGTTGTTCTTCCCGTCCGCCTCGAACTTCTCTACCATCTCCCGCCAAGCCGGGACGTCCGCGCCTTGCTCCATGGAGAACGTTGTGAAGGCTTCGAGCTGGGCCGCGTATTCCGTATTAGCCCTGTCTAATCTCGTTCGCAGTCTATCCGCTGAAACGATTATCGTTATTAGCGAAAATGTGGGGGAAGACAGAAACGATCTCACGTACCCAGGCCAAGCAGTTTTTGCCAATTCCAAAACCCCCAGTGGTTATTCAACACCTCCTCTCTAGAACCAGGGCCCATCTCACGTGTGCTTGAAGCAACCCCTCCAATATTTGCCCACGGTCTTTCTATTCCCTCTCCGTCCGTCTGAGCACTCCCCGGCACCAGGTTGAGTGAGAAGTTGAGTTGACACGACATTGTGTGCGCGTGGATGTGCAGTTTGGGAATCACGAATCGGAAGATCGACATCACCACGCGAAATCGGACGAGAGGAGGAAGTTGCTTGACGCGGGCCCGCAGATTTCTCCACCACTGGCAAACAATGTCGTATGAGATTATTTTCATTAGGTGGGGATGTATGTGTCGAAGGATGGACGCAAATATATAGTCCATATTCGCGTAGCTGCGGGCAAAATCAGACTCGGGTGCGTATTAGTTGAAGTCGACGTACCGCTCGCCTTTCTGAAGGTCCCCCACTCCATTCGCCTGAACGAACTCATGGCGAGCGCACACTCCCATTCCAACGCCCGTGCTGCTGTACCCCTTCGAAAATTTGGTGTTCGCGTAATCCAACGCCGCGAGCCCACTACACGTACTCATCTATATTCTAATTAGTTCCGGTTGCTTTAGGCTCGGCAGAATTTACTTACCTCTTTCTGGTCTGTTACGCTAAGAAGGTAAGCACGATAGGGACTGCTCTCCACCATGTATGACCACCCAGGACCGAGCGAGGGGTCCTTAAGTTCGCTCGAAACCAAGCGGCGCTTCAGCCGGAAGCACGCGTCTATAGCGAGGAAGACGATGTACAGAAATCTGATGAAATAAATCAGTATAAGATTATTTTTGCTTGAGTGTCGATACGTACGCATTTTCGGCGCTCGCAGACTGCCAGTCGTGCGGGAGATTGACGCCGGGACGCGGGCAACACGGGCAACGTATCGCGCACTGCCCCGGCTTCGTCGCCAACACGCCACCGTGCTCATGGAAGATGCCCGCGCGCTTGAGCATGAGCAGGTGGGGGTACTCGCGGCACATCCGCAAGAAAGCGTTGTACCGGTACGGTACCTTCCCGCCACTGTTGTTGGTGAGCTTTTCCAACGTTTTGTAGAAGTCATAGATCGTCGTTTTAGATTGTTGCGTCGACAGTACAAAAACATCCATCACCGCGAGTGTGGCGCATGTTCGTGGTCTGGAATCGGTCGCGGGGAACCAACCGACGCGCAATAACTGAACTTCAGGGGGGCCGGCGAGGAGCCGGTGTTCGCAGTCGCAAGCGTCGACGTTAACCTCGTGAATTCCATTGGTGTGCAGGACGACAAATTTTGGGTGAAGTTGCGCGGGCTCGGAACATGTAGACCCGTCGGAGTGACCCAACTGGACACGCAGCCCAAGGCTCTTGAGCGAGCAGCGCTGGAAGACCTGGCCGTCCCATCGCTGTGCGGTGTTCAGCTATCGCAGTCCGCTAGTCCAAAAAACAATAATTGTGCTTTACCTCGATGTTATGAAGGGGGTTGTCCAGGTGGCGATCCACACAACATGCCGCGCAAAGCAAGCGGTCGCCGAAGCAGTCCTCGCAGCGCAGCGTCGGCTCCCCCTTCGCGGGGTCCTTGCATCCCCGACACAGAATCACCGCATCAGCGTTGATCATCCGACCGTCGCGGCGCAACATCGCCGCGCCATACTCGTCACGGCGGCCTCGAAAGCGATGCAGCGCAGGATCCTAAGAGGTAGTGCTTCAGTATTGGCGATGGAATCGCGGAGAACGCAAAACATCGAAAAAAAAACCAAAAAAAAGAGAGAAACGCGAAGAAAGCAAAACGGAAGAAAACCCATTTGAAAAACATCGAAAAAAAACCAAAAAAAAAGAGAGAAACGCGAAGAAAGCAAAACGGAAGAAAACCCATTTGAAAGAAAAACCATTTGAAAAAAGGAA
The DNA here is from genome assembly GCA_029233265.1 of Mycena alexandri. Taxonomy (NCBI): domain Eukaryota; kingdom Fungi; phylum Basidiomycota; class Agaricomycetes; order Agaricales; family Mycenaceae; genus Mycena; species Mycena alexandri. The sequence continues at coordinate 351,754 of JARJCM010000088.1, read as the reverse complement.
GAAGGAAAAAAGGAAAGAAGGAAACAGTAAGAAAGGCGCGCACGTACAGATGGTTTGACCGGCCTCAAAGGTTGAGTAGGAGAAGCTTCTGGGATGGGTTCATCGTCTTCTGCGAGGTCGATCTGGTAAGTTTCGAGACGGAGAGGCACGTCGTCGGCACCAGTCGTGACTTCGGGTGGTCGGGATTCGGAGGAGGCGGCGAGCCTGCTGCGTTTGATAGGCGAGGGTGGAGCGAAGGGGAGCTCGTCGCGATATCGGCGTCGATTGTCGTCTGAGGCGCGGTCCACAAACGCCGTCACAGGTGCATTCGGATCGGCCCGGCCCGTGATCTGCTCCAAGGAGAATGTCTGTTGATGCGTGTGTATCTCGGCACAGGCTTTCCTCCGAGGGCGCGACATGTGTTATGCTTTGCCGCCCTTGCGTCTCCTCGTCTTTGGACCTGCGCTGGCGTGGTGGGTCAACAAGCAAGCCAATTTACTCAACGAACACCACTTCCTTACGTACCGTACACAGTTCAAGTGCTAATAGGGGTTCCAAGGTGAACGATTCACGCTACTCATGCTTTAGCTCGCCTGTTGCGCTGTAATCGCTCCGGCCCACTGCGTTAGGGACCCCATCACTTCGACGTGGCTATTCCTCCCCCCCACGTCGACGTATCTGCTGCCCCCGTGCAATGTTCTTCCCAGGTTCGGATTCATCTAGCACGTCGCGTCGTGTCGTGTATACTCCGAACCAGTGGTCCTTTTGAAACCACGTCCAACAGGCCTTCAAGTCTACACACCAAATTCCAGCCCTACCTACCGCTGGATTTTCACATAGTATGCAGCGGGCGCCAGCATCAAGAATGATCTATTCGGATTCGGATCGTGGTAAGTGAACTATGTTGCTCTATCTCTATTTGTCGCAGTCACTAACCTCGTTATAGATCTCGACACCCCCATATCGTTCTACGTACACCAAAGAACATGCTATGATCCACTGAAACCACGAATAACACTGGCAGCTGAAATGGAACGGATTCACCGACTGGGGCACTCCGGTTACTCTGGGGGCTCGTTCCAGTGCTTATAAGTCTACGGGTGAGTCATCCCGTCAATATGTGTATTCCCTGAGACTTCCTGACTTGCCTAGGTATAGAATCTTCGCAGAAGGGCAAAATTGTTATTTCGCATGTTAGCGGCCAGTCCTCCCATAAATACCGGCTTTTCAATGTCCATGGCTGGCCTCCAGCGCCAGAAAACATCGGACAGGCGGATTTGAGTTGGAGCGTTGGCTTGGGCGTTACCTTCAGCCAAGGTGAATCCTGATCACGTACTCACCACTGGCTCTATCACGGACTCACCACTTAATTATTATTTTTACGCCCCCGCACACTCGCCTTCTGCCCAATCCAAGTCGCGGGGTCATTTTCAACGGTGTCCAGGGGGGCCTTCAAATTTTGTGGTATTTATCACAGGTGTGCGGTATATTCAACTGAAGCTCGGGCTCATTAGCCTGAAACTTTTGGGATTTCAAGATGATCCATAAGGGCTTTCCACCCGCCTTCACGACAATGCCACAACCTCGCCGTCAGGCTTCACTGACCTCAAACACACATCCAGAGACCTCTCCACAGTGAGCCTCTGTACCCCTACCGCACCTTTAAGTCTCAAAATATGTTCCCAGAACTCCCGCAAAACCCTTCAAAAATTTGGTCGCTTACAATCGGCTCCGTCGCATCGCTCATCGCAAGGCGTCAGCCCGATATCGAGAGAATCATCGGGAGACAGTGTTGGCGGCCGATCGTAACCGCGCAGCTCGAAGGCGCGGCGAACAGAAGAATGACGAGGAGGCTCGAGCTCGAGCCAGAGAGGCCAGCGCTCGTTATCGGGCCCGGTGCGTTCGCCACTTTCGTTCTTTCCTCTTTCTCCTTCTTTTATTGGTGCTTATCTGGACCTCAGTAATCGTGAAGAGCTTGCCGCCAAGCAACGCGACGTTCGCAAGCGGGCATTCATTAAGAAACACGGCGCCCAGGCATATGTCCAAAGGAAGTACGGCGACAAAGCAACACTGTCCGTCTCCCAACCCGCCGACGCCGGCGCTGCGAGTGGCGTCATCCGCCACTAGACTGTGTATGTAGACTCTGCACAATCTTCATTTGTTGAGTTTCAAGCATTTTCGATCGTATGGTGAGACTGGGTAAAGGGGAGCAAGGCACGCGATGTATTCAAGAAAGGGGCATTACAACTAAGACGAGGGGTCATAAGTAGGATGATGGGGGAGCGCGCATTCTGCTACATTACAGTTTGGCCTGGAGTGGAGATGGGTGAGAGACGCTAGGAATAAAAAACAAAATTGAAAACTCACCTGGACCTTGTCCAAGTCGACGAACGGGGACAGCCGATGCCCGTACACGAGCTGGCACGGCGCATCGTAGTGCATGCAGCTCGAGGAAATGTGGAGGATGAAAACGGACACGTCGACTATGCGTTCTCCTTTCTGGCACGGCGGATCGTAACGCATGCGAGTCGAGGGGGCGCGGAGGAGGTAAACATCGAGCTCGACTACACGTTCTCCTTTGTGGTCGATCGAGCTGGGAAGCGCTTTGAAAAACGAAGGACGTCCGTCGGGAAGGTCGAAGTAGGGTGCACCGGGTCTGGATGACGGACGTTCGTCGAGATGCAGTTTGTCCCAAAAAGGAAACCCTCACTTTTCCTCCTCGACCACTTCCCTTTGCAGTGAGATCTTGCTTTTCGCCATTGCTCGTCTTGCTTTACTCGCGGTTTCAATCGACGGAGCGGGCGGTGGGGTCGAGGACGTAGTCGTAGGCTGGCAAAGACGGGAAGAAGTCTGCAACGGTCGGTCGAGGCCATGGATTCAGTTTACTTATTACCTCAATCTTGAGCCCAACACTCCAACCCTAGACCCTGAAAGAACGCCGTCGAAAGCCATGGAAGGTCAGTGAGGGTCGAGGCTCGTCGAGTCCCTGTCTTAGTCGAAATTTACCTAACAAATTGCGCAGACGCCACTCCATTGTCCGCCGAATACTTATGCCAGCGCGGCGAATGCCAGCGCATATCCCTTTTCTTTCTTCTCCCATCTCAGTCTTTTCGCACTTTTGCACTTCGTCCCTCTCCACGCTCCATCCAACTGTTCATGCGAATGCCCTGCACCCCTCCCTTTCACCCCGGCCCCGGTCATGATGACCGCACATGCCATGACAAGGCGTCGGGCTGCTACTACTACGCCGTCGCCGACGGGAGAGTGCGCGGTGTTTTCACCAATAGGTCAGTCTCATGTTTCGCTTTTTTTCTCATTCTGCATTCGAATAGCTACTGACTATGTTTTCTCAGTTGGATTGCTCGTGAACAAGTGGAAGGCTACGTCAACTTCTCCATGAAGTCGTTCAAGACGTGGGCCGAGATGGAGTTCTGGTGGGGCCTCAAATGCCAAGAGCTTCATACGCACGGCTGCCCCCCCTTCGAGACGGTCACTTTCACTCTCACCCCCCACCCCGTCTTGCAGCCAGGCCCTTCGCCTTGCACCCGCCGCTTCCCACGCATCGCTGCCGTTCCCACCATCCCCCACTACTTCCCTCCCGCCGCCCCTGCCGCGCCGGTCGCGGGTCCCTCGTCGGTAGCCGCGCCCGCCCTGGTCGTCCCGGCAGCCGCACCCTCCCCTTTTAATTCCCCTGGGCCTTCGACATCCACTTCGCGCGTCATCCCAATTTCCTCATCCGCTGACGAGTTGTCCTCGTCTGCCTCGTCAGCGTCATCGTTGTCGGCGTCGTCAACGTCGGGCGTCAAAAAGGAGGAAGCCGCTTCTCCGATCGTGGGATCTCCCTCTATCGGCCGCGTCTTAGATCCCTCCACCCGCATCCACCTTACCCCAGCAGGTCGGGCCCACGGCGAATTTTTGGTTGCGCGTAACTCACAGCTGGCAACACCGACTCGCGCCACCAACGCGCCGGGCGAGCCCGCCTCACCGTCGTCCACGAGCGCGCCGGCTTCGCCCTCGCCGCCTGCCTCGCGCGCCCCTACGTCCGCCGCGGACTTTCCCTCCGTCCTCATCACCCCCAACAACGCTGCCGCCCCCGCCCCCGCGCCCGAGCCCACGCCGGGTCCCGCACCTCGCATCTACGGAGTGCGGGGCGTGGCCGTCTTCTACGACACCTTTGGGTCGGCGCGGCGAGCGGCGAGGCGGTTGCGACTCGCTGATTCCAAAATCATGGTGTCGACGGACCCGGCGAAGATCGAGGCCTGGATCACTGGGCAGCCGTTTAACGGGGAAGACGCGTAGGGTGGTGCATTTTTTCTATCTTTCTTGACGTTGTTGGACTCTCGTCGTATAATTGCTCCTGCTGTCACGCACACATCGCTATCATGATTCATCGTCTTATGTTTCTTCTACTTCTCGTCTTGTTTTTCTCATCCTTCTTGTCTTGGCACACAGACTACTATTATGTTGGACAGGCACACAGACACCTATCTTGGACATTCTGCTACTACTCTCCACTCACTCTCTTGCTCTTGCTGTGATTCAACTTATCTTGTCATTAATTGCTTTACTGTATAATAAAAATTGCTTTTCTTTGTAATAACGGCGATATCGGGTTCGGGCACAATCGGTGAATTGGTGTCGGCGGTCGGCAGCATCATCAGCTGACTCTTGTTTTGCAGGGAAGCTGAGAGGAAACAAAACCAAAGCGGTGTTTTTCTCTGCTGGTTTCTCACCGGCGATTAAGCGACGGTGATGCCGCCCAATGGAGAAGCCTCTTCGTCCAGAACTGCCACCACCACAGGTGATGCGCGCAAAAAACGCGGGACTCCAAGCGACTTCCAAGGCGCCCGGATGGAGTTCTTGAAGGCCAACTTGGACGCGTATGCTGAACACTCGAAAAAGAAAACTCTCATCACCGAATTCTGGCCGCAACTGTTCCACTCGTACTGGCGGCTTTTTCCCTGGAGGCTCCCATTGACCGAAGAGCCGGCGCCTGGTTGCGCGGCTGACCCAAATGCTGCAGAAGCCGCGTTCAAAGCTGTCGACCTCAATCTTACGGAGGCAGAGCAGGCGGAAAAGAGCAAGGTCCAGACCGACATTAAGGCGGTAAGTTTGGTTCTTTCTTGCTGAATTTTTTTTCACTCTACATAAATTGACAATGTTCCAGAAAATCAAACGGTGGTTCAATCGTCAGCGCCCGGGAACCATGGGAATCTATGCGAACCCGTATTTTGCCCATCTCAAACTACTGCGCGCACAGGACGGGAGCGCGCCGAAGCGTATGCCGGATTACCAGTACTATATGCAGCACCAGGATTTCAAGCAGGGGGTCGCAATGCGCTTCATAGAGGAGTCGGGTGGCGTGCCGAAGAGGCAGCATATGGCGCTTCGTTGCGACATCGCGCGCGACATGCTGGCCGCGGAACCTCAAGAGGTGCGAGCACGGATTTCGGAGGAGAGCACCGCCGCGCACGACGCCGCGATGGACGCGTACACCGAGTCCGCAGACGGGGTTCCCAGCGCGGATCCAGAGATCCAGAAAGAGTAAGTCTAGTTTTGTGCTTTTAGATCAACATTTACTGAGGCACGGCGCAGATGCCGCAAAAATTTCCTCAATATAGTATCACCATTGCTCCAGGGTCTGCAGGCCTATACGGGCTACACCCTCAATCTGACCGCTGCGCGTATCGACGAAGGTCGGCTCGAGTGCGCTTCGTAAGTTTCTACATTTTAAAATTCTTTTATTTTTGCTAACGGATGTATGGTAAAGTGCTAACGCCGGGACCGTGGGTGGAAAGAGCTGGTCTAAATGGGATGAAGGGAGCTACAGCCAGATGTTGACAGGGTTCGGGAGGTTCGTACACGCGTCGTACCTAGGTAAGACCAAATCAATTCGACGTCGACATCAAAGCTTTACTCACTAGCTTGGATTTAGAATCGTTGGGGCTGCCGCCGGATGGTACAACCTCCGCACCGTCGGCATCGACAGGACCGTCGGCGTCTGCTTCGTCGTCGTCGTCCGCGTCAGCCGCGGCGATTGGCGCAAACATGATGCAGTTGTCGACTGAAGACGACGACAGCAGTGCCTCGAACCCCACTGCGCCCCCGCCCCCGCCCCCGCCCATTGCGCCCAACTTCGACGTCCAAATGGGACCACCCCCTCCGCCGCCGCTCGACGAAGACGACGACGACGATATTATGTCGGGGGCGATTTTGCCGGCGTTCTCCCGGCCGTCGTTCTTACCGGTGGCCACTGCCCCCATGGCGTCCTCCACCTCCACTTCCGCCCCACCGGCGTCCTCCACGTCCGCCCCACCGGCGCCCTCCACGTCCGCCCCCCCGGCACCCTCCACGTCCGCCGCCCCGGCGCCCGCGGCTGGTCTGCCTTCGGTGGACGCGGCGATGGCACGCATGGCGGAGCTCGACCGCCAGGTTGTTCGAAGCGACGCATTTGGCGTGCGTCGGATGAACGTCGCGCTGCACGCGGAGGTGGTCGCAATGCCGGACGTGACGCGAGGCGAGTACACGCGGCGGCTGAAGCGCATGGGTAGTTTTGAATTAGAGCGGGAGAATAATATGGCCCGCAATCGAGCGCTAACGGCGGGGCTGGGGCTCTCGTCGACGGCGTCATTTGTGGGAATGAAAAAGAAGAGGACGCACGAGGAGGAGGACTCGAGAAAGGCGAAGAGGACAAGGAAGGGAGAGGAGGAGGAGTGGAGTGGGAGCGAAAGTGGGAGCGATACGGGGACGGAGACGGAGACGGAGACGCAGCCCGCGAAGGCAGTCACGACACGGGCTCGAGGAGGGGGGAAGTCGAAGGGAGATACGGGCGCGGTCGCCCAGTGGGCGGAGAAGTCGAAGAGTATGTTGCTGGAGGGCGGTTTGGGGGCGCAGTGGGAGGGACTTGTCGATGCATGGTGGGCGCTTGAAGCCTCGACCAAATTCGTTTCCAAGGTAAGCTGTGTGCTTCTTTTGTCTGGGTTAAGCTAAGTAATGATTGTGGCAGACGAAAAGCCATCCGACTACCTCGCGCCCACGAGAAGTAGGCCTCTGGGTGAAGAGTGCTCGCAAGGGGACGCCCCAGGTGATACCAGAGAGCTTCGGGGAGGGTTGGTGGGTGTGGTGGCGCGGGATTAATCCCAAATGGCGCGTCTCAAATGGTGAATTGTTGCGGGAAGGTGATGGGAGCTGGGATGTACTGCGGTGCCCGGGCCAGAATGGCTTTTTGAATGTGGTGGTGTGTTTGAGGTGGTGGAGGTTGGCAGCGGGCACGGAGCCGAGGGATTGGATTCGCGCTGTCGAAGATGTCAAGTGGGTCCTCCAGAAGATGGTCGGGTAAGTGAATTTAATTCAATTTACATTTCTTCTCGACTATGTGGCTAACAACATTATTAGGGATGTACCAGACGTTGCACAAACGCTGGAGACGCCGTCACCGACGCCCGCCGCGCGTATGGCGGGAACCGCCGCCCCGGTGCTGGCCGGCGAGCTGCGTAGCGCGGCGAGTGCTGGGAATGTCGTGGGGATGGAAACTGCTGCTGCAAGCGGGCGGGCGGCGCGGGGTGAGGTAGCGTTGAGTCGTCGCAAGGGTCTACAAGCGTTGATGGCGGCGGTGGAAATCCAGAAGCCGGCGGAGGGCGGGGAGGGCGGGGAGGGCGGGGAGCGGGTGGGGGGGAGCGGGACCGCAGCGCCGACCATCAGCCCCGACAAGGGGGGTGTAGAAGGGCCTAGCAGCAATGTGTAGTGCTGCAATGGTGGGTGCGGATCTTTTTGATGTTTTTTGTGGTGTTTTTTGTTTTTGGACCAGGCGCCGTATGTACTGTATGTACGTCCTTTTGGGGGTAGAACGGGCTGGAAGGTGTGCGATGTGGGAAAGGGAGACTGAATGTGCATCCGCGGACCGCTGGGTGGGGCGGTGGGCGGCGGGGCGCGCAGATTTGGGCGCGGTATATATTGTATGCTTTTGTTATTTACTGTGGCTGTCGCCGTTGCCAAGCGATCGGCACAATATACATGATTTTCTGACGAGTTTTGATGTTTTTGATTGCTGAAAAGCCGTGCCGAACGCCCGCCAAGAGCGCCGAAACACCCTGCGGCCGGTTGGGCATCAGCCAGAACTTATCGCAATACATGACTGGGCATCAGCCTTACTTTATCTAGTTATGCTAACATAATGAGCTGAATTGACGTGCGGATAGTCCCGTCTTTGCCCGTTACCGCGTCCACGTGGAACGACACATCGGCGCCATCTACGGCGATCCCAGCGACCCCGCCTACGCAGCCGGGTATGAGCGGTTTCGCTATCGCGAGCGGACGGAGCTGTGCGATAGGGAGGACGCTGTGTTTATTTTGACGCGCTCCATCCCAGAGCACAGGGCGGACTTTGGAGAAGACGATATTGACAGGTGCGGATGTTTCGTTTGTATTTGACGTGGAAGCGTCCTCATTGCCCACTCGCCAGATGCCTCGACCAACTCAATCGATGCACGCTGGCGCTCGTCTTCGACTGGGAGGACATCAACTGTGTCCGCGCGTGGAGCAAGATTGACGGTCGACCCGCCGGGGCGCCGCTGGATGACGATGACCTCGAATTCATGTTTCGCCACGCGGACCCGAGCCCCACCTTCGACAACATGGACGCCTGCGGATGCATTTGACGCGTCGATATCTTAGAAACTTTCCGTGTACTGGAGTAAAAATGAAAAAAAATATATATATTTTGGGGTTCACTGATATTCAAGAAGAACTATACATTGTGTGTAAACGACGGAGGGGAGGGGCAATGGTGGGGAACACGACGGCGGATGCGAAGACAACGGCTGGCGAGTGCAATTTCTAGGGTATGGAGGTCAGAAGTGCAGGGGGCCAGGAAACGGGCGGACCCACTTTGGGTTTGGCTAAGGCGGCTCAATCAGGCGTTGGCGCGAGCGCGTTTCATGCGCTCATGGTTGAACCAAGCCTTCAGCCGCTGCGCCAGCGTCAGTACAAATGAGGGAAACGGCGGAGGTCAAATGAGTGTACCCCCTCCGTCTGTTTGATGGTGACAACGCGCACGTCGACCTCTTGCGGGCTGAGGTGGCCGCCCGCGAACTCCGGGAATTCGCTCCAATAGTTGGTGATGAGGGTGGGCCAGAAGTCGCGGAGGGTTTTGGCGTCGACGTGCATAAAGAAGATAGGCAGCCAACGGCGGAGGAATAGGAGGCGCTCGCCCTCGAAGACGCCCTGGATGCGGCGCTTTCTGGTGAAGAAGTGGTCGGAGATGAGCGTGGTCTGTCTGCGGACGGGGGGGTACGGGTACACCTCGCCGGCGAGCGTCGTGGCCGACATATTGGTAGCTTGGGGGAAGTCTGGACTTTTGTTGGTTCGCACACGGACTTTATGAATGAACGAAAGAAGGCAAAATAAATTGACGCCGCCGTGACTAAAGTAAAACAAAATGAAGCTGGCGTTTTTTTTTTTTCGACGGCGCGGACCGTGTCAAATCCCGAAGCCTATCGAGAAGGTCAACAACACGGTGGGCAGAAGGAGGGAAGCGAACGCACGCGACGTGTCTCCGCTCGCCTCGAGGGCGCACGCGAGAATGCGGAGGGCGTGGAGTCGGGCTTGGTAGCGGTAGAGGGCGTCAGGATCGTGGAAATACCATGATTGGTCGAGAACGTCGATGCTGGCGAGATGCACCGAAGCCCAGACCTCCGCCGCCGAACGGAACCTGCGATGGTCCCACTTGCGCTCGATGTCGCTGGGACTTTGGCCGCGAATCAAGTATAAGCGATACTCCATGGACGCCGCGAGGTGGGCGGCGTGAAGCCCAGTGATTGTGATGTGGGGCCTGCAGAAGTAATGCGTTGTTCAAAACGTTGGATGGGAAGGGAGCGTCCGACGACGTACATTAGCGCGCGTGAAGCCGTTGGTGCGGGTCAACCGACCGCAGACGGTGGCATATAAAAGAGCGGAACGGGTGTTGTCGCGTTACAATACACGCGGCGGCGGATGTAACTGGATGTAAAAGAAATTGAAGGGCAGGTGTGGGAATGAATGTACCCTAAATGGGTAGTTTCAAAGGGCGGCTGGCGGTGACGCGTTAGATGGACGGGCGGATGTAACGGGATGTAGGGCACGCACCAATTCCGAGAAGCAGGTGGTTGACGTGTTAGATGGACGGGCGGATGTAATGGGATGTAGGGCACGCACCAATTCCGAGAAGCAAGCGGGTGGAAAGAGAAGCGGGCCCTGGTCGCTCAACAAAAGGTCTGTAGTCGCCGAGTGAGTCCCAAGAACCGCCCACACTCATGAAGTCGACCGACCTTTTGCCTACGCCGAGCCCTACTCAGTTCTCGTCCTCCCAGACGCAGCCCTCGAGCCTTGTCGGCCCTCGTAACACCCAGTCAACGACCGATCAGCCCTTTATGGACAACGCACTCCCGAACCGCCGCACCTGTCGTATGCCGTTCTACCCCGAGCCCGAGGTCACCGATATCGACGAGCACTCGGGCAACTCGAAGACCTTGTTCTACGTCTGCATCCCCGCCCGCGTCCAGGGAGTTTTCACGAGCGAGTACGTGGACGCCCTCGGCCTGGAGCCCACTTGATTTTACTGACGATATTGAATTGCAGCGCGCGCGCGAAGGCCCTCGTCAAAGGATGGCGCAACGGCAAGGCGCAAAGCTGCCATACGTATGAAGATGCCCAGCTCGAGTGGGCGATGTGTTGCCGCCGCTGGCACGGCCCCGTCTGCAACGACGCACGCTCGCGGGTCACTATGGACACGCGCATCATGCTCAACCCCGCCCTGCTGCCCCCGAAATGGGCGTTGCGCGGCTGTTCGGAGTTGTTCTCCAGCCGGTGTGTGATTTCCTTTCGTCGCGGGGGTTCATGGTGCTGAATCGGTCCCAGCCAGGACGCCTTCGCCGCCGCAGAGTCGCTGAACCTCAAGCGTATCTATATTCTTGGAAGTTCGGACGGCACCGAGCTGGAGGAGTGGCAGTACGAGGATGCGGAGTGAGCGCGCGACAAAACGGGAGGGTGGGTGGGCGAAAAAAAAAACTCATTGTATATTACTTGTGGCTCGGCGATGCGTGAATGCGAATGCGAATTTTCTTGGTTACCGCTCGTCTGAAAAATAAAATAAAATAAGGGCCTGATGACTGGGATATTACTCGTTTGGACGGCGCCTTACCTTCGTCAAAATGGGCTGCGTTTCAGCTTGACTGAGAAGACGTGCGGAAGTGGAAACATAATGCATTGTTCTGCGTGGCGTTGGTCAACGATCCGTCGCGTTCCTTCACACCCTACCACGCACCGCGAAAAAAATGGCGACGATGGCCACCCAACCCACTAGAAAAAAAGGGACGACGGTGACGAAACCCAAGCAGAAGCCCGGCAACAAGGGTGATTTTCACGGCTCGTGCCAGGAATATTTGCTGGAGATGCTGCCTCAATATCTGGAAGCGTCGAAGAGGGGCAAAACTCGGGATTTCTGGCCCATTCTATTCACTGGCTGGTGGTCGCGGTTTCATTGGCGATTGCCGTTGGACCAGGAGCCGGCGCCCACGGATTTGTTCCTCCCGGATAGTGTGTTGACGGCGGACGAGGCCAAGGCGAAAGGCGAGGTTCAGCAAAAAATAAAGGAGGTAAGGTAGTACCCCAGGCGCGTTGTGCTGCAGCTAATTGTGAGCGTATAGAAACTGAAGACCTGGTACAATCATAAACGCACCTCGATGGGCCTGACCCGGAACCCGTTCACCACCTGGCTTGCGCAGCTGCGCCGTCCCTCGCAGAAGTCGCCAAAACGAATCACGGATTACCAATTCTATATGCAGCACGATGAGTTCAAGGACGCGGTGAATGCGAAATTCGAGGAGCATCATTGGGACGCGAAGAGGGAGGACGTACTCTCGTTGCGATGCGCGGTGGCGCGCGAGCTGTTTAACGCCGAGCCAGAGGAGATCAAGGTGCGGATTCGCAAGGAGGCGGTTGCAGAGCACGAAGGGGAGCTCCAGCGCTGGCTCGATGCGAACGAGGGGTTGCCAGCGGTTGAGGTCGAGGAACAGGCGGAGTGGGTTCTTTATTTTCTTCCCAAGTCTTGTCGAAGGCTCAATGCAGCGGACGTCCCAGGTCTAGGGCGCGCTTGTCGGGGGTCATAAGCCCGCTGCTGTCGGCGATACGGGCGTTTACGGGGTACCACGTTACGCTGCTCGCGGGCCGGATCGACAACGGAGAGGTGGACATCATCAGCATACACGCTGGTACCACGAAGAAGGACGGAGAGGACGGGGGGAGGGATTTCACGCAGTGGGACCGAGAGGCGTATGAAAAAAATGTATTAAAACATTTCTTAAGGTACCTAGCGGCAGCCGGTAAGTCTCCATTTGGTTTTGAACGGGGTGGCCACTTACTGACTGATTAACTAGCAAAAGAGGAAGGCGATGACGTGCCGATGCCCAATGCGTCGACCGGCGACGGCGACTCGATGCCGAGTGCGTCGACTAACGAGTCGACACCGAGCGTGTCGGCCGGCGACGGCGACGTTGCTATGCCTGATGCTCCCCCCAGCGACCCCGCTGCGTCGTTTTCCTTCCCGCCGCTTCCCCCTTCCCCAGCGTCCCATTCCATCCCACCCTTCAACCAGAACGGCGCCCATTTGGAAACCCACCCTCCTCTGCCGGACAACCCTGATCCATCCGCTACCATCATTGACGCCCAGTCAATGCCGTCGACGCCCGTTGTCGATGGGCGCACCCCGGAGGAGGTGCTCGGGGATCGGCTCAATAAGCTCGCCGTCCTGGAGCCTGCCCTCCGCGCTGAGCTGATGGCGCTAGCGCTGCCAGCGATGGAGACGAGGCTGAAGGAGCTGGAGGGGATGGGCGCAATGGAGCTGCGGCGGGCGAACAACATCGCGAACGATGAAGCTGCAGTAGCGCGGGCGAGGCAGCAGCAGATCGATTTGGGGGGCGTGGCGGCGAGCGACGCGAACGTGAACGAGCAAGCCAAGGCTGAGTCGAGCCGGAAACGCAAGGCCGATGCGAACGCCAAGCGTGGTGGCGGTAGGAAAAGGCTCAGAAGGGGCCGAAAGGAGGACGAGAGCGCAGAGGAGAGCGAGGAGGAGGAAGAGGTGGTGAGGGATGAGCCGGTACAGACACGGGGAAGGGGGAGAAGTGCGGCCGACGCGGAGTCGAAGGCGCCAGGGACGGACGATGAGTCGACGCCCAAGGGGTTGATAGCGCCAGAGACGGACGATCAGTCGACGCCAAAGTGGGCGCTACAGGGCTGGGAGGTGCTCGCGATGGGGCAGGTGAGGAACCAGGCGTGGATGAAGATGTTGGAGGCGTGGTGGAGGCTGGAGGCGTCTACAAAGTTTGCGAGTTCGGTAGGTCGTAATTCGCGACGAGCACAGTATGGTCTGACCGAATTTTTAAGGTTAAAGGCTTCTCCACGGACGGGCGCCCGGCCGAGATACATACCTGGATCAAGAACGCGCGCAAGATCGCGCCCAAAATCAAGGATACCGCGAAGTTCGTCGCGGCGTTGAGGATGTGGTGGAAAAGGCTGAATCCGGAATGGCGCGTGCAGGGCGAGGGGTTTATCAAGGAGAATCTGGGGTCGTTGGACGAGATGCGGCACCCGGGCGCGAATGGGTTCTTGGGTGTGCTGGTTGCGTTGAGGTGGTGGAGGGAAGCGGAGGGCGAAACGAGCGAGTGGAAGGAGATGTTTGATGATGTGATGTGGGTGATAGGGGCGCTGATGTCGGGCGGCGTGGAGGACGGAGGCGCGTAGCGGAGAAGGTGGCCGCCGAGAGCGGTAAAACAGCGCGTCAAGCGCTCTTCTTGGTAAAAATCCCCTGTCTTTTTTTTTGGTAAAAAGCCCCTGTCTCGCGTCTGTTTTTGGTAAACCGCCCCTATCTCTGAAATGGCACGTGATTAGCGCTCTTTTTTGCGCTTTTTGCAGGTTTCTGAATATCGGATAAAATGTCCTGCTGAGTAAGCGGTCGGCGGCCGGTCAACGCGATTGATGGTAATGAAATTTGGGACTCCGACAGCTTTTTGATGCTTTCGGGCGCAAAATCGGCATGCTGTGGCTGTGCTGTGGCTGTGTGCCAATTTGCCCAAAATAATGCATTACGCCACTGGGGCACAAAGGTTACATAACTAGTTATCCTGACTGACTGAGCTGGCTAAGGTGAAGCATCAAGGCGTATTGCTGATTAGGACAGTTGATGCTTCACTGTCAATCTCTTCTCACCAATCCTTTGATGCTTCAACTTACCGTATTCGCCTGGAGAAAGTGATTTCGGCGGTGTTCGTAAGCGGCATTAATTTCTTATGATCCTCTTCCTCAGTGCCACAGCTGATCTATTTCTCAGAGCCTGGCTCGACGCCTCGGGCCTTGCATTATTTTCTTCGACGAGATCGAAGCCCTGTTCTGCAAGCGCGACAACGACAGCAAGCCCTGGCACCGAACGATGGTAACAGAGTTCGCTCAGGTTCGTGAAGGCGTGCTTTCCCCATCCTCTCTAATGTGACTTATGTAGGAAATGGAAGGCCTGACTACCGCGGCCGCGAATCGACGGGCGGGAATCGTTGTTATCGGTGCAACCAATCGACCACAGGATCTTGACAGTGCCGTCATGCGCCGCCTCTCGCGGCGCATTCTGGTCGACCTGCCGGACTCAACGCACCGCGCAGGTATGCCTCTCGGGAACACCATTTTATAAGCATGCCAACGACGGACAGATATCATCGCTCACTATCTGAAAGGAGAATTATATGATGAGAAGACAGTCAATCCCGTCGACCTTGCCGATTGTACACACTTTTTTTCTGGCTCAGATCTGCGTTATTTAGTGTACTTTGCTGCACTGGCGGCACGGGAAGAAACGCTTGAGCATTGTGCCAATGAGGCACCGGCCGCATTATCTGGCACACCCCTTGCAACTCCCATCATCCAAGGCAAACACTTTGACAAGGCACTTGAACAAGTGGCTCCCTGGCTCGTAACGCAACGGAAAAGCCTTGACGTTGCGCGACGTGCCGTTGACCCAATCCTGGCGAGTGTTCGAGCCGATCCGTCTTTGAACGAATACGAGGAGCAACTCCTTCCCTGTGTCATAGATCCTAGTAAGTTTTTGGTTCTTTTTCAAGGCGTACAATTACTGAATGATCATATTCTAGCCACCATTGAGACGACCTTTGGGGACGTTTACATCGAACCGGAAATCATGGACATTTTGCAGACAGCCGTGATGTATCCGATCTTGTATCCGGAGGAGTACACCACAGGCATCCTTGCCCAGGAGTCCATGGGAGGTGTGCTGCTGTTCGGCCCACCCGTAAGTCGAGCTACTTCCATTTATAACTGCGCCGGCTCTGATACGGGCCCAGGGCACGGGCAAGACTATGGCCTGCCGTGCGCTTGCGAAAGAAAGTGGCGCCCGAATGCTCCAGCTTCCGGCCAGCACGGTTCAAAATCAGTTCGTCCCGACCAAATCCTGAAATGATCCTTACTGACGGAACGTTCCAGAGCCGTAGGTCAGACGGAAAAACTCATTTTGGCAGCCTTTGTAAGTGTGCGACATGGGATCTATATCCACTTCCTCCTCAGTGCGGCATCTGATGCACTCAACAGAGTCTGGCTCGACGTCTCGGGCCCTGTATCATGTTCATCGACGAACTGGACGCCCTTTTTTGTAAGCGCGACAAGGACAGCAAACCGTGGCACCGAACGATGGTCACCGAGTTCACTCAGGTTGGTCGAATTGCACCTTCCCCGTCCTCGTCTGACTTGACTAGGCAATGGACGGCCTGACTACCGCGGCCGCGAATCAGCGTGCAGGACTCGTTGTCGTCGGTGCAACCAATCGGCCACAAGACATTGATACTGCCGTCATGCGCCGCCTCTCGCGGCGGATTCTCGTGGACTTACCGACTGTGAAGCAGCGAAAAGGTGTGTCTTTCCGAAGGCAGTTTCATCGCCGCAAGCATGCTGACTCGGACGCGATGGACAGTGATTATCAATCATTACCTGAAGGACGAACGGTACGACGAGAAGACGGTCAACGTCGCAAACCTTGCTTATTGCACGGAATCGTTTTCTGGCTCGGATCTGCGTCACTTGGTGTTCTGTGCTGCCCTCGCAGCACTCAAGGATATTATGGTCCCGCATAGCGCCGATATAGTGCCGAGACCACAATCATCTGGCGCGCGGCGCTACATCCAGGGAAAGCACTTTGATCGGGCACTCAAACAGCTGGCCACCTGCAGCGGCAACAATCGGAAAGATCTTGACGAGCTGAGGCGCTGGGCGAAACAAATCCAATGATCAGTCACCAAACCCTTGCTTGCTTGTGTTTTCATCACTGTGAGTTGGTATGATTCTGGTGTTCTGGACTAGAGTCGACGTTTGAGGTTCACTGTACTATCGAGATTCGAAAGTTTTTTTCCGGGTGGTCAGCACACACGAGCTTGCGTATTTCGAAATGTAGTTTTGCGTCCCGTACCGATTTTATCTGATCTGCGGTTTCATCCGAGAGTGTAATATAGAACCAGGTACTTTCTCGAGTCGGGAGTCAAAAGTTCAAACAGAGCCTTGACACTGTGAGTAGCACATGTAAAATGCGCAGAAGTCATTCGAGGCCCGGTGGTGGCTGCCATGGCACAACATTGCCGGAGTTGGATGCAAGAGCACCCAGTACATCAAGACATGACAGTGGCGTATACCTTGCTCGCGGGCCTTCTCGGAATCGAAAATATTTGGGCAGACAATCACGCACCACAGCTCAGATTCCAGCGCAATCTAGAAAGAGCATGTTGGACAAATTCCAATGTAATATCATGGCCTAGGAACGTACCCCTTTTACCGACTGCTGAGGGAAAACAAATATCGAGGGCAGCAGCAATGCGTCGGGAATTCATGGCGACGCGGAGCGGGCATGACTGATCAGGGTTGAGTTGATTACGCAGACGACTGAACAAAGGTATGAAGATAAAGAATATGAGAGGTATAGCCGCTCACTGGAATCCCAAGAACTTGCGGGTGTCGGATAGCGCAATCACGGGCGGGGTAATTGATTTGAAAGAAAGGTGAGACACGGCACGACAATCGAAGCTTGAACTACGTGAAGCTGATGGGGTTGAGTTCGTCGTGCCATTGAAAAAATAGCAGATTTGCTACTCGAACCAATCAGTAGATCAAACATTAATTTGAAGGTCGAGTTCGAAGTTAATGCAGGGATGAAGAAGATGGAGTCAACGTTCAGTCAATTCCTATTCCGCAATGAGATCAGGTAGAGTTCTAGTAAAAGAAGGGGCTGACCTCACGTATCGTTGGGGATGCCATACGAGCCCGAGGTGGTGGCGGTTCGTGTTAGGAATGTAACCTTTCGAATACTTTATGCTGTACAGGCAAATCAGCGAGCAATAAGCGCAAAAATCAGATACCGGAGCACGGAAGGCGACGGCGAACCATCGGATAATCTTCAGCTCCTTGGCTGGAGTGCCTTAAGTACGGATTGGGGATAGACATCCTTCCCGGATGCGGGCTGGACATTCAGCCAACAAATAAAGGCGTCTTACCGGGCAAGAGTGGTGACTCCAGACTTCCGCTCTCGTCGCCTTCCTGTCGAAGTGAGGCTGGCAACGTCGGCGACAGTGGTGCCCCCGTCCAATTGTTGAGACATGTTGGGGGAGTGAAGAAGCCTCGATCTTCCGAGACGATAAGGAGTGCGAGGCGTGGCTTTTATTGCCCTATCACCAGAGAAGCAGTTGATAGCGACATATGAGGCCGTGGCTGGATTTGGATACGCCAGGATAACGTGTGCCGATAGCTGCCCAGATTCGGAGGCGAAATATATTCAGTCGGCGGGATGAAACGATATCCTCCCCAGATATCTGGGCGATGGTGATTCTCCCGCAGAGACGGGAGTGCCTGCCAGTGATACGCTGTGTGGACAACGACGAAACGTGCAGGCCAACCTGCGACCAAAGTTCATCCCGAATTTTGCTTTCAAGTTGTCGAACATGAGTAATTATTGCACTTGTAATGCACGCAACACCCGGTACGAAATTTAGGACATTCATTACTACGCAGTTTGTTCATACGCTGACGCCAGCACATGTGTTGCCACCCCCTGCGCTGAAGAGAATTACTGGTCAACCAGTGGTCCTCGGTTCCGTACGGCACAGAATCGGCCCGATAACCTAGATATCGAGTCTTTACGGCAAGAAATCGGCAAAAGATCCGCGGAAGCGCGGCAGCGGGCATTAGCGGGTAGTAGCGGGCACCCTCCTTGCGGCAGTTTGCGTACGGCGTATTTTTGAGAATTCCCCTAGAGACTTCCACGGCCACTTCACGCCTGCCTACTCGGAAAATAAAACGCAATTTCTCCCCGGCAGGCAACCCTGCTGCAGTAAACGCCACACGGTATGAAATTGTCCAATTGTAATTGATTGCCGAGGGATAGCTACCCATGTGAAGATGCCCGAATGCCCCGGAAAATATCCCTACCACTTCAATCTTTGATAGTCGGCGGCGTTGGGTGGGTCGTAAGTATGTTATGTTTGAGGACTTGTTTGAGGAACTGATAATTTATCCCAGACTCGGAAGAAAATGTTAATCCAGGTCTATCCAGATCGTCCGTGAAGTTCATCCGGGGCCCCAGCCTTTCTGTACTATTCGATGCGGACCGCTTCAGTCCATTGGTCGGCGGTGTTCAATGTCAGATCTATCCCAAATTGATACAAGTGCCGAGGCTGCGGAGCCGACGGAGTCCGGTGTGACGCATTCACCGCCTATGAAGTGCGAATTCTTCGTTTCTTTCCTTCCTATTTTTTCTTCCCGTTTTCTTACCATGTCCTCACCTGAGACTCCCGCATTCGGGAGCCCGATAGACGTCCACAATCTCTTCGGACCTTTACTCATTGGAGTTTTTTTCAATATGATCCTTTATGGTGTATGTATGCTCTATTTCACGGTCAGAATACTTGTGTTGACTCCTAAATGACCACAGCTGCTAATCACTCAGGTCGGTTCAATGGGGAATACAACAGAGAGCTATACAGAAGTATATAATGCAGATAACGACCTACTTTCAAGCGCAACGAAAGTGTGTCATAATATTATTGACCTCCCTTAGCCTGACATATTCGCGTAGAGACGCGCTGTGGATACGGCTTCTCGTCCGTCCACTTTACCTCCGAAAACATAAAGCTAGCTCACCCATCGATAGGTTTTTTATGTCTTCTTTGTCGAAACTTGCAACACCGCGCTGGACGTGGGGCCACCGTTGAGCAAGAGTCCGACTGGTCGCTGATTCGTTGTCGTCAGATATCGATCATGTACCAGCCTTTGATTTTGGACTACGGCACCATTCCAGGCAATTTACCTACGGGTAAGTCGACACTGCGCACTCGCATGTACGCGTTCACCGACTCGCCTGTCGCCGGCAGTCTTCTTGACCCGTAAGATTCTCCTCTGGCCATCAACGTCTTTCTCACAGTCTTGTTGCATCCAGAACCTCTATGTATTGTATGTTCATTCAAGGAGTGAGACATATGACCACATGCCCTTTTACTTATCTCCTTCCCAGTCCCTCGTCCAGATTCCCGTGGAAATGTTTTTCATCTGGCGGATCCACACCCTCACAGATAGCAGGATCATACCTGGCATCTTTATTGCCCTCTCTGTCGTTGCTTTCGGTGCGTATCACTCGCGTGCTTCCCTTGAGAAGCCCTGAACCAACGTGGCAGGGGGCGGGATCTGGACGACGGTGAGAGCACTGCTGCAATACCGGGTCCTGGAAAGTGGTTAAACCTATCTCAGGTCGCGCTTGCAGGGGCAGGCCGATGGGACAACGTTTCAGTCTCATTCCATGCCGCAACATTGTGGATTGCAGCGTCGATGACCACTGACCTGTGTATCGCGTTTTGCCTGGCCTGGGTCCTGGCAAGTCGCATCATCGTCCATGGAAAATATAGATTGAACGGATTGATTTCAGCGCAGAAAAAAGACTGGCTTCGGCGACACGGATACAGTGGTGGACAGAATAGTACGAATGACGGTTCAGACTGGCTTGGTTACGTACGTTCGGCGGTTAATATTTCCCGTATTGTTTTCTTACATTTTCCAGCGCCGTCTGCAACATACTGGACTTGCTCTCCTTCCTCTTGATCAAGGTATGTTCTTCTTTTTTCCTTTACTGTCCATTTGTTGAAACCCATTCAGAATAGTACATTGTGGGTTTAGCTCAGTTGTGACCGGTTGACATGGGCCGTGGATTGAAAGAACCTCAGGAATTTCATGTGGAGCAACCCCCTTTCTAAACTTTACTCCAACTGCATGATGTCGACGCTCAACGCAAGGTCCAATCTCAAGCAAAGCCTCCCCGACCACATATCTGATTCAGGTCCTACGCGCGAGGATATCGGTGGAGCCAGTGTCCTTGTCGCCGCCCCTCCGTTTCCCTTCCATGCCAAGGTAAGTCCAGCAAAGTTCCGAGTTCAATATTTGGCTGAGATTTCATTAGACTCGCAGGGTATGTCCCCCTCGTTCCTCCTGCGCAGCGTTTTTTTTTTTACCCTTCCGCAGACTCTTGCGGACGATTTTAACGATAGAGAATATGGGATTCGAATGAACCAGGTTGGGGCAACGAAAAAAAAATGCATTTCTGGCTGATTCAGATTTTAGGTTGCTGACAGGTTTTAGGTCGAACGCCGACCGAGCACCAAGTGGATCTTGTAATTTGGAGAACGATTTGGTTTTGATTATTATTGTATAACAATCCAGCCCACCTTACGGCTGGGAATGAATTAATCGTAACATACTGCCGCTACTTGGCAGCAACAACCCTTGACCTTTCATTCGGACTTGAGAGTGCTTGCATCGGCAGAGTCAGATTCCATCTCCATCCGCAATCCAGCAACGTGAACTATCATTCAATGTTAGAGCACAGGAACGACTTTGGAATAAAGGGGGCACACTTGGTTTAATTTCGCCGCGGCGTTTGTTCGCGACGAACGTACGTATACCCCCGAGCCCAGAAGTGTACCAGTGACCCAATCTGTGACGTACTCCTCGTCCGACAAAAAACGATGAACACAAATCGGATATCGTCATTAGAACGCAGATAGTCTGGATATGGTTCGTCGGCGTGCATGTCGACCAGGAGTTCTAGGGCGCTACATCTCGCCAGGATTTGTGTCGCCTGCGAACTGCTCCTCAAATGCGTGAGGGCGGGCAAAGACGCAAGATGGTCAATGCCGTGGTAAGGGTTATGAAATATGTCGAGATGAGGGAAGTGAACATTGGATGGGGAGTTGCGGAATTGCGGGCGTCCATGAGGACCATGACAAGCTGTGAAGGAATGTGCAGTCGGTGCGGGCGCAGAGATTGCAGCAGTGTGAGTGTTGGGGCGGAGGAAGACTTGGTAAAGCCAAAAATTAAATGCCTGTGCACACAGATAGAACAACTTCGCGTTCCTCTTCGGCGATGTCTTCAACGAACAAGTGCTGAACGCGATCGGCGAAGAAATCCCGAGGTTTTAAGGAGAAAATGATTAACTTGGATAGGAAATCAAAGCTGTAAAGGACGATGTCATGTCGTGGTCCAGTCGTGGTTCCAGTATTGCCTGCGAGAATAGAAGCGTGGTCGGATCAATGGAGCTAGGCGGTGAGCGCATGGCCGGATCAACAGACGGAGCAGCGGAGTTTAGAAGGCTTTAATGCATAATTTTGTAAAGAGAGAGAAGAGAGGATCATAAGGTATCAATGGCATTGTAATAGGTTTCGGCCGACTTGCTTCTTGTGTGGTCACTGGGAACGCATATTGAACCCCGATTAACGTTGAGTGTACATGAAATACTCACAATAAAATACATTTCGTCTTTTTGGTTCTCGTGGGGCGGCCTAAAAGCACGGACAAAGTCATCAAACTGGGAGGGCGAGGCCAGGTTGGGCATATTTCTTCTCCCTACTGAAGTGTCGGGATCGATGTGATTCGCCATGCGCGCGCAAACCCTGTCCGCATCTGGGAGGAAGCGTCATTAAGATCCAGTAGATAGTCAATCTCCCGTAGACACACAATATACTGGGGCAGGGATCGAAACCGCCGAACTGGAGCGGCCATACAAATGGCAGAGGGCAAACGAGAGGATTTGCACTTGATCAGCTCTGCATGTGTGGTCAAATTCGAAACGAAGCAGAGCGTGTGAAATGCGCACGAAAGATTATTTTCCTGAATAGGAGAACCAGAAGTATCAGTGCCAATATAACTAATCTGGATTATAGGAAACGAACGTCGTAGAGCACCTGGTAGGGATTGTCCTTGAATCAGTCCGAGGTCGCCAAACTAGTGCGACCGGCTTACTGAATAATGGGCGGCTCGAGTGGTACCACGTTCACTAAATTGACCATGACCTTGTAGGTAAAAGTCTGAGTCTGTGGGGTGAACAATTTCGCGGTCGACAATCGTTCCAGATCCACAGTTGTGCTCATCGTCAAAGAATCTGCATCGAAGTCAAATGTTGAATCCTCCAGTTTAACCGCACTCACCGGATATGGTGGCGTTTCGCGACAACGAGGAAGGTAATCTTGGGATGGACATTCAACCAGCTGCACGCCTCTAAGACATTGTTAGCTAGTATAGTAAACAAACCATGAAAGCGTAACAACTCTTGAGTTGAGTCAATTCTAAGCAAATTAATCAGCACGCGCAGAGTGGGATTATTCCGCCATACCCTGGTCAAGAATTTCCTGAAACTGGTCTTCGGGAACGCCGTCTGGGATGTTTCGTTTGTATGGAGTGTCTGAAGCCTCAATTTGTATCGGGATCTCACCTCGGAAGAAAATAAGCCGTTGTGGAATCTCGTGTTCGGAACCGCCTTCGTTTTCTCGGCGATAACGCATATGCGCTGCCAGCAACGACTTTTATAGCCAGCTGATCAACACTCGATACGGCTGTTATCATTCGAACACAAACCGCAGTCATTACATCGAGAGCTTCGATGATCTCGTTTCCGGCCTTTTGCAGACGCGAGCGTGCGGCATACTTGGAGCCATGGGCGTCCAGACTGGCAACAACTCCAGAATGCCAAGGGTGCATAAATGCACCTATTCCATGGTTGACGTCGGCACCTCCCGTAGCGTCAAGGGCAGTAGGGGCAGAAGAATGCACTCACCCATAATCATAGTAGCGTCCGTTGTGACGCCTAGGAGAGACGGACTCTCGCCGACGGCCAATACGGCTGGATGCACAACCACATTTATTCCACCAAGCTTCATGTTAATTCTCCAAATCCAGAGCGTCAACGAAGGAGGCAAGGCAGCCAAAAGAGAATACTTACTTGTGTGCAACATTGGGCCATATCTCGTGGTCCGGGTCAGTCCTCAAGCAGTAACGCAGCGTAAGGCATTGGGTGGCGATTCCTCTCTGTTGGGATCATCTAGCGGATAACAGGCACATGGGGATGACCGACCTTCACATCGCCCCAACTTGATATGTTAATTAGATATGTAAGGTTTCGTGTGTGCTCACTGCTTAACACCTATGTAGATGTGATTGTCTCGGTCTGGTTTCATGACAAGGAACAAGGAAGGGGGGCGCCCATTTCGTCGAGTGCATTGCTTCTCCACATCATCCAGTTGCTTCGCCCGATGTAAGCTCAAATATGATGTCGCTTATATCTACGAACCTTGGATACATCTCCTTGATCTTTAAGGTATACCAATGCGGACGGTGTCTTCCGGACGACGACAATTCCTTCAATCGCGTGATTCCCGAGACGGTGAATACGGCAGGAGGAAAGTGCGCACCTGCATCCAGACATCCTTTGACAAAGCCGTTGATCACCGCCGAAGCAATGTCGCGGGTGAATCTTTCCAACGGTTCGTAGCTGACGAGGGCCCAGCTCTCTAGCTTGGCACACTTGTAGAAGTGTTGATCCCACCTTCCATGCTGTCAGGTGTTTGAAAAAAGGCACAAGCTGAAACGCACATGTTCCAAAACCCGTTGTGTGGAAACTAAATGGACTGAGTTATAGTGAAAGAAGACACAAAATGTATCGTACGGCAAAGCTTTCCTCGCGCGGGTTAGAGGCAGACACATATTTCAACGTGGGTGGTGGCAGAACCCGAGCGCTGACAGAGTGCACCGAGGGCTTTATTTCGATGCCAAACCGGCGGGCGTAGTCTGATTCCTCATAGCCCAACACCTGTTGCGAGTTAGGAAGGATTTTGGTACAGATGAACTCTTTCGCGGCGCACCGTCAAGCCCTTCTTGACGTCTTGGAGTCGCTGGGAAGGCGGCCTTGAACTCCATTGGTTGCGCTCGTAAACCAGCTCTTGAGGGATTGCCACCCGCAAAGGCTGACCAGGCATTACCGTACACATTTCAATTGGGACCAGCGCACCTCTCCCAGCGTCAACATTCCCCACCTCAGAGGACTCAGATGTAATCCAGTTAAAGTGCATTTCAACGCACCAGGACACAGTGAAGATGTTCATACTGCAGACTCCTATTCTCCATCTGGCGGAAATGTGCAGCAGTAGATATTTGACCCCCGTCACGGCGCTTGAACATTTCGCTGTCTGCGCCGCTGGCACTGAGTCCCCTGACGGTGCGCGACACGACGTTCTGATGGGACCCGCTGCGCCGCCATTCGACGCGCAGGCCGGTGATGAAGAGCGCCAGGCGGACACGGTCGGGCTCCGATGAGTGCAGTAGAGTTATCAAGCCGTGGACATTTTCTTGCTGTAGATACTCGCATGCTAGCGTGATAAGGCTGCCGGGCCGGTACATTGCACCGGTGGAGACGTCAATGTTGGTGAAAAGGCGGTCGATACCCGGGCGGAGGGTCGAGAAGTAGCCCCGCCAGAGGACGATACCGAGGGAAAGTGCCTTAACGTCGTGAGACGCATAGAAGATTCGTCGTTGCTTAGCCGCAATGAGTGCAGGGTTGGAGAGCGGCGCCATGCGCAGGACTACGTTCAAAGCCTGAAACGATATGTCACCGCTTAGCTGTAAGGGGGAGTTTCATTCACCTGGTTCGTAGTAGTCACGGAGGCGTCCTGATGTACACCTTGTGCAAACCGGAGGAGAACGCTATCCACTAATTTCAAAAGACAAAAGAACAAGCTTCTTCAAAGACACACCTTGTATCGATTATGCCTCTGGTGCGTGTGAGGCGTATTGTATATGCCATGGTGTCAACGACGACAATAAACTGCGAAGACATTTCCGTCGATAAGGAAGAAAGTCGAGAAAAGAGCAAGGCGCACCGTCCCTCCAGTATCATCGAAATCCAACTCGACGAGCGTGTACAGTTTCTTGTCTCCATCGTACGCCGCAGGGAGATTGAAGATATCTGGTCGAACAGTGTTTTGCAGTTCCTTCATGAGCCGTACGTTGAGAGCCGTCCCTGGCCGCGCGCCGGTCAGAAAGCTTTCCGGTGTCAGTATCGCTGTTGAGAAATGAATCAAAAGTGCTTGCGGGAGAGGGAAGCCACTGACCAACTGAGTTGAGAAATTTTGAGAAAAACGTCAACAAGAAATGAGACAAGGGGAACTCGCCTTCATACTCGTACACAGACTTGCGAGCAACCCTCGTCGGGAATAAGTTGACCTTGAGTTGACGAGCTTCTCCCACTCTGCCATACTCGCGCCTGCGAACACCAATTGTCGTGACATTGGCTACGAATAAATTAGGAATGATTTATGATGGGTGCCAATATCACTACCCCCAGGCTCGCGATATGCCGGTGCTGCCGGGATAGGATTGGTTGCTGCAGGCGGCACAGAAGAACCAGAACCGCTCCCCGCCGACGAACCGCGGCCACGAGAGCTTGCGCGGTGAGATCCACGCCCATGCAAGGGTGCCTCGTTGGCTCCTCGCGAGGCGCTGCGCCACCCGCGTCCTCGGGCGCCTCGCTGCCCTTGAGGTGACGCATGCCCTCTGTGCGAATGGGTCGACCCTTCGGCGGCTGGGAGAGGATCTCCGCGTCCAAGTGATCGTCCCCGGAGCGCTCCGCGACCTGGATTAGTATTCTGCGAATCGGGGGGCGGTTGAGTGCGGCCGCGGCCGGGACGATTTGGATGCATGTTAGAATTAAATCAACTTGAAGAGCGAGAGAATGGAGAGAGGAAAGAGCGTCGTCGTTCGATGGGAAGAGAGGAGCGTCCTAGATACTCTAAGATAGCTTAGTTTGATGCCGCCCAGTAGATTGGCAGACAGAACCAAGCAAAGCCGTAACTTGTGATGTCATCGCAGTTTTTTTCTTGATTCTGGCCGGGGAGAGAGTCGAGAGCAAAAAGCGAATGAAGGAGGAGCGCGGTTTCCTGAGTCCCATATTGAATTCCTTCGTACGACAGAAATCTCCCAAAAGAGCAGGAAGATTCTGTGGCATGTGCGTGGTTTATCTTCCACGTTCCTCGCACGGGTTCCAGTCAGGCGGAAGATGTCACCGTTTCTCGGTCGAGAGCGGCGACAAAAGAAATTTCAAAAAGAGTTATTTCGGGATAATTCTTATAACTGGAAACCCGGTTTCTCGAGAAACCCCCGTCCAAATGTTGGGTGTTATCGAACAGCACACCCTTCGGAGACCATAGAAAAACCTCAACGTTCAACCATGCACTGCCGGTACGTCTCGCCGAGGACTTTGATCTCCGGCCCTTGATGGCTCGGCCCGGGCCCAATTTTGAGCGGGATAGTGTGCTAAAAAGGGAGACCGATGAACGCTGGGACTTCCTAATACTCCCCACTCTCCGCCCGAAGAATGAAAACTGCCAGAATGTGCAACTGTGGAATTATTGATGCCAGCCGAGACGCCGGCATGTGCGGAGATGCCGAGGTGCCGGTACTCAAGCGGCAACCACGGAATGGCACAAAAATGACAAACCCTCTTGTACATGTGTTATCAAACATCTGTTGAAAAATTCCCAAGGGATTTCTTACAGTTCAGTCCTTCCGATGAAAACCTTTGAAGGGGGTTTCTTATTAGAAAATGGAAGATTTCTCTGATGCACTGGAGTTTCTCGAGAAACCGGAGTTGCCCATTAGAATTATCCTTATTTTCGTCCGTGATGGTGATAGAGAATCAGAGATGGGAACAGCGGATGCTCAGCTCGGCAGCCGGCCCACCCAGTCAACGGGTTTGGTTCAGATATGTCGGGCAAAGGATGCAAAACTCCGGCAGATAATTCCCATGCATCTCCGGAGATTCGTGACGATTAGTATGACTATTACGCACATAAAACGACTAACCTTGCTCACCGACGGGACGATCCAGTGCTGAGCCACTGCTGACCCAGGTTTCGAACCTTAACCGGGTTCGGCTCGCTTCCACGCACTTACCTACATAAACAGGCTCCTCGGCCAAGCAATAAAACGATTTTGCCATTGGTCGGCAGAGGTGCCAAGCTACTTGGGTGCGGCTTTTCAAGCGTGCGGACCCTTATTTACTGGCGATGAAAATGCGGAATTTAAGCCAGAAGAAGTCCGAGTACCGATATATCTCCTGAGCGCCGACAGAAAGGTAGTGGCGCCGTAGCCTGGACGAGGAGTTCAACGAGGTGTGCGGCCCTCCCTCTGAGTCTCCTACTAGTAGTCAGTTAGTGTAACAAGCGTTATTTAGCTTGGGTTGAAATTCGAACCAGTCCTGATTGAAACATGCAAATGCCACAAATCTGGAAGACTCGGGAAACTGAGAGCTGTAGGTTCACGTCCATAGAACGTTCGGTAAAATGCTTGCGCCGCTCGGCTTGTTGGAACCCTTCGGTTGCTAAGCGGCCGAATCTTGGAGATGATCTTCATGTCAATGCCGTAGGGATGGTTCAGAGCAGATCTCATATTTGCTGTCAACTGACCATTCATTCGGTCGAACCGCAGTGGAAGAGGGAAGTCTGAAGGTGGTACTAATTATTTTAAATTTATTTTCTTACTCACGCCCGGATTCTGAAGTCTGCCTACGTACGGCGCAACTACGAGCCGCAGCATTGTCAGACTACCTGCAGGGTTTAAATTTGTGTCTATCACCGCAGATGAGAGATTAACTTGTTGTTGATTTGTAAAAGTGGGTTCTCGGCATTGAACCAAGAAACCGGGTAGGTGATCGTGGCTGTGCGTTGACAACACCCGCAAATAAATTCGCTCTCCTTTACTCTCATCATCCTTGCTCGCCCCAGCTACATTCCTTTCAACATGCGGTATCCTACCATTCTTCTATTAGTCCGATGTGCTCTGGCTTCTCCCCTATTATCTGGCCTCAAAATGGGCATCCAAGCCGCGAAAAAAACCCACGAGCACCCCGAGCTGTGGTCCTCCGCCTTCTGGCAGAAAATCGGGATGAGTATGGTTCTGGTTCTAATGGGCGGTGTATTCGCTGGGTGCGTACAGCCGCCTCCTCGCAGCGCGCTCAATTTAGCCCATTTTTGTGTTCAGATTGACGCTCGGGTTAATGGGGTTGGATGAGCTTCATTTGAGAGTTCTGGCCACGTCCTCGGAAGACCCCGTTGAACAGAATAACGCGAAGAAGGGTGAGTGCACAATATTTGGTCCCGACCGCCTGCTCACTCATGTCTAGTTCTGAAGCTAATGCAGAAAGGCCGCCACTGGGTGCTAGTCGTGCGTTGTTACCTGCGAGCGGTTTACACGCTCAACTCTTGCAGGTCTTACTGCTGGGGAACGTAGTACGTCCCCTTGACTCTGAACTCTCTCCCGGTTGCCCAAGTGCTTTCAGATCATCAACGAAAGTTTGCCTATATTCCTCGACAGTGCTGTGCGCACAGTTTCTCCCGCTTCATGTTCCCTACTTATCCTACCTTGGCTAGATCGGTGGTGGTTTTGCTGCGGTCGCACTATCCACCGCAGCAATCGGTAAGTAATTCTTCTTTGCCCAGCGCTGACGACGCCCAGACTAATTCATTTCAGTCATCTTCGGGTCTGTAATGATTCATATCCGATCGAAATTCGAAGACTGATCGCTCGTTTTTACCCTTTACCTTTTGCTTGGCGAAAATAGCGAGTAAGTTCCCTCCCATATCTCCCGCCGCCGGCGGGATTCTTGCTCGCCGATACTGACTGCTAATTATTATTATTTATCAGGATCATTCCCCAGGCAGTTAGTGTGCGGTACGGACTCTCCATCGGCGCGGCATGCGCACCGTTCGTCTTGTTCCTCATGTACCTCTTCTCGCCCGTTGCGTACCCCATCGCGAAGTTGCTTGACTGGGTCCTCGGCGCGAACGAAGCGCATACGTACAAAAAGGCGGAGTTGAAGAGTTTCCTGCAGTTTCACCGCACGGGCGAGGAGCCGCTGCGGGACGATGAGATTAGTATTTTGAATGGCGTGCTAGAGCTGAACACGAAGAATGTAGAGTCCATCATGACTCCCATGAAGGTGTGTCCATTCTGTCTTGATCATTTTTCTGTGCTGATCAATTTTCTCAACAGGACGTTGTCACACTCGCCGCCGACGCGATATTGGATGATAAGCTCGTTGAGAAGATGTACGTTACATGCTTCACTTCTGGCTGCGTTTAATTTCGCTTTATAGTCTCCTCAGCGGCTATTCGCGATTCCCCGTGCACGAGCCAGAAGATCCGGACTCTTTCATTGGGCTCCTGCTAATCAAGAAGGTCGGTTGCTCTGTAGTTTGAAACATCCACTTCGGACAGCGCTGACTGACGTGCATCACAGCTCCTCAAATACGATCCCTCCAGTGCCCTCCCCGTGTCGAGCTTCCCGCTATCCATCATCCCCGAGGCGCGCCCGAGTATAAATTGTTTCCAGGCGCTTGACTATTTGTCCGTTTATGTTGTTCTTCCATTTGGGTTGCAGCTGAAAGTGAACTTCAGTCAAACGGGTCGCGCGCACCTCCTCCTCATCAGCCGTACGCCGGGTAAGGCGGGCGGTGCTATCGGTGTGATCACACTGGAGGGTATGTAGACCTATCTGGTGTATGTCGACACCCAACTAATTCGCGCGTTCCAGATATTATCGAGGTACCGTTACTGCGTTTTTCCTTTTGAAGATCCACTCCTAACTGTGTGATTGTAGGAAATCCTCTCAGAGGAGATCGTTGACGAAACTGACCGGTATGAGGACAATGTGTCGAAGCAGCGCGCGAATCGGATGACGACGGCTGCTGTCATGCGAGGGTCAGTTCCGGGTTTCCGTCTCAATCTTCCTAGGTTGACTCTTCGACTTCTGTTCCAGAATCGTCGAGCGTCGCCGCGGAGTCTCCCGCTCAGGCGAACGCACGCCGCTAATGGCGCGCACCCCGTCGGTACGGAGCGTTAGCCGGAGTGTCTATGGAAGCGCTGGGTAAACACAACGCGGGACACCATTATGATAAAGTGCAGACGAGGCATTCACCTGGAGAGCGCACGTTCGCTTGAATACTCTCATTGGCAGAGTTTAGTCATCTATTTCAGAGCGAACCTCAGACAAATCGAGAAATCTTATATCTGGCATTGAATAAATAACTTGTAGGATGATCAGTGCGCAATTTCCGCAAATGACGTACACACAGGGATGTCCGCCTCATGCAATTGGTCGTGACGTCGACATCTCACAGCCGCGGGAGGTTGTTCAACGCCGTGTCGATAATGCGTCGCCCACGATTCCTCGGATTGAGAGTTCACAACGAGCGATGGTAAGTACCTCGAGAGACGGTGTGCATTCGGGGAGGGTCCTGAGGTGCGCATCAATCCACAGATGCCTGGTACTACTAGTGTTGCCGGTGTCGGGTTCAGAACCGATTCTGAACCTGAACCGAACCCGAACCGAACCTCAGTTGAGGTTCGGGGTTCGGCCAATGCTGGATTTTCCCGAACCTGTTCGGACATGTGCGAACCGGTTCGAACCTGAAGGTTCTGAGGGTGTATTTAGCGATATTTTTTACCGATTTTCAGCCCAAAAAACTCCCCCAACATCACTCCATACCTGGTGAATAATCTTTGTGCTGAAATATGTGGGTGCTTCACTTGGTGCGGCTCATAATCATGCCCCCGAAGCACCGGGATGGTACTGATTATAGTTTGAAGTGTCGACGAGGGCAAGGAATTGGAAGCCTGGCGGGCGGACCAGGAAACACTG
This sequence comes from Mycena alexandri, assembly GCA_029233265.1. Taxonomy (NCBI): domain Eukaryota; kingdom Fungi; phylum Basidiomycota; class Agaricomycetes; order Agaricales; family Mycenaceae; genus Mycena; species Mycena alexandri. The sequence goes on along the minus strand of JARJCM010000088.1, from coordinate 320,698 downwards.
AGCCAAATCACACCAGAGCTCAACAGAATCTCGGTATGGATTGAGCGGGCGGGCGAGCGAGCAATACACAAAGGTGGACGACAAGGGAACAACTACTGATGTAAGTACGTGATCGGTCCGTAAGCCGCCGGGCTTACAGGAATACTCATTTTGAGCTGGTGGAACAGGACTTGTCTGTGATCTGAGTACCTACCATGCATTCAACAAGTAAGTATGTCTTTTCAGAATATTTTTTCACCCCAACAGTGACTGTCTAAAAATTACAGGTTCAATCAGGGTTCGAACCCCTTCTGAACCTGAACCGAACCTGTATGAACCGAACCCGGGTTCGGGGTCGGTCAGGTTCGGGGGTTCGGATTTTTTGGCTAAAAACCGGACCGAACCGGACATCGGCAACACTAGGTACTACTAGTAGAGTGTTACAACGAACTAACCCGTCTTGGTCACTGGGGACTTTAACAGAGACATAGCACTCCTCACATATCGCTAAATTGATATCCAGTTCGCCTGCTGGCACCGATTCTGGCGCGTACAAGATCATAACAGGGGCCGCGCCGCCCGTGCCCATCAACGCCACCTTCGCAGCGAAGTTCGTCGCCCCCCTCACCGGTACAGGGAAACTTCACTATCTCGATCTGAGGGCACAAGCCCCACGCTGTGTTGAAGTAATAACGGCAGTGATGCGAATCGAAGCACCATCAGCACATCTTCGGGGGTACGAGGTCGCTTGCTGAGCTTGGGGTAAGTTGCTCTGAAGCAATCGAGTAAAGTACTACTAACTACTACACAGTTTATATAGTACTTCGGGGATACCTCGGGCATCTCGGGGAGCTTACTCATCACATGAGTAATACGAGCGCGGAACATGCTCAAATATTCCAACACACCCCTGCGAGCATTGCAGCGCGAGTGCATCTCGAGCACCCCTGCAAACGGCAGGCTCCTTCGGCAACAAATTCGGCGGTGGCGGATCGACGTGATTGACAAATGATGGGTTCGGCTTTCGGATACTATGGATCACTTCGCACATCAAAATGTCTTAGATGTTCAAAATGCAGTCAGTCTCGTTCAATTCTTAGCCAAATCCCTTCGGAAGTATCGCAAACTAAACCGACACATGTATAGTTGTAGAATATGAAAAAGTATTGAGAGGTTTCTGTGCAGTATTGAGCGAGATGGTGCCCCGAGTCCATCAGACAACTGATCCAAAATCAAAATCGACTTTAACTCTATGTCCCACCAACGAAACTTCTTGCAGCATGATATAGGCACTCTTATGTGTTGTAAGAGTTCACTGCGCAGAATCCCAGAGGTAAAACGGTGAAATAACGTGCAGTGCGAGCGATTTTCAGTAAACATCACGAAATGTCACATTGGATTTTGGTGATGGGAATGTCACGCTAAATCGATAAATACATTGTGGCGGTCGACTCTCAACCAATTTTCGCAAGATTTTTTGTGTAGAAGGTTGATACACCCGACTAGAGTGCCTATATCATGCTGCAGGAAATTTCGTTGGTGGGACATAGAGTTAAAGTCGATTTTGATTTTGGAACAGTGGTCTGATGGACTCGGGGCACTATCTCGCTCAATACTGCACAGAGACCCCTCAATATTTTTTCATATTCTACAACTATACATGTGTCGGTTTAGTTTGCGATACTTCCGAAGGAATTTGGCTAAGAATTGAACGAGACCGACTGCATTTTGAACATCTAAGACATTTTGATGTGCGAAGTGATCCATAGTAGGCCGACTCGGGTTCGGTGCCGCTTTCGGATAGGCGGACTTCGGGTTTGGTGCCGCTTTCGGATAGGCGGACTTCGGTTCGTTGCTGGCTTTCAACGAGGCCAGGCTGGTTCATGACAGGACCAGACTTTCGGTGCGGGTTTCGGATAGCCCGTCTCGGTGCCGCTTTCGGGTAGGCGGACTTTCGGTGACAGCGGGGGTAACGCAGGTAACGACGAGGTGACAACGTCGACGGTGGATTTAAAGTCTCCAAGACTTTCTGCTCGACGGTGCACAGAACGGTGCTTCGACGGGGACCCGGTCTTTAACTTCCTGGTCGTGGGAAGGAACTCGATTGTGTTGAAGTAATAACGGCAGTGATGCGAATCGAAGCACCATCAGCACATCGTCGGGGGTACGAGGTCGCTTGCTGAGCTTGGGGTAAGTTGCTCTGAAGCAATCGAGTAAAGTACTACTAACTACTACACAGTTTATATAGTACTTCGGGGATACCTCAGGCATCTCGGGGAGCTTACTCATCACATGAGTAATACGAGCGCGGAACATGCTCGAATATTCCAACACACTGCGCAGTGTGCAGCACCTTCGCATCGATTTCGTGTTTGGGGGCTCGAATTGAGGATGGTTTGTCTGACCTAAATTGTGCTCTCGGTGGTGGTTAATGTGATTTGGAACAGGACCGCCGAAGGGTACAAGGTGGAGAGCTCTCGTACTGACGATAGTGTGTTGGCGAGCGACCACAGGCCCGGGTTTCGCGGACGTTACACTTTGAGATGTCAGTTTGTTAAATTTTTGTTTTCGATCCGATGGGCTGGGAATTGCATATGTTTTTCGTCAAATGAATGGGATGGAAAATTCGATCCTTTGTCTAGATGAGGGAAAGAGAGGAAAAGACATTAAATCTGAATGGTGCCCAGTTCGCTGCTGCTACTATGTAGGAGGTAGAAAAACATTTCAACACTCGCGATTATTCCCTGCAGCCCGTGTTCGAGTTCGAGCGGCCTTTGTCTGTCCGGGTGAGTCGACGGACGTTATATCTCCACGACAGGATGCATGGGTTGTCGGCGCAGCCGATCCGTTCCAGGTGAGGGGCAATCCATTATAACAAAACAGAATGTTCCAACACAACAAGGCATGCATAGCCTGCTTGCGTTTGAGCCAAGGGCCCCCGGATAAAGGCCCTCTGCGCATGCATAGTAGGACCTCAACTAATCTTTGGATAGCAAGAACACCGCCATAGTTGAGCGAAAGACAATTTTCATACGTCCGTGAACGCCGAAACCAACAACGTGAACTTTTCTTTTGAGAAGAAAAGCTCTGTAGGCCGATAATGTGCCAAACTAGGTAACTGGGGCCTGTAGATGATGTTCAGCGAGCGATTCCTGTTGCGCCGCTGTAGTTTTTCATTTTTAAAGAGAGACTGGAATAAACGCAACAACACGCACCATGTTACCATCGATTGCCCCGGAGCGGCGTTGGGCAATAAACTTTTCCGTGCGGCTCCAATATTCGGAGCCAGAATGCAGTCCCATCTGCCAGTCTATTGTCGCGAGCAGAGCAGGAAGGTCTTTCGACACGTTGTGCTGGTATTCGTAAACTTCTGGGCCAGGCCGTAAGTATGTGGTGTCCATTCAGGGAGACAAGAACGGCTAAAGATTTGCATTACTGCAAGATCGCAAGACAGCTGCAGCCTGTCCGAGTCAGCTAGTGACTGCCACTAAGTAGTACTGACTTGCATGATCTTCGGGAATTGCGACTGGCTGGGAAAAAGCGCAAATTTATACCGCTCCAAATTCGGGGGGGCAGTGCGGGAGCCACTGATTTTTGCTCCATGAAATCGTCCCAAATTCCGCTGGTTATCTTTTGCGCTGTGTTGGGGTTGGGTGGCAGAAGACCGTGGCCGCTGTGTGTGCGTGCTTGCAATCAACGTCGATGACGCGGCCGCACCGCCACACACCTCCTTCTTCTGCACGGTCACCATGGAATGTCGAAACTGCGAACTCAAGCAACGCCAGTTCTTCTGCACCGATTGTGTACGGACTCAGTAAGTTCTCCATGGCATTCACCCTTCACCCAGGGTTTAGACCGAACAGCACGCGTGATTATCGCGTCAAGACGCAGCACTTTGCAGCGGAACGCGATGAGCAGGTTGAGAAATCGACTAAGGCCCTGGAGACCATTCAAGGTGCTCGGGGAAGGAGGGCTAGCGTTGCCCAAATCCAGGGAAGACTAGATGAACTGCTGAGTGCGCTTACGCGCCTTCGGAAGGATAATGACAAAAGTAAGTGCACTGAGACGAGGATGGAACTTTCAAGGTAATAAATATCTAGAGCGGGATCGGCTTCGCACGCTGCGCGAGTCTCACGCCGCCCGTCGCCGGACTCTCGGTGCTGCCAACGGACTTCCCGGGGCCCCCGCGAACACAACTAATGCTAATTCCGCCCTCGCTGCCCCACTCGCCGGACTCTCTACACTCTCATCACTCATTACGCGCGCGCGTGCCGGGCTGGTCCAAGAGCTCGTCGAGGTATTCAATATCGTCCAGGTCGGTGGCCGTCCACCTTTAGGCGGCAAAGCAGGTTCCCAAGGCGAATGGACTATCGGGGATCTTATCCTTCCTGTCCCGGGCGACGTACGGCGCTACCCTCCCCAACACATCAACGCCGTCCTCGGCCATGCAGTCCACTTTGTCGGACTGCTTGCATTTTACCTCGGTGTGAAACTCCCATTTTTCGTGCACTGGGAGGGTGGTAAACTGGGCGTTGGCGTACCATGGATTGGACCTGGGCGGGGAGGCTGGGGCCGGTAAGCGTATATTTATTTAATTCAACACCCTGCTTACTTAGTTAACGATGGACAGATGGACGGCGAGCCACCCACTCCACCTGTCGCTAACGCCGTCTCCAGCACCGACACACTCACCGACTACGGAGGCCACACCCCTCGACCTTTCACTCTCGCTATCTCAATCCCAATCCCAGTTCCTCAGCGAATCAACCGCCACTCTCCGCCCGCAAACACAAACTTCCGCCGCCGCACCGACGCCCGAGCTTCCCCAATTTACTACAGGCCTCGCAATGCTGCTCTACGACGTCCTCTACCTTGCACACACGCAAGGCGTCAGCATCCCGCTTGCCCAGGCGGGCGACGTGCTGGGGAACTTGTGGGCGGTGTGTTGCGCGCCGGAGTTGGGCAGGAGGTCGCATGCTAGTGCTGCCGTCTTGTACTCCCATTTGAACGCACATGCGCAGCAGATGGACGCCCAGGGTCACGGACAGAATGTGCTCAGTGATACGCGCCTCCCTCCTCCCGCTCCCAGCGTGTTCCCGGTTGATTTCGGGCAGGTATTACAAGCGGCGGCGAGCGGTGGGGGAAGGCGAGCGGCGCTTGCGAGGCATGTATCAGTTGCGTCGGAGGATAGCGGTAAGGATTCAGGGAGGGGTAGCGTTGCTGGGGAAAACATCGCCAAGAGGGATCCCCACAAAAGAAGGGACCGGGAACGACCCGCCGAGGAGGAGGAAGGTTGGGATATTGTGAGTGAAGATGGGTATTAATCAGTTGGAGTTTGATGCCGTTCGTGTCTCCCGGTTGGATGGCTGCAGGGTCTTTCTAGTTGTCTGATTGTGGATTATTGGTGATGGATGGTAGTACAAAGCGATGTTAAATAGCTTCTGAGATATTGCCAACTCTGTTCATCCATGATTTTCAGGGTTATGTCCTGCCTACTTAGAGGGAGCGTAGGGATAGTGATGGCAAAGCCTGAGAGGGTCTTAAAGCTGATCACCTGAAATAAATTGTAAGGGAAGGACAGGAAATAATATCGCTTCTTCATGTCTTAATTGGCAAGCGCTAGCGCCGAACGAGATAGGGGTACTTGCAATGAGGTTTGTTTGTGGTTTTGCCCCGAAATAAATGTTGTCCCACCAACGAACTATGTGTCCCTCTGCTGGTGTGCCTTCTTACAGCCAGATTACAGGGAGTTAGATACGACCGGGTGTGCGCCGGTATTGTCAACTGCGAGATGCACTCCGTTGTAGATAAGAAGCAAGTATTTAGGTAGAATTTGGAGTTTCCCAGACGGGACTGCGGTGGCCGAGGACGACAAGTGTCTCATGCCCCCGTATAAAATACTCGGGATTTGACGCGGTCAAACTCCCCGACACCGACTTGGAGGCCGCAGAACTGAAACCGAACTCGAACTCGAATGCGTTGATCTGATAGTAGATACATACAGGACAGTCGTAAAATAAAGATGGGGGTGTAGGTGCGATAGTAGTAAAAACAACACCAAAAACAACACCCGGGGAGAGAGTAAACATACATACGTTGGTTTCGTGTCACCTACCATCCTGGTCGTATTCGTCGATCTAAATCGCACCATGTCCGGCGCCACCAACCGCCACTGCCTCAACGCCCGCACCGCCGTCTACGGCCCCAGGCTGCCCATCCTCGCGTATCGTCACCGGCGGAGTGCGCCCGGGCCCGTGTATGCGGTTCCACAGCCCCGCAATTCCACCCGCGCGATCCTTGCTCCCGCTGCGTTCCTTACTGCCGGTTCGCTCACGGGAGGAGGACATGTTTCCCGCACCTCCGCGACCGGAAGACTCGTACTCGCCGGCGTGGTGTACCAGCTGGTCGGGGGGCGGTGCGGGAAGGGAGGTGAGATTGGCGAGACCGCCACGGCCGGTGGAGTGTCTGTGCCACGGGTGAGCAATGCGATGAACGGGATCCGGAGGTGAAGCATGGAGGTAATTAAATAGGCGATATTGATGCTCGAAAGCGGAAGCGGAACAAAATTGGCACTTACACCGCGTCAGCAGGTGCGGACCTTCCGCGCTCGTATGGAGGTGGCGGCCCGGCTGCGATGTTCCCAGCACCACCGCGACCACTAGAGTGTACCTCCGCGACAGCTGGAGTCGGTCCACGCGAGCGCGAACGATTCATGTTCCCCACCCCGCCGCGACCAGTGGAGTACACTGCGGCCTTATCGCGTTCCTCGTGCGCCTGGATAATGTCGCGCTCCCCGGCGCCGCGAACGTCCTGGTTCTCCTTCGGATCCCGGGAAGGAGAGCGGAAGTTTCCCGCACCACCACGTCCAGTGGACCGCACCTCTGAGATGGCTACTGGAGGTTCGCGCCCGCGTGTGGACGAGAAGTCGTCGGGGCCGCCAACTGGGCGGTCGCGCGAGTTTGAGGTTGGACCCATGTTGCCCATTCCACCACGTCCCGAAGAAGTCTACGGTGTTCGAGTCAGAACGAAAAGAAAAGGAATGAAAAGGCAAAACGGCGCACCACAGCATCCCGGCCACGCGAAGTAGAACGATCGGCCATGAGGAGGTTGAAGATTGGTGTTCTCGTAGGAATGCGATGGGATGCACAACCGGACAAGGTCGTGGCAGAAGATAAGAGGGTGAAGCGCCGCTTTCGGATAGTTTCGGATCTATGATTGAAATGATGACGTGATGATATGGAGAGTCGGACTTTGTCGGTCGGAGGTCGGCCGGCTTGTTCCGTTTCAAGTTCAACTGCTCCTGCTGGGAATTCGACCTACCAGGATCCGTTCCGAGTCCATTCAGTGGCGTATTAGGAAATGGCGTTACATGCATATGACCTGTCAATATTGACAATGTCCATCTGGCATTCAGTGCCATCCAGGTTGATGCGTTTGAATCGTTGATTTGGTCTCATACTCTCTGCTTGCGTGCAAGCCGGATGTCGAAAAACTTGAGAAAAGTATGATGCTGTCCCGGCTTGGCGATCAATGTCAAAATTTCCGACCTGCTTATGGCGCGGTCGACTCTCAGCCGCTATTATATGCCATTCAAAAAAGCCAACACTTTGTGGGCTTCTGACATGGCACTTGGACTCAAGCAACCACTTAATGGGTTTGTGGAAATACTGGAAAACCTGATATTCATGTGGTTCGACAGGAGCCATCGCCCAGATTTATGAAGGCCCTGCAAGGCCTGTCACAAATCCTGGCGTGAGTACCTACCTTCTCCGTACCACACAATATTACAATGAGCACAGGGATAAACGAAAATGGGCCGGATGCGTCCCCCAGGCTCGCGGCACGAGCCAAGTGGTGCGTCATGCAAACTGGGTGAGAGCAATGCCTCTACCTACTACTTTCATTGAACTCAAGATGATTCCAGTTATGCGGAGCCCGTGGTTCACGGAGTCGAGAACACGGTCACAGTAGGGGCCGACCAAATAAAACGAGAGCCTGGGATACAACCATTGTCGTGGAAAGACGTCCTCCACATCCTGGTAAAGTATCAAAATATACCCTAGACTCATTTCGATCCATCTCGAGGAAGTGCACTCACGACTGCGGTGGTGAGCTGCTGGATAGTAAGATGGGTTTGGGCCTGTTGCATCGCGAGTTGCTTTTGCTGAAGTACGAGTGTGTTCTGCTGCTCTTCAACTCGTAAGGTAGACGCAGTCTGGAGAATGTTTGCTCGATACTCGAAGTCAAGAAGGGAGCAGCGGAAAAAGCCTACTTGGAAGTCCTTGCACGCGTCGTCTAGCTGAGTCCTGATGCTACGCAGCACGCGTTCGCTCCGCTTGAGGTGAACGACGCGCGAAAATCGGTCGCTCAGCACAATCACTGCGTTCCGGGCCCGGCTACACTTAGTCAGCGCGGCTGAGTGCGGCTGAGTGCGGATCACTACACTGACATGGGTACGTAAGTGTAGTCGGCTACACTGGGCCTACGCTGATCCGCACTCAGCCGCGCTGACTAAGTGTAGCCGGGCCCGGAACGCAGTGAATGGTCTTCATGGAACCCCAGATCTCGTTGTTGAGGAGGCTACAGAGTCATTACTCTCCAGGGTCCCTGCTCCCAGTGAGATAAAACGCCAACGCGGTGAAGCAGTCGATGCTACGTCGCATCGGTTCAGAGATTGAAGAGGGATTTGGCACGGCGTCAGCAATAACATCCAGGACCGTCTTCGCCCGGAGCACGATGTCATGAGCGTCAGACTTGGAACTTTCGGCTCGCTGGAAAGGTCACATGTTAGCGGTTTATGAAGAAGTGGCATAATCCTGATTTACCTCCGCGATCTCCCACAGCGCGAGCACAGCGCCAACGGCACTTTTCAAGGGAGGAAAAGCATCGGCTGATTCTTTGAGAGCAGTAAGAGAAGTGAAGACAATGTTAGCGGCAGTGACGAAGAGACGATGCGGAGGAGATTTGAGCTTCCCGGTTGGAGACGGAGGCTTCCTGGGCGAAATTATACGGAGATCGGGGAAGGGCAGTGTCTGCAGTCAACTGGGCAAGACGGCGCCTGCGAAGAACAGGGCGTGTGGGAGGACACAGCTGAAGAGCGAGCGCCAATCTTAATGTCGTATCTGGAGGAAGAGGAAAGTCCGGAGAGTTGGCGCCTCTAATTTTAAAGTTGTGAAAACACAGCTCTCCTGGATCTCTTCGACAGACAGAACGCCGAAGGTTGGCGAGGCGGTGGGCGAAGCTGTTCATCCACGCTTGAAGGAACTCCGAAAACTAGCGAGATGGTTGGACAATTTGTGCCCGACAATGGTGGCATTAGTGGGAGGTAAAAAGAGAGTTATGGTGGAGTGATTATTGATCGCATTGATGCTCGGCTCGAGGTTTGCCTCTCGCCTTGTTCTCGATCAAGCCGCGATCCATACATTCTGCTCGTTGATCCAGGGATCGCTCTTAAACCGGTGGCCGATCTGTCTATGAAACTCATCTATGAACGTTTCTCACTTGGAGATCGGTCACCGGTCTATGGAAGGGCACCATATCTATTTTTTTTATCCAACTTACTGTTCAATTTTTTTGCTCGACACCACGTCTTTCTCTCTTGCTAACGCAGGAATACTTAATCCAGCATCTAATTCGATTAACCGAATCAGATTCCAGCTCGGAGCGCACTGCCGGCCCTGCCGACGTTGTCGCACCCGGGCCATGGCCGTGCTGCCGTAATCACTCGGATCATTATCCGGGCACCTGACACGACTCGCACGATAAGAATAACACGCCACTTGACACTGACCTCGACTGTCCTAGGACCTACGTCCTAAGCTATCCTAAGACTTGAAGCTTGACCGCTCCCGCTCAACTCCCGCTTCTGAGAATCTGCCGTTGCCACAACCCTGCGAACTCGAAGAACATCATGACTTTTATTATGAAGAGATCGGGACTCGGACCGGGTAGGCTGCCACGATCCGCAAGACGCCTGAAGTGCAGATCTTCCCCAAGAGCCCGGGGTAGCTGTAGCACACTGCTCAACAAGCGATTGCTCCGTCTTCCCTTCAACTTGACATTTTGGTCCTCAAAACGAGACCAAGCATGACGATCTTGTCCCTGACGCCAAACTTGTCGGAATGGAGGGTGGGTCTATGCCGGCGCCTGATCTTTGCCCAATCTCCCCTCGATTTCCTATGTTGGCGTCGATTTCAGCGCCTCTTCGAGCATTCGCGCACAATCATCCCCGGCATCTCTTCTTTACCCTCGCAATTCTACTCTCCGTCAGTTGAAATAGAAGGATGAATCGGGCAAGCTTCGGCCATGTTTTTGCGTTGGGACATGCTCGCCACGGGAGCTAACGATCGGGCAAAGATAATCTATCACTCAAGCAACCCGCTTGCCAACCGGCGCGCCTAAAACCTAGATCGTAACCCCTGGCGAGAGCCTTGAAACCTCTTGAAACCGGACTAAGGCGACGCTAATGTCAGCGGCTGTGCAGATGCCCGACTCTCGCGGTGAAGTATACGTACCACTTTTGCAATCTCTAATCGTGTGTCCGCATCAGGTCAAGGCACGACGGCATATGCGTCAGAAAAACTGATCCTTGATTCCGGCCTGGTTGGGTTCGTTCATGGGGTTCAAGAGCTCAACCGTCCAGCGTGCCTGCCTAGGTTCAATATGAAGCACGGATTTTGGGACAATAGGCGATCTGGGTAGGTGTGCCAGGTATTTGTGAGTCATCTCGCGGTTCTGTGTTCGATTTCAGAGCTCAGCCATTCCACAGGAATGATTGAGATCTATCCCAAACGAGAAGACCTCCCAAATCTAAAACCAGCGCCCAAGCGGACTGTGAAACCGTTACGCCACACCAGCTCCGCCCATCTATGTATATCACCCGGGGGGTGGTCCGATTTCTTCGTGAGGCTTATTTCCTCTTTCCTCTTTCCTCTTCCTTCTTTCCATTCTTACCATGTCCTCACTCGTCGAGGGCCCGGCCTTCGGGAGCATCATCGATGTCCACTTTCTGTGAGTTCTGCAAGTGAATCAACGAACACGAACTGACTCTTTGCATTCGAGATTTGGGCCTTTGCTCAGTGAGTATTAGTGTTTAGGTTACTCAATGAACGCGAACTGACTGCGTATTTCAGTTGGTCTCTGTTTCAATATGATCCTTTTTGGCGTACGGACACTCCAATTTATTCTGGTGGCTTTTTATTGAGTCACGAACACAGTTGTTGATCTCTCAGGTGCGTCGCAATGGGATGGAAAATTCACTTATTTAGCATGAAATTCCAGATGATGACCTACTTCCAAACACCACAACGGTGCGTATTCCTTGACTCGAACTCCTACGCCATTGCTGATTTCAGTTGCGTAGGGACCCAATATGGATGCGACTTCTTGTTAGTGCTATCGATGTTCAATGATATCATCGAGGTTGATTCCCCTCGACACCGTAGATTTTCTATGTGCTCTTTGTGGAAACTGCCAACACTGCGCTCGATATAGGTTGGGTAACTTCACGTGAAGGCGCTTGCCACTAACCCCTTTCCAGCGTGTTTGTACCAGCCCCTCATTTCGGAGTACGGTTCAATCCCAGGCAAATTACCTACCCGTGAGGCGGCCCAGATCCTTATGCGCGCGCGAATTGATCACCTTGTTCCTGGCAGTCCTTTTGACCCGTAAGAACTTATTACATGGTCAACACGTCTCTCACCGCCTCGTTTCTCCAGAGCCTCTCTCCATTGTGAGCTCAAATCCCCCCTAGGGTTCCTTGCTGATTTTTGCAGATTCTGGTCAGCTTTCCAATTGAGCTCTTTTTCCTCTGGCGTATCCGCAGCCTCACCGGGAACAACACCATACCCGCCATCCTTAGCGTCTTCGCTATTACTGCTCTCGGTGAGTCTCCCTCGCTTGTGCTTGAATTAAACAGTCAATATCGCATATGCCAGGTGGTGGGATATGGACAACGGTGAGAGGGCTGCTAAATAAAGTGTTTGCACGCAATTGAATCATTCACCCAGGTTTCAATCGCAGGGGCAGGCCGGTGGGATAACGTCCCCGTCACGTTCCACGCTGTAACGTTGTGGATCGCAGCATCGATGACGACCGACCTCTGTATCGCAGGCTGCTTGGCCTGGGTCCTGGCAAGTCCCCCTTCATCGTCCACTGAGAGAATAGCTGCAACAACTTGACTCCAGCGGAAGAAAAAGACTGGATTCGGGGCCACGGACACAGTGGTCGACCGCATCGTCAGGAGTCAGTAGTTCAACCATTTTTCGCGATACAATTTCTGATAAACAAACATCAGTGACGGTTCAGACAGGCTTGGTTACGTGCGCTGCGGCTCTTACATTTACTGCTGGAGTAATGCTCACAACCGTGCTATTCTCAGGGCTGTGGTGAATGTGCTGGACTTGCTTTCCTTCCTTTTAATCAAGGTATGTTCCAGTATCGTCGATATTCCTCCTTCTGATGTTGAAATGCATATATACAGAATACTACATTGTAAGTCTGGCTCCACCATGACCGGACTCTAGACCATGACTACCGCAGTAATTTTATGTGGAGTAACCCTCTGTCGAAACTGTACTCCAACTGTATGATGTCAACACTCAACGCAAGGTCCATCCTGAAGCAAAGCGTCCCAGACCACAAATCGAGCTCAGGTGGTGTGGGAACTGGCATCTTCGCTGCTGCCCCTCGGTTTCCCGTCCATACCAAGGTACGTGCAACCCTCATACCCTTTCGTTACATATTTTACTCTTCCCAGGATACGTCGAATGATCTCGCCGACGCGGAGTATGGGATTCGGATGAATAAGGTAGGCGACGGGAGCAAACCAACTCTTGGCTCGCTAATTAAGATTCCAGGTTGTTGAAAGGTTTTGAACTGAACGAATTTCTTCTACCATATTATTTTATTTATTGAGACATCGTACTCAAACAAATCCAAGGCTACTACTCTTAAGTAAGCCTTGGGGATAATCTTAATGTCTCAGCAGACTGGTTGATGCGAGGTGGATGAACAACAGGAGGAGTAGTTGGCAGAGCCTGTAATATTACTAATACCGTAGCAGCTGGCAGGGCAGGGTCATCTTCCCACAACTGTCGGACTCAAATACTATCGGAAACGAAGAGGTCTCGCGCCGCAATATGGGACAGCGAGAGGAAATCGGTGAAAAACCTTGGACTTTATAGCAGTTTTTCACTGAAAAGATACGAAAATGTCGTAGCGGGCGAATCGCACCGCGAATAAGTCTCGGTGATCATAATCTTTGAGTTTGAGGAGGAAGTCGTCAACACTCTTCATCTTCGGGCGGAGGGTAAAGGTTCGGCGCGGGGAATCACTGTGTTCCGCCCCCAGGTAGATAGACCCTCCGTCTACCCACGTAGATGATGGGGTAGACGGCCATCTATATCTACCTACAGCTACACGTTGATCGACGTTCGGCTAAGTTCGGCTACCGCCGTAGCCGAATGTGGCCGAACGTGGCCGAACGTAGATGAACATGTAAATGGAGCGTACCTGCTGAATGTGGTGAGCCCGAGGGCCCACATATGGAATATCCAACTCAACTGCCAGGTGGCCCTCGACCATAACCCTTCAATTGAAGTCCTGTTGGTTTCGGACATCTTCGGCGCTACGGGCGTGAACGGACGTAGACGGACGTGACGGCATGTAGCCGAACGTAGCCGCTTGTATCCGAACGTCGGCTACCTGACGTAGAGACATGTGGACGCAAGTAGATGCATATTCCATCTACCTGCGTCTACCCCCTTCATCTACACGCGTAGATGTAGGTGGAGGCATGTAGACGCAAGTAGCTGAGGGGGGGTCTACCTGGGGGCGGAACGCAGTGAATAAAGGTACCTCCGAATGACCCCTTGTGGGAAACCGGATCCAGTGAGTTACTGACATAAGTAATTGTAGAATGCTGCATGTATCGCTTCATGACTTTGAAGGCGAGCATCTGTGTAAAATCGAGGATGTTGTCCTGCTGAAGAGGTAGACAGTGAGGTTAAATCGTGTTGAAGGGCTGTCTGGGCACCGCACGGACCATTATTCAACATCACCGAGATCGCCGGAAGGTTGTCAAAGTACGGACATGAATTTGTGAGTCTCAATTTTGCCTGTCAGTCAGCCCCTCCACGATACAACAATTTTGCATACACAATGGTTGAGCGCTCGTATATCATGGCCTTCAATGGGCCAATTGAATCGAGTGCAACATGATTATTTTGCATGCTTCGCACGGTGTGGACCAGTACACCACCAATTGGCACACATAGAGTCCAGCTGGAGATGCTCTGGTGGATACATGCTCACACCAACTGGACCCATCCAGCTGAAAGCGTCAATGGTTGAAGTGTCTGTCTACGAGAGACTAAGCCGATTACGGAGATAGTTCCACAGCGGAGCCACCTTCGAGTGGCTTCCAGCTGACGAACCAGCTGGCAGAGGTTCAAGGTCCCAGTCGCAATCAACCCTACATTTATAATTCTTGCTGATTTGTTCTACGCTCCTTCGCTTGTTGTATCGCACACAGAACTGACAAGAAGGGGTGGATAGAATGGTATTAATCAACTACGATACTTCATACAAAAGTATATAGACGACAAGTGGGACTGTCGGAGGAAGATAGGGCGGAGTCATGAATTAAGGAAGAGAAGAATATGTAACCGCGAGAAGGCGGCGACTCGGATGGGGATGGTCTCCGAAGTTTGGTGTTGATTCACCTCGTTGTTCATGTTGTGGACCACGCGAGTATAATATACCCACCCACCCACCCCCCCCCCCCCCCCCCCCCCAGATATAGTATTCAGCAGCTTGATGTTGAATGAGTGCGCATTGAAAGTCCTTCTTGAATCCAAATTTGGTGGATATAAACAAGCTTGAGTTCACTGCTCTCTTCAATGATCTAGTGATCGTCACGGGCCTGGCCACCCGCGGCGGGTAGTGATGTTCCGGGTCAGGGCTTGAGCCCGAGCCCGAGCCCAAGCCCGACCCGACCCGACCCAAAGTAAGGCCCAAGTCGGCCTCAAGGTCGGGCTCAGATTTTTCCAGGGCCCCCGACCTTGGGCTTGAGCCCGGGCCCAACCATATGACTATCCCAAGTCAAAATTTTGCTGTGAGTTGGGTTGAAAACCTAAATTTTACGTGCAACAGAAGTTGATTTGAAGTATCTTTTCCCTTTGGTGCTCACTCGAGGATGGGCAGGTGAGTCGATATTCACATGATGTTCCGTGGAGATTGGAGTGCTCAAAACAAGGTCAGTAGGTTGTTGCTGGTTATCAAAACATAATTGAGTGCTTTACCAAGGTAAAATACAAGTAATGTATGCTCAAAATTCAAAGTTGAACCTTACGGAACACAGTTAGAAAATATACTGATGGGCCCGGGCTTGAGCCCGAGCCCGACCCGACCCGGGCCCGACCCTCAGGTAGGGTCGGGCTCAGGATATTTTGTGGGCCCAAGCCCTGTCCGACCCGACCCAAGCCCGGGCTTTTGGGCCCGACCCGACCCGAACATCACTAGCGGCGGGTCCCGGGTACGGGTCCAGCTTCAATTTTTTTCTGGACCCGCGGGTCCTGTATGGGACCCGTGGTTGTATATGTACAGTCGCCAGCGACTCTGAGCGAGCGAATTTCGAGGAGCCTAGTGTTCAACCCCACGTATAACTGAATCGCGAGGTGAGTTTATTTATTTTCGAACCTTCTTTGAAGAGTGAAGTACTTCCACCGGGTTCGGAATAAGTATAGTTGGGCTCGACCGAATGCCAATTGTTGCCTTTGATTGGACAGTTTCTTTCGGCAACTTATGCGGTGCCAACAGCATTGTGATTTGGTTCGATTTTGTTTCATCCTCAGCAACAGTGGGTTGGAAAAGCACGCGGGTCCCTGACGGGTCGCACGGGTCGCGGGTCACCCGCAAACCCGCGACCCGACCCGTACCCGTAAGCGCGGGTACGGGTTTTGGCGGGTACGGGTATGGGTCGGCGCGCCAATACCCGCGGGAGGCCCGTTGAATGATCAAGAACACCCAAGCCACACTCGAAGCCCAAGGCGCCCAACTCAAGCTTGTTTATATCCACCAAATTTGGATTCAAGAAGAGAAATGTTGTGGACGAGGCATACGAGTATACCTCAAACCACTAACCCCAAACCTAACCGGCCATTTCGGCAACCTGTTGATTGCCATCACTCCGTGATGTGCCGGAGAGTCGCCGCTCGACAAGCCCGGATAGGATAGGATAGGATAGGATATAATACAAACTCAAAATACCATCAGACTCACGAACTTGCACCTATTCCCATCAAAGTTACGAAGTTTCACAATGCTACGCGAAGTAACGAAGTGACGAAGATGGCGGGGACTCCGCACGAGCTGTAACTCGGATGGCGGTGCGGAGGAAGGGATGGAACTTCAAGCCTGACATTGGAAGTGCCGCTCAAGTGCGAGAAGATCATAAACGTGACTGAGTATACAACGCCAAAAATTCGCACGGACCTAACACGATTTAAACTTGATCTCGATCGCCACCGTTACGCAAGATTTAGTCTTTTATAAACTGACACTACAACTATAAACTCGTACCTCGTTTGTTGTAGTCGGGCTGCCACAGTCCGCTTTAAAGCACTAGCTTTGCCATCTTTCTCCCCTGCCTTCTCCGTTTTCCTTTGCTTGGTGTGTTGAACATAGATGACCTATGTCCGTAAGACCACTGCAAACTCAACATATTCGGCCCGCTGGCCCGGGCCACAATTTGACAAAAGAAGGGGAAGGTTCAGCTCTGTGATATGATATAGGTGAGTCCTTCCAATACGGTACACATTGCAGGACCCCCCTCGGAGTCATCACCGGCGGAAGGCCAAGTCTTTGCGTGTCGATGCTGAACTCAAAAACACAGCTCTCAGCTGATTCGAGTTGCGAATCGGTTCGTTTTTGCATGAGCAATGGCCCTCGCAAGTCGGGCAAAAACTACCGAAAACCACAAATTTTCTCAAAACGTGCCAAAAATGCCCAACTTGCGAGGGCGCACCAGGTGCTCCAATACTTTTACTGAGTCAGTGAAGGTGTTTGCATGTTGAGAGGACTGAAAAATATGTAAAAACCGTGAGGTTCTTACACAGTATATCTCCCATATGAACGTGTGTGGTACGATAGTGTGTCGAGCGGCAAGGCAGCTCGTTGTATACGAACGAACCCAAAAAGTCGATGAATTTCTACAGTGTTCTCCGACGTATTTGGTGGAACGCGCAAAGTCCCGCCGTTGCGCGAAGCAAACTACGCGAAGCGCCTGCTAAGCAAGGAGTACTCAGTAGTTGTGAATGACACAGCAATTGCGTGGCCAGCGACGTGTAAATTTTTGGAGGGGACTTCTGGGCTAGCACCGACATCGTAGGCTCCGAGTCAGAGACTATGTTTCGAGATTTTGGAGCAGATTAGGGTGCTCAAACCAACAGTGGGAATGCAGGGAACTCCCTCGATGTATTCAGGAAGCCAGGATCCGGAAGATTACACCAAAACTGGCAAAGGTCCTTTACTTGACAATATTTTGCAATTCCCAGTGCGCTAGGGAGATGGGGTTGTGCTGCCTGAAGGTAGGACAGTCTCTCGATAGTAGTTGACCTTGTGCGAGGGTTTTCAGATTTCGATGGTGGTGGTTAACCAAAATCAAGAATCAAGCCGACAATCGTGCTTCTCCCGGTTACGTTGAGTGGTTAAGAAAGCGGGACGCCCAAGAAGGACCAGGTATCTGGTGCCCCCATTGGCACCGTCCGAACTCCACTTGATCTCATTTGAGTTGGGAGAATTACAGCGTACGACAAGGGGCTTGCTATTGAGTACCGGCCTTTGAATTTGGTTTCCGAATTGGACAGTTCACGGAGACTCTTCAATTCTCCAAGTCTGAATTCACTGTCAGTGGGATTTCCGCAGCTGATCAGTAGCAGTAATTACTTGACGGAGCGGGGGAATTTTGCCACAAGAAGTTTGGCAAAGCTAGCTCCTATCGAGACCAGGACGTCTGACAATGAGAAAACCGACACAATGAAAGGACACGAAGGCGTCCACTGCCCGCTCGAAGGCAAGGGTGCTCTGGGGTGCTGCGGAAAAGCCGGTACACGCGCCTGGCATTTGATACCCCCTTGGATTTTGTTGCAGCGTGTGTTCTAAAGTTAGGAATCGGAGTGAAGAAGAGTGAAGATACGGAGTGTACTTCAAGTTAGAAGTGCTAACAACGCCCAGAGGGAAAGTATTGCAGTTGGATCGCAGTGGAATGGTTCTCTAAGCTGGTTCCGAGGTAAAGGACGGCCAGAGAAGACGTGCCCACTAGGCTCGGGGCATACCAGACACTCACTGGCAAGAAGGTGTTCCTGCCGTTCTCGGCTACGTGAAAAGTGCCCAGCCTTTTCTATACGTAACGGGTCCGCGCCGGAATACGCCTACCGACTGGACACTCATGGCGTCACCTCCAAGTCAGCTCTCGTTCTTCCTGTTTCCCTTCAGACCGGCCACCGAGGGGGGCCAATGTGAATGGATTTTGCAGATACGGGCTCACGGTCCTGTTTCGGCCGTGAGAGAGCCGGAGAGTTTCGCGAGGTGCTGCGGAAAGATGACCCAAATATTAATAACTACTCAATTAGCGAGCGACAGCGAGCGAGTCGGTTTCGTTTGACTTCTTGATTTCGGGGGAAAACAACCGCGCTTAGAAGTCTTTAAAAGAAATCAGTTGGTTAGGCTTTAGCGCACTTTCAAGTCACCGCCCAAGATGTCACCCATTTCCCTCGCCATGTTCTTGGGGTTATTGTCTTGCTCGGCGGCCGCACGTACTCTCAAGGCGACGACACGCACACCATCGACTCAAACCTTCTTTCCGCCGAACTCCTTCCAGGTCGGGACGACGAACGATGGATTAAATACAGCTGTGTTAACAGTCTCGTAGACTTTTGAGGGTGGAGTAGACCATCCTTTGTCTCGGCGGGACGACGCCAGCTTGGCAGATTCCGCTACCGCATACGTCCAGGCACAGCTCCAGGTCAACTCCAGCGCGGTAACATTCAAGTCTGGATACGCCTCGGATATCGTGCAATACGCGTATGTTAAACAGCAGCATGCAAGTATCAAATATCACAGGCCATTTGGCGGCGTGGCTAACATGCCTTCCAGAATAATATTCCGTTCGTGAACTCGGTGGCCAATGTGGCATTTAAAGACGGAAAAGTGGTTTCATTCGGACATTCCTTCTCCAAGCCTAGTAAGCGTCATTTATAGTTGATGGAATATGTTGAACCACGTACCACTTAGCGTCGATCGCATCGTCAACTCCATCCATCTCCATTGACGCGGCGGTTGCTGCTGCTGAAAAAGCCTTGAATGGGAAGTATAACAACATCCCAGCCACTCTGGAATATCTGGTCAATTCGGACAACACCGCATCGCTCGTTCACGTAGTGCAGATCCGGAATAAGCAAAACAGAGTTTGGGTTGAAGCATTTGTGGATGCTCACTCTGGTCAACTACTCTCCACTATCGACCTGGTCAGTGCGCGCTTTGGATCTCTCTCTCGTATCATCTGATGCCAATTGGGCTTGCAGGTCGCAGATGCTGTGGTACGTAGGGTATCGACACTTCTCCTCTGGAACACGCTGATGCTGCCTATGAATAGTATCGGGTCCTACCGATATATAAGGAGGATCTCACAGAGGGATTTGAGACCCTTACGGACCCGCAGGATCTTACTGCGTCCCCTTTAGGATGGCACAACGACGGGACCACGTCGTTCACCAACACCACGTAAGCAGGACTATTTCTTTCACGGTGTATCTCACCCATCACAAGCGGAAACAATGTTGTGGCGTTTTATAACGAGCTGGAATCTGCAACAACGAACCAATCGGCTCCGGGATTAGTTTTCAACTACACTCAGGATCCTGATCTCGAGCCGGCGCAAGGAATGAACATAGACGCCTCAGTGACGAACGTGTTCTACATCATCAACACGATTCACGATGTCTCATACAGATACGGGTTCACGGAGGCGGCGTTTAACTTCCAGCAAACGAATATTCAATCGGGCGGTATAGCCGGTGACCCGGTCCTAGCGTTTGTCCAGCTCGATGAAGGTTTCGACAACAGCGCCTTCACCACGCCCCCCGAGTCAGATCCCTTCCATACTCGTCTTATTTCCTGAGCTGATTCAAAGGTTTAGCGGCCAATCCGGCGAAATGGCCTTGTTGTTGTGGGATCAAACTATTGTACGTTTCCAGCTGAGGTTCATCAGGACCCGCCGTCTCACGAATCTTCCAGCCGATGCGCGACTCCGGCCTGGAAAACGACATCGTCACTCACGAGAATACTCACGGGATCACTAACCGCATGACCGGGGGTGGAACGGGCAGATGCCTGCAAATCGTAGAGTCCGGGGGTCTCGGGGAAGGTTGGAGCGACACCATGGCTGAGTATGGCGGTCTCTCGCGTTGCAACTGCGTCATGTCGATAATTCTTATTTCAGCTGGATGGAGCAAAGTGGCCCGACCATTGTTGACTTTTACCTCGGTACATACGTCGATGGAGGAGTCCCCGTCCGGTCCAGGCCATACTCAACCAACTCGTGAGTCCTTTATCAACCGTGTGTACGTGCTGATTTCTCAAGCGCAACCTAGCACCATCAATCCATATACCTACTCATCGCTTTTGGACTCCGGTGAAGTTCACGGTGTGTTCGATTTTAACGCTTCGACGATTCCTCTGATCATTTCTCAGGTCTCGGTGAAGTCTGGGCGAACATGCTTCGTACGAACCCTAACCGCTGCCTTCCCCCCAGCGCTAACCCAAAAAACACCCCACTAGACAATGTCCTGGCCGCCCTCGTTGGTGCCCATGGCTTTTCGAAGACGGCGCGGACTGATCCCTCTGGCACCGAGGGCAACGTCGTCTTCCTGCACTTGTTCATCGACGCCCTCGCGCTGCAACCGTGCCAACCTGACTGCGAGCATTCCATTCACCTCCAAAATTACATGCCCCTGACTTGATTTTGATTTTTCTGTTGCAGTCCTGCAAGCCCGAGATGCGATTATCCAAGCCGACCAAAACAGATATGCCGGGGCCAACAAATGCGTGCTTTGGACGGCCTTTGCGAGTCGTGGGCTGGGATTCAAAGCGTTTGACTACACTGACGACTTTACTGTTCCGTCTGGATGTTGATACGCGCTACTTTGTGTCCCTACTTACTTGCGCTGCTGAAATGGACAATGGATAATTGTAAAGTTTATGCGCAACCCGAAGTCCGGGGGAGAATCATGAGTAGGTGTCGCGGGTCGTTATTTACCTACACGCGCGGGGGCCTTGAGCGGAAAAAGCAAGCCTCTATTTGAATTTCGACTGAAAATGAACTAAAATTGTTGAAAATTTGTGTCGGCTCGCGGCGGCCCGGGGCCGGCACTGAGCCATCACTGGCAGTTACGCGATGGCTTCATCCATGAGTCGACGATCTTACCTTGAAATCACGTCGCCCGCTTCAATCTCTCCTGTCCCAAGGCCTTTGGACTTACCTTTGTGATCTGCGTTGACCGGTTTTCAAGCCGGTGGAGAGCACCTCGGTGTCTCGGGAGGAGAAGAGCCAGCGGGGCTCGCAGCGGGAGGGTGGAAGCAGGAAGAAACCCAATGTGATTGCCGAGCTACGACATGAGAACATACTACAACACTCCTAGTTACACGCTGCCAACCACGCCACAGTCACCCCCCTCCAAAAAACGTCGGAGCGAAGCGAGCGACGAGGCGCGACCACACGCCATCCGACCTATGCAAAAGAATCTTGGTGCCGGCAGTGAGTTACCCACCCCATTGCGAAGCTGATAATCGCTGGATGAAGAAACTCTGTAAGAACAGGTTCGAGAGTAACAAATGCCACGAGTGTGCACAGAAAAACCAGCTGATCAGCGGGCAGCTGTGCTAGATAATCTTGGTCCTCCGGCCGTGGATATGGCCCAAACACGACCTCGAAGAGGTTCGAGAGCGCGAAGGCTGCTTGTGGCTGCTCTGAAGCACATGCGAGAGCGAGGTCAGATCGGACCTGCCCATAGGATGTCATGCGAGGAGATACCACGGAAGGTACTGAGGTGTTAGCAACAGATGGTGCCGGTGGTGGTGGATGGCAGTGGTCTAACCATGCATTCACAAAGTCGGCTATTGCAGGCTGCACAAATCCCGTGAAGTCTGGTTCCAGGCGACAAATCTCGGTGAGGACCATCAAGAAGACAAGCTGGTCTGGGGGAAGCAGGTCCAGAACCTCCTCACGCTCGTCGTATTCCTCAGGAAGATGCACACCCCAAGCAATCTCCGAGACTGTAGAGCGCGCAACCGCAATCCAGGGGTACTCGCGTGCGCAGACAAGGGCGAGGCCGGACTGAACGGGGCCGTAGAAGGTTTCGCCAGGGAGAGAACGTTCGTGGGTTCGAAAGTTGGAGGGAATGAAGTAATATGGATCATAGGGCAGGGGTACCGGACGAGGTAGCACAAGAACGGGGATGGAGTCATTGTCGGCGGTGGAGAGAGGGACAAAACGGTGTGTGGGAGATAAAGACGGAGGTGGAGGCGGTGAGAGCGGATGGTAATTGACCGCTAGAACGTCTGAATAGACGAACGGCCTCCGTGGCAGTGACTTTGGGAATGGTCGCGGCTCGCGACGCAGCGGCAATAGACGATGATTTCGTCGGCGAATGGTAGACCACGGGTGGGATGTGTGGCTCCGGAGGGCCGACAAGTCGCGTGGTGGCGGCGTCGAGGGGGCGGCATAGACAGTGTGGATGGAAATATCCGGTGTGTCATCATACCAGCTCCGCGGCGGGGAATGTTGTGCCAAGGGTTTTGGCATGACACGTCAAATGAAAAAGTTCGGAGACAATGGTGGGGCCGTGAATGTGCGTCCAAGGACGCGGTCGATACGAGTGGCCGGTGACGGTATATGCCGAGGATGGATGAGTGGGTGGTAGGTCGAAAAAAGCACTGGGAAATCTGCTAGCAGCAGAGGAGAGAAAAGTCGAGAGTCAGGGCTCTGGAAAGCCAAGGGAGCCTATCTGGGCCAAAGGACGCGTGGAGAAGAGTGAATACCAGTCCAATCACCAGATGGAGAGCACCTCGGTGTCTCGGGAGGAGAAGAGCCAGCGGGGCTCGCAGCGGGAGGGTGGAAGCAGGAAGAAACCCAATGTGATTGCCGAGCTACGACATGAGAACATACTACAACACTCCTAGTTACACGCTGCCAACCACGCCACACCGGCAAGTGCACTAAAGTGGCATGTCCTTTGAGCTCTGAGCCTCTAACTGGCGGTGCCACTTCTCGTTTACAAGGGACGGTTTCTCCGTGATCTTGGCGAAAGCGGAAATATCTGAAAGACAGAAAAACAGCATCATAATTTTCAATACGAGTCCCCCAAATCCTCCGTCCTTCAACAACACCTTGAAGACTTCGTTCAGTTCTGCCCCGGACGTCATCCCGTGTCAACTAATCTGGCGAGCGCTTCATCCTTTCCCGTTCCCGGGCTACTGGGTGCTGATGAGCTCAATAGATTTGTGGAACATTCTTCTCCGCCAACACACAAGTAAAGTAGCCCATCGTAGCGGATCTCCCAATTCCACGCTCCACCACTTCCGGGTCACGCGTGTGCATCGAAATACCCAAGTTTAGACTACAACAGACACTATCTGTCTACCTGTTCTCCGTCTCCATCTGGCTCCCTCCCGGCGCTGAGTCGCCGTTCCATACCATCTCCATGCCCCGCGAAAGATCGACATCCAGGGTACAATTACTCCGCGATCGCTTCTTCTGCAACCGATGCGCAAAGGACGGCGTCTCGGGAAGGACTATTTATCCTGATTATCCTACTGTTTCCGTCGGAGCTCCGAGAATTATGTATGGCTCTCACAATCACACCGGCGACGAGATTCGGATGAGCTGAATTGGAAGTTGAAACTACTGAATTTTCCTACTGGGGCGGGAAATGCCGATCCAACGGGAAAATTCCCGGACTAGAGTCTATACCACCGTCAGTTCGGTTAATTTTGAGCAAGTTCGTCACCTCATCTAAATTTAGGAGATTTGAGCATTGTTCGTTACTTGGCATTTATTGTTATCAAACTCCAAAATTCCCTTCGCCAACCCATTTTCGATATTCCCTGGCCCTGACACTAACCAAAACCCTAACGACTAACCTCAAACCCGAACCTCTAACCAAAACCCAAACCACCCTGACCACCCTAACATCTAACCCGAACCGCTAACCCGAACCCGAACCCGAACCGGCAATGCTCGCACAGCGATGAAATCAACTGACGAAGATTCGTATCCGGGACTCCAGGTGACGAAGAATACCACATATTTGTTAAAATTTACGGTGGGTGACGAGCTTTCTCAAAATTAGCCGGTCTGGCGAAGTGACGAAGGTGGCGCGGACTCCATATAACATCGGCGTGACTGAACGCCAAATAGAACAAGTGTCATGAGACTTCTCTCAAGAGCATTGCTCGAGGCCACCGTCCTCCTCGCTGCCCTCGTCCCTGTCCGTGCAGCTTCCAGCCCATCCGCCAAATGCCTCGCCCTGCAAGATAGTCTTCATCTCCAGAACACCACGATTCTCAACGTCGCGTACATCACCGCAGCGACAAACGTCAGCACACCAGGGATCTGCCAGTCAACCGCTCCAGTCACTGCTGCACCCCTCTGCCGCGTTCAATTCGTCATAAATACGACATCCACCTCCGCTGTGCATGCTGAAGCGTGGCTACCCGACGTCTGGTTTGGTAGATTCTTGGGCCTCGGGAATGGAGGCCTCGGCGGATGTGCGTCCTCGATTCATTTTAATTGCGACCAACTCATGTCCTCAGGCATCGACTACGCGAACCTTGATTATGGGAGCTCCCTCCACTTTGCAGCCGTCGGCTCCGACAACGGGCACGACGGCGGCGGGGGAATCGATCCCGGGGATGCCATGCAATTCCTGAACCACCCCGAAGTGATTAACGATTTTGCGTTCCGTGCAGTCCATGTCGAGGCTGTGATCGGGAAAGAAATCGTGGGCGCCTACTACGGGACGCCTGCGGCAAAATCGTACTATCTTGGTTGCTCCACCGGTGGGCGGCAGGGGACACAGGCCGCCCTCAAATTCCCCGAGGACTTCGATGGGATAGTCGCGGGTTCTCCTGCGACAGATTTCAACCACCTCCAAATTTGGTCGGGGATCTTGAGCCATTATGTCGGCGCGCCTATCGACGGGACAGCTCCCTCGCCCAAATTTATTCCGCCTGCGCTGTGGCGCGTGGTCTCAGCAGAAATCCTGCGCCAATGCGATGCTCTTGACGGGGTCATTGACGGAATTATCACAGAACCAGATGCGTGCGACTTTCGTCCGGAGGCCATCCAATGCACTGCACACAACACTACGAGCTGCTTGACACCAATCCAGGTGGAAACGGTGAAAAATATATTTACTCCACTCTTCGGATTGCAGGGACAATTGGTATATCCGCGTTACTCCCCAGGCGCGGAAGCAGACCCTCTCGCACTGGCCATATTTGGCGGCGAATTCTTTGCATTCACTGACGTAGGTTGTCCGTTTGTTTCCGAATTTGGAACAGTTCTAATCACGCCCTAGAACTGGGGACGGTTCGCGATTCTCAACGTCACTGAACATGACTTTTCCAACTTCAGTGTGGATGTTGTCCCTTTCTGGGACTCAATTAACCCTGGCGGGATCGCTACCTTCGACGGCGATCTGTCGGCATTCCGGAATCGAGGCGGAAAATTCCTCACGTACCATGGCCGACGGGACCCGGTCAGTACTTTTCCAAGTTCAAGCCCGCGGAAACGCTAATTTATTCCGCAACACACTAGCTGATTTCGTCCACCAACTCAAAACGCGTGTACGATCTCATATCTCACACCCTCTCGCTTCCTCTCCTCGACGATTTCTACCGCCTCTTCCTCATCCCCGGTATGAGCCATTGCAGCGGCGGGCTCGGTCCAACCGCCTTTGGGCAGTCGGATGGCTTGAACCTCGTCAACACGTCGTCCCACAACATTTTATTGGCGATGGTGGACTGGGTTGAAGGCGAAATTGCGCCGAACACAATCATTGGCTCAAATACAAGTGGCTCGACACGCACACATTGCAGATACCCAATGCGGAGCGTGTTCAACGGGACCGTGTTCGTCTGCACATAGTTAATTTTGACCCTAGGCGATAATATAATGAAACACTCAACCTGACGCGACTCGGAGTCGGTTATGCATTTCTTTTTTTTTGGCAGAGGTTTGGTTGATTCCCAAGCAAGATTATTCCTTCCCACTCTTTTGCCAGCTCTGTATAGAAGTCATTCGTGGTTGGGCAAGTTTACACCGAATGCTAAGCCGTAGAATATTAATTATCCAGTATTCTAGATCTGCCCCACTCCCATGGCAGGCCAAAGCTATCCATTCTTTCACTACTTACTAGATTACCTCGGTTCTGGGGCTGGGGGAAGGGTTCAACTTCCTCCAGAGTCACACATCTCCAGGCTCCAGCATTCCCACTCGGATCAAATTAGGGCTAGGCCCTAAAAGAAGAACCTGTCCGTTGAACCAAAGAACAAAAAAAGCCATGGCCAAAACAAAAAAATCATACTGTAGCTGGGAGAAACTCAAAACATGCATTGAAATTTATTTCACATACGTGGCCGATGGGAAACATTCTATCACGGAACGCTGGAAATAAAGGTTGTCAGTTCCTCCAGAAGGGGGGGAAAAAAATCAAAGTCTCAGATTGAGAACA
The DNA here is from genome assembly GCA_029233265.1 of Mycena alexandri. Classification (NCBI taxonomy): domain Eukaryota; kingdom Fungi; phylum Basidiomycota; class Agaricomycetes; order Agaricales; family Mycenaceae; genus Mycena; species Mycena alexandri. The sequence goes on along the minus strand of JARJCM010000088.1, from coordinate 293,927 downwards.
AGTATAGAATCACAGAAGAAAAGTACAAAACGTGAAAACGAAACACGAAAATGCCTGAATAATAAATGTGCAATGTGACCGCCCTACACCTGGTCTTCATACGAAGGAAAAATATATCAGCGATTTGGAGTTCGATTCTCCGAGGGCATCAATCGGTACAATCTTGAACTTGTTTTCCATCTTGGCAGAAACTGACGGGGTTAGCGTTTTACCTCTACCTGCCCAACTACCTGCCCAAGTTATCATTTCTCGGGTTCATTGTCGTGTCGGGAAGTTTACGAGATTAGGTGTTATGGTCGAATATCGCAATCGAAGCTTTTAACGCCCCATCAACCACGCGCGGAAAGTGACATGGCTCGAACCTCGCGGACGCCCACAAGCCCTTGTCGTTGATGGTGAGCACTCGGTCTTCATAGGAGGAATAATCCTAATGAATTTCAGGGCTTTGGGGGTTCGATTCCCTCCGAGGGCGTGTAGGGCGAGTCAAAGCTGATTTTTCCTTCTTTTAATAGAGTCCGACATTTGGCAGTATTTTCCCGCCAAAATCTCGGTTTTATGTTGTTGTTGAGAAGTTTACTCTGATAAGATCAAGTGTGGTTCATCATTGCAGTGGAAGCCTTTACCGCCCAGCCGACCGCATATAAAAAGTGTCAGTTCTGTTGACCCTCGTCTGGGAGGCCAACAAGCCCTCGTCGTTCATGATGGACACCCACTCTAAGATAGGATGGAATATATGTTTCAAGGCTTTGGGGTTTCGATCCCCTCTGAGGGCATCAATCGGTTATGTTGAACTTTGCTTTTCATCTTGGCGCAGAAACCGACGGGTTTGCGTTCTAGCTCTACCCACCTAAGCTCTTCCTCGAGTCCATTTTGTCGGGAAGTTTACGAGATTAGGTGTGGTTGAATATTACAGTCAAAGCCTTTGACGCCCAATCGACCGCGCATGGAAAGTGTCAGTCCTCCTGAACTTTTTCCGGGAGGGTCACAAGCCCTTGTCGTTCGTTGTGCCAGTTGACACGAGAACCTGTTTCTGGGCTTGGGTTCGACGAACTTCGATTCCTCAAAAGGGCGTTTTTTTCTTCTGTGGTCTGTCAGAGTTGCATGAACGGATGATTTGCACTCGAGTCGCCCTGGGCTCCCGGCTCGTTACGTTCGATCAACGCCGGAGTTGTGTTTATCTCGTTCCCACAACTCTCCGGCTCGGATGAGCTGACCAGGGTCGGCCGCCGGAACCGGAGAAGCCGGCCGTCGCGGCAAGATGCCAAGACTTTTAAGTAAAATATTCCAGACGGGATCCAGGTTGGAGCAAAGATATTCGAGGGCCTTTGGGTGCGGGGATTCAAAATTACGAGACCTGAAGAATTCTCCCATTTCTAATGGTTCAACTTCTCGCAGCTGGCTGGTTTCCGAAAAGCGGTGCACGGCGATCGGATTTTTGCCCCTAATGGGGATCCCAAGGCTTCTTGCGACACCTCCAGCACAGGCGATGCAGAGACTCTCTTAGTCAAGTCCACTTCAACTCGACTCCAGCCAATTCAAGTTTAACTACATACACTCGCTAACCACACGCTAACTACCCAAACGGCCATGTCTTATGCACCAGAAAGCACCGTCGCACGGCCCCTCCTCGCTCTCACCACGCCGAACCACCCCGGTCCCAGACGGCGCGGCAATCGTCGTGCTCGTGTCATCCTTTTCGTTGGCTTAGGAGTCTTCACTGTCCTCCTGGGCGGCATGTACTTTGGTCCCAGCGCCGGCCTACCAATACCCGAGCGCTTCGCACCGTACTACGCCCAACCCCACACTGGCAGTGGCGCCGCACATCCTCAACCGCCCCCCGGTGCAGCAAAACCCGCGCCCAACCCGAACGAATTTCCCACCGCGGCGGACGTCGCCGCTTCCGCGGAAAAAGTCACTGCAGGCGCCGACGCGGCGATCGACATCCTCCTCGCCTCGCAGCCCTCTAGCCTGCCCTCCGCGCGCTCAAGATACTCCCTCCGCACGGGGCGCAACCCGCCGCGGGGGTTTGATGCGTTCTATGCCTTCGCGAAGGAGAGGGGGTGTTTGGTTGAGGGGTATACCGCCGTCGAGCGGGACTTTGCACCGTTTTGGCGCGCGGAGAAGACGAGGAAGGGGTGGTTCAGGGAGAGGGTGAGGGTGATGGAAGGAAAGGTGCGCTTTTGGCTTGGATTTGGGTTATATGGAGTGGAGGCAGTTCGCTTCGCCCGAGTGCCTTGAATTCATTCTCGCCTCCGTCAATCAAGCAATTTACCTACGTGCTAACGCCCACTACTTCCTTAGTTGGTGAATGACGCCCACGGCGTCGCCGCCCTCGCCATCCGCGACGGCAAGGTCCAAAGACCCGAGAACGGCGCGACGTACTTTGATGGAGATTGGGAAAATACGATTAACAAGGTCAGTCTTTTTCTGTTTTTCGACTCGATTCGAACTGGCGCTCATCACTTGGCTACTTCTTCTCACTTCCTTTCGACTCTGCCTCTACTCTTTATTCGACTTTGGATTTCGATCCGATCCTGGACTTTGCTCCACCTTGTTTTCGACTTCTACTCACTTTCCACTCGACGCTGTACTTTATCTTCCTAACGCTGACTGGTACCGCTCCAGTTCGCCTCTTCCCTCCCGTCGCTCACGGTCCTCATCAACGGCCGCGACGAGCCGCGCGTGGTGTTTGACGTGGCGGGGTTGTTTGATGGTGCGTGTCTCCCTCTTGCTTGACCTTTTTCCGCCCTCTTCTCCCGTGTACGTGTATCCTGTGGTTCGAACGGGTTACATTACAATTACATGTTCGGGCCATTCGCCCTTATTTTGTAATAGTAATCTTCTTCGCCGCAATACTAACTAATATCCCCTCCACTCTCCTCTCCTCCTCCCCCAGACCCGCCAACCCAACCCCCAGCGCCCACCGACCCCAACCCCTTCGCCCTCTCCCCGCCGTCTACCGGCGCCTTCTTCGCCGACCCTGTGCGCAAGGACGTGTGTCGGCCCGCTAGGGGCGTGGGGGTGTTGGAGGATGTGCCTTGTGAGTGTGCTTTACACCGTTTAAAACTTTTAAAAATAGAAACCGTCTTCACTCGGCCTCCTTCATACTCTGCACTGCATCCTCGACCCATCCTCTTCTATCCATTCAACACGCTCCCTTTCGGCACCAACATCACACGCACTCTTGTTCCCCATATTATTATTTCATGCCTTCTCCTCCTCTCATCTCGCTTCTCCCTCCTGTTATCTATCCACCTACGATCTTATTTGCTCTAAGCCTTTCGAGCCTCACTCATCGCTTCGCTCCCACAGTCCTCCTCTCCGCCTCCTCCGCCGAGTTCACGACCGACCTCGTCCCGGTGCTCAGCATGGCCAAGACCGTCGATGCCTCGACTACTGTGGACGCCACCGCCGCAGGCATGGGGGGCGGTGGGGGGAGCTGCTTCGCGGATGTGTTGGTTCCGGGGGAGGTGCGTTTGCTCGTTTTTCCGTTTCTCCCGTTTAGCTCCATCCACCGTGCTGGCCTTTTCACGGGACGAGGGGATGGCCATGAGGGGTGGGGTCTGGTACTGATGATATCTATCCAGTTCTACTACCGCAACTCATGGTGGGCGGGCAAGTTCGACTATCCGAATAATATAAAATGGGAGGATAAGAAGCCTGTACTTTGTGTGTTGCCTTTTTCTTCTTTGTCTTCACTGAGTTGACTCCCGTTGATACTCGTTGCTGACTGACGCGCGGCCACAGACTGGCGCGGCGAATCCAACGGCGGGCACATCCGCGGCACGATCTACAAGACGTTCCCCCGGTTCCGGCTCATCGACCTCGCTGCGCTGCCGGAGAACCAGGGGTTCCTTGATGTGAGGATGACGGGGTGGCATGAGAGTCACTGCACTGGTGCGTCGCGTTGCGTAATTTACTTTACACCACCTCGTTCCGCGGGAGGTTTTTTTTTTGAGGAGGGGTCTTTTCTTGCGGGCGTAGAATGGCGATAGAGAAACTGAGGAGAGCTGACTTCTCCTCGCACACAGACGACTGCGACGCCGAGCCCATAAAAAAAGCGTACAACATCAGCGGCAAGGTCGTCCCGCGCGAGGACGCGTACAAGTACAAGTACCTGCTCGATGTGGATGGGAATACGTTTAGTGGGCGGTATTTGGGGTTGCTGAGGAGTGGGGGGTTGGTGTTTAAGGTGTGTCTGCGTCTCCTTCTTTACAGTACGCTCAGTGGCACTTGGTTCCGACGAGTGTTTCCACCCGGAGGAGATGCTAACTCACATTCACAGTCCACTGCATTCACGGAGTTCTTCACGCCCTGGCTCGTCCCCTTCGAGCACTTCATCCCCGTGCGGCCTGACTTGTCGGATTTGATGGCCAAGATCGCGTGGGCGAGGGCGAATGATGCGGAGGTGCGTTGTTTACTCTCCCTCAAGCTTTTTCTGCTTTTCTTTTCTTTTGAGCTCCAAGCTGACTTTTGTTTTCCCTCTCCCTCGCATTGGACATTGATCTATGTCAACCCCGCCACGAACCCGACACGCACGCGCTCACTCGTTCTGTTACAACAACATAACGCATCCGCCCACCCAGGCCCGCCGCATCCAAGAAGCCGGACGCGTCTTTGCCGAGCGCATCCTCACCGACGCGCAGAATGACTGCTATTGGTTTGCGGTTATGCTGGAGTGGGGTGCGCTTTGGGGGGAGTGAGGGGTAGATTATTTATGCGTTCTCGTCTCCTCGGGTCGGATTCTAGTAGGCTTGCACTAGTACTCCTGACGCGCGCGGGTAGCGAGTTCAAACGTTCACTGCTTGGTTGGATTTGGCTTTGGCGTATACTTATACTACAGTAATCGTATGAGCCGGACAGGATATTACTTTCGATTTCGCTCATTATTTCTTTTGGTTTGGATGTATCTACAGTGACGGCAAGAATATAGTCCCCACCCAAATCGGGTAATTCCCATCAAACCTGGTTCTCTGACCCCAGGCTACGCTGTTTTAGCACTAATTTCGAGCCAGATGTTTATGAAAGGCCAAATTAGTATCCCATGAGTTTTTTGTTTGGAATCTACACTGGTTTCGGTATGTTTCGATGTCCCACATCAAGCACCATTTGAAGCGGTTTCTCTGATTCAAATGCTCTAAAAATTTACTGGATGCCTTTGCTAGAGCCCTAGAACAAAGCCATGCCCTAAAAGTAGTACTATTTGCTATGGGAGCTGACAGAGCATTGAGAATGAGGAGAATTACCCGATTTGGGTGGGGACTATATTCTTGCCGTCACTGTATCTCTTCATTATGGTACTGGCTTCGGTGACTGGGAAGATTCGAATTACGGTTGAAGAAAATCACCCTCTTTATAAAATTAAGCCTCTCTGTCTGTCCAAGCCGTATCCATATGTACCGAGAAATCAACCCAAGATCACCGCATAAACCGCGAGAAGCTGTTTTATATTCCCACCGCAAGTCATACCAGACGGTGTGGTCAAGTCAAGCAGACGATTAATGCGAAGTTGGATCAGCAGTCACTGTCTGCATTTTCCGGTTGAAACAGGTATTATCATTGCATGACCGTTTCAAATTTATTAAGGCAGCAGCGTAATCAAAGCGCTGGCTGACTCAGACAAACAGTATCATGTTCGCTGCTTTACTCGGGACACCACGAAAGCAGCCTCAGAGGCACTCAAAAAGGAGGGACTAGAAATGGTTTCAGTCAATTTTGTGGTGAAAAATAAGGATAAGATAGAGAAACCAACCATGAGGAATAAATGTGCATGTGACCAGAATAGGGATAGAGGGCTGTTCAGATGACTTCTAGTAGTCTTCCCGGTCTCAGAAATGGCCCTTGCACAAGGATGACACGCTTTTCCAGAGTGGTGGAGCCTACAGGACTCATGTTTGTCCAAGGGGGAATTGGGATTCGAAAGTCGGATGGGGGGCCGATGAAAAAATCGACTTGGCTGGCCCCCCATCCCCCCACTCTCCTCACGTGCGATATTTTAAACCTGATTCCCCCTTGTGTTTATCCCGCTTTTCGGCCTCCACTTCCAAAAAATGATTTTGAGCCCCGAAGAACCAATTGGCGAGTAGCGCAAACAGGAGCGATATTCAACCGTTGGACTGCGGTCAGATGGCCCTTTGAAAGTATCAATTGAAAGATGAGTTCCTGCAGTGTTGAGAATCTGGCAGGAATCTTTGTTCGCCCAGAGGCTCGTGGGAATTGGGCAAGGAGGCCGAGCTCGGCTTGTACTCGGCCCGGTCATCCTTCTCTTCCATCTTCCACCAGCAGGTGAGACGTCCTCGAACCTCCATGGATCCACTTAACCACTGAATCGCCAGTAGGATGTCTGGATCATTGCAATCTGACCCCCTCGCTGTACACGCGCAGGCGCTCGCTCTCCTCGCGAAACTTCGGGCCACAACAGCATATCCCACCGCAGAGACGGCAGCTATCCTCACAAAGACTATCACGGCTGTTAAAGATATCGAGGGCACTATCCACTGCAGTAATGCATTCTCATCCCCTGTGTCCCGCATCCCACCGGAGATCTTGTGCGATTGCTTTCGCCGGACCTTACCGCATGCACGCATTATTCGGGGTACGTTTCACAATACTAGAGTGCCGACTGCGCCATGGCGTCTTGCCCTTGTTTGCAGATATTGGAGGGAAGCAGCCCTGCAGGACGCACAGCTTTGGTCCTCCATTCACATCTCGTCGACCGCTGCTCCGAGTCCCTTCTCGAAGATCTACCCCTTACCTGCGCTAGAAACTCAAATCCTGCGATCAGGAAGCGCCCCACTGGATATTTTCCTCCGTTGGGTGCATGTCGACGACATGGGTCCCCTGCTCCTCCGGTTCGCGGAGCTTTTGGTGGATCACAGCGTCCGCTGGCGAAGTTTGAAATTTATATGGGACGAGGGAATGGAAGACATCTTACTCACCTTATCCCGTGTCCGTGGCCGCCTCCCGCTGCTAGAATCCGTACAGATTAGATCACCTTTCGCCTCACACCTCGACATCGGCGACGTATTCACCATTGCACCCCAGCTTCAAGAGTTTATCCTCACGAGCTGTGCTCCGAATATCAACGTTCCATGGCGCCCATTTTCCGCCCCGTGGCAGCAGATTACGCATCTCAGAGCACATTTCGTGATTGATGGAGAGGAGTCTCTCAAAATCTCCATCCTGCAAAACATACCAAACCTGGACGATTGCGGGATCCTCATGGACGATGTGATAATGGCTTCTCAAAGCTCGATTATTGTGCTACCATGCCTCCGGCGCCTGTTTGTGAGCCGGGGTTGGGTCCTATCCTTCCTCGAGACCCCCAAACTGGAATATCTCTTCGTCAAACCCCAGGAAGATCACCTCATTCTCCCATTCCTTCGTCGCTCGGGCTGCCAGTTGACTGGTTTGAAGGTGTTCCAGTCCTCATCGCCTAACCTCATCCACCTCCTGACACACCTTCCCACTCTGGCCCATTTCGAAATCAGCTTCTATCAACCGCATAACAAGCCCACGGCGCCGCTGTTCCATGCCATGGCAGCTTCCACCGCCGCGTCGACGATGCTTTGCCCACATCTGGAGTCGATGTGCATTGATCTCTTCCCACCTGAGCTGGAGCTCTTCAGGAATGGCCCCGCGTCACACATTTATCGGGCTGTTGCCGCTATGGCGGAGTCGCGGTGGGCAAATGGTTCGCTCAAACGGCTTCGCTTCCACGCACATACAGACACACACGCTGGTATGCCAGTGGATAGATTCAATGCATTGCGCGGTCAAGGTCTGGACATCCTTGTCTTCAACGACCGCTACTCCAACTCCGAAGAGATGATTCTGAATCCGGATATGATTTGTCCCTAGATGTATCTTTCTAATATATTGACACACCGCGTTTTTGTTTTGACCCACTGGCATCAACACGCAAACCGTGTGTCGCGACGGAAGGCCCCGATAAAGTGGCGACAGCAGCCGCAGACATCGCCGTCGAGATATTATTCGCAGCGGCGGGGATACGCGCGAGAAAAACGCTCGCAATCAAAATGGAACCCGGAGCAACACTATTGCTCAAAGTTGATGCTGGATGTGGTGAGTTTGTGGATATGTAACTTTGGAGGAAGTTGAACCCTTCCCCCAGCTCCAAAACCGAGGTAATCTAGTAAGTAGTGAAATAATGGATAGCTTTGGCCTGCCGTGGGAGTGGGGCAGATCTAGAATACTGGATAATTAATATTCTAAGTGGACGGCTGAGCATTCGTTGTAAACTTGCCCAACGACGAATGACTTCTATAGAGAGCCGGCAAAAAGAGTGGGAAGGAATAATCTTGCTTAAAAATCAACCAAACCTCTGCCAAAAAAAAAAAATGCATAACCGACTCGCGTCAGGTTGAGTGTTTCATTATATTATCGCCTAGGGTCAAAATTAACTATGTGCAGACGAACACGGTCCCGTTGAATACGCTCCGCATTGGGTATCTGCAATGTGTGCGTGTCGAGCCATTTGTATTTGAGCCAATGATTGTGCTCGGCGCAATTCCGCCTTCAACCCAGTCCACCATCGCCAATAGAATGTTGTGGGACGACGTGTTGACGAGGTTCAAGCCATCCGACTGCCCGAAGGCAGTTGGACCGAGCCCGCCGCTGCAATGGCCCATACCGGGGATGAGGAAGAGGCGGTAGAAATCGTCGAGGAGAGGAAGCGAGAGGGTGTGAGATATAAGATCGTACACACGTTTTGAGTTGGTTGACGAGATTATCTAGTGTGGTGCAGAATAAATTAGCGTTTCCGCGGGCTTGAACTTGGAAAAGTACTTACCGGATCCCGTCGGCCATGGTACGTGAGGAATTTTCCGCCTCGATTCCGGAATGCCGACAGGTCGCCGTCGAAGGTAGCGATCCCGCCAGGGTTAATTGAGTCCCAGAAAGGGACAACATCCACACTGAAGTTGGAAAAGTCATGTTCAGTGACGTTCAGAATGGCGAAAAGTCCCCAGTCCTAAGGGTTTGATCAAAACTTCACCAAATTCGGAGAGGAAATGAACTACCTCAGTGATCGAGAAAAATGTGCCGCCAAAAATGGCACCGGGATCTGCTTCCGCGCCTGGGGAGTAACGTGGATACACCAATTGTCCCTGCAATCCGAAGAGTGGAGTAAAGATATTTTTCACCGTTTCCACCTGGATTGGTGTCAAGCAGCTCGTGGTGTTTTGTGCAGTGCATTGGATGGCCTCCGGACGGAAGTCGCACGCATCTGGTTCTGTGATAATTCCGTCAATGACCCCGTCAAGAGCATCGCATTGGCGCAGGATTTCTGCCGAGACCACGCGCCACAGCGCCGGAGGAATAAATTTGGGCGAGGGAGCTGTCGCGGAGATGGGCGCGCCGACATAATGGGTCATGATGCCCTGCCAGATGGTGAGGTGGTTGAAGTCTGTTGCCGGAGAACCCGCGACTATCCCATCGAAGTCTTCGGGGAATTTGAGGGCGGCCTGTGTCCCCTGCCGCCCACCGGTGGAGCAACCAAGATAGTACGATTTTGCCGCAGGCGTCCCGTAGTACGCGCGCACGATTTCTTTTCCGATCACAGCCTCGACATGGACTGCACGGAACGCAAAATCGTTAATCACTTCGGGGTGGTTCAGGAATGGTGTTCCGTCGTTGCCATCGTGCCCGTTGTCGGAACCAACAGCCGCAAAGTGGAGCGAGGTCCCATAGTCAAGGTTCGCGTAGTCGATGCCTGAGGACATGAGTTGGTGCAATTAAAATGAATTCGAGGACGCACATCCGCCCAGGCCCCCATTTCCGAGGCCCAAGAATCTACCGAACCAGACGTCGGGTAGCCACGCTTCAGCATGCACAGCGGAGGCAGACGTCGTATTTATAACGAATTGAACGCGGCAGAGGGGCGCAGCGGTGACTGGAGCGGTTGACTGACATGTCCCTGGTGTGCTGACGTTTGTCGCTGCGGCGATGTACGCGACGTTGAGAATCGTGGTGTTCTCGAGATGAAGATTATCTTGCAGGGCGAGGCATTTGGCGGATGGGTTGGAAGCTCCGTGGACAGGGAAGAGGATAGCGAGCAGGACAGTGACTCGGAGCAATGCTCTTGAGAGAAGCGTCATGGCACTCGTTTTGTCTGGCGTTCAGTCACGCAGATGTTATATGTGTGGGGCGTGGGGTATATGGCGGCATATGAGAGCCATGCGCCATTATCGGGGCTCCGACGGAGACAGTAGGAAGACGTCGTTTGCGCATCGCTTCCAAAAGAGCAGAGGAGTAACCCTGGATGTGGGTTTTTCGCGGGGCATGAAGTTGGCATGAAACGGCAACTCAGCGCCGGGAGGGAGCCAGACGGCAACCGAGAAGAGGTAGTTAGTGTGTGTTCTAATCTGAGCTTAGGTACTCCGATGCACATGAGCGCAAGCGTGACCTGGAGGTGGTGAAGCGTGGAATTTGGAAGATTGGCCACGATGGTCTACTTATGTTGGCGGGGAAAGAACCTTCCGCAGATGGAGCTCATCGGCTCCCAGTAGCCGAGAACGGAGAAGCATGACAGGGACACGCATGACGTAGCGTTAGCCAGATGAGTCGACGCGGAGTGAGGAGATGACTTGACGTCCGAGGCGAAACTATTCAACGACGTCTTCAAGATGTTGACCTTGAAGGGTGGACAATCCAGTGGTAGACCAGAGAAGACGGAGAAATCGTCCCGTGGCAACGAGAAGGGTGGCACCGGCAGTGAGAGCTCCGAGTCGAGGACATGCCACTTTGTTGCACTTGCCAGCTCCAGAGTGGTCGAGATACACAATTGACAACCGGGCAACGCAGATGATAAAGGTGAGTCGGGTGGGACAGGAGAGATTTGAGCGCGGCCACTACTTGGGATTAAATGGGAAGAGCGGATTAAGGATTAAGCGCCCGTAGGTAGGCCGTAGCGCACAGGCCGTAATGCAATGCCGGCCCCGGCCCGCCGAGCCGTGACATAATTTTCAGTCGAAATTCACGGAGGCTCGCGTTTTCCGACTAGGGCGCTTTCCGTTTTTTTTTGGCCTCAACAGCTCACCAAAATTGGACTAGAACTTCTTCAGATCGGGCTTAAGGGCGGGATTTCGGTGGATTGATGGGAATTAAAAACTGAACATTTTGCCAGAAGAATTTTAAACCCGGTTTTATAACCACCTGTTTATGTATAAACCGGTTTGTAACTTAGACTAATGAACAACGCCCTATTTCCGATCGCGTTGAACACCGCGCATGCAAAAAAAATAGCGGCCCATTACATCCACTCAGTATTCTCCCCCGGAGCTCGGGTTGCGCATAAATACAATTATCCATTGTCCATTTCAGCAGCGTAAGTAAGTAGGGACACAAAGTAGCGCGTATCAACATCCAGAGGGAACAGTAAAGTCGTCCGTGTAGTCAAACGCCTTGAATCCCAGCCCACGACTCGCAAAGGCCGTCCAAAGCACGCATTTGTTGGCCCCGGCATATCTGTTTTGATCGGCTTGGATAATTGCATCTCGGGCTTGAAGGACTGCAGGCAGAAAATCAAATCAGTGGGCATGTAGTCATGGAGGTAAGGTGGAATGCTCGCAGTCAGGTTGGCACGGTTGCAGCGCGAGGGCGTCGATGAACAAGTGCAGGAAGACGACGTTGCCCTCGGTGCCAGAGGGATCAGTCCGCGCCGTCTCCGAAAAGCCATGGGCACCAACGAGGGCGGCCAGGACATTGTCTAGTGGGGTGTTTTTTTTGGGTTAGCGATGGGGGAGAAGGCAGCGGTCAGCGTTCGTACGAAGCATGTTCGCCCAGACTTCACCGAGACCTGAGAAATGATCAGAGAAATCGTCGAAGCGTTAAAATCGAACACACCGTGAACTTCATCGGAGTCCAAAAGCGATGAGTAGGTATATGGATTGATGGTGCTAGGTTGCGCTTGAGAAATCAGCACGTACACGCGGTTGAAAAAGGACTCACGAGTTGGTTGAGTATGGCCTGGACCGGACGGGGACTCCTCCATCGACGTATGTACCGAGGTAAAAGTCAACAATGGTCGGGCCAGTTTGCTCCATCCAGCTGAAATAAAAATCAACATGATGTACAGTTGCAACGCGAGAAACCGCCATACTCAGCCATACTGTCGCTCCAACCTTCCCCAAGACCCCCGGACTCTGCGATTTGCAGGCATCTGCCCGTTCCACCCCCGGTCATGCGGTTAGTGATCCCATGAGTATTCTCGTGAGTGACGATGTCGTTTTCCAGGCCGGAGTCGCGCATCGGCTGGAAGATTCGTGAGACGGCGGGTCCTGTTGAACCTCAGCTGGAAACGTACAATAGTTTGATCCCACAACAACAAGGCCATTTCGCCAGATTGACCGCTAAACCTTTGAATCAGCTCAGAAAATAAGACGAGTGTGGAAGGGATCTGACTCGGGGGGCGTGCTGAAGGCGCTGTTGTCGAAACCTTCATCGAGCTGGACAAACGCTAGGACCGGGTCACCGGCTATACCGCCCGATTGAATATTCGTTTGCTGGAAGTTAAACGCCGTCTCCGTGAACCCATATCTGTATGAGACATCGTGAATCGTGTTGATGATGTAGAACACGTTCGTCACTGAGGCGTTTATGTTCATTCCTTGCGCCGGCTCGAGATCAGGATCCTGAGTGTAGTTGAAAACTAATCCCGGAGCCGATTGGTTCGTTGTTGCAGATTCCAGCTCGTTATAAAACGCCACAACATTGTTTCCGCTTGTAATGGGTGAGATATACCGTGAAAGAAATAGTCCGGCTTACGTGGTGTTGGTGAACGACGTGGTCCCGTCGTTGTGCCATCCTAAAGGGGACGCAGTAAGATCCTGTGGGTCTGTAAGGGTCTCAAATCCATCTGTGAGATCCTCCTTATATATCGGTAGGACCCGATACTATTCATAGGCAGCATCAGCGTGTTCCAGAGGAGAAGTGTCGATACCCTACGTACCACAGCATCTGCAACCTGCAAGCCCAATTGGAATCAGATGATACGAGAGAGAAATCTAAAGCGCGCACTGACCAGGTCGATAGTGGAGAGCAGTTGACCAGAGTGAGCATCCACAAATGCTTCAACCCAAACTCTGTTTTGCTTATTCCGGATCTGCACTACGTGAACGAGCGATGCGGTGTTGTCCGAATTGACCAGATATTCCAGAGTGGCTGGGATGTTGTTATACTTCCCATTCAAGGCTTTTTCAGCAGCAGCAACTGCCGCGTCAATGGAGATGGATGGAGTTGACGATGCGATCGACGCTAAGTGGCCGTTCAACACCAAATTCCATCAACCATAAATGGCGCTTACTAGGCTTGGAGAAGGAATGTCCGAATGAAACCACTTTTCCGTCTTTAAATGCCACATTGGCCACCGAGTTCACGAACGGAATATTATTCTGGAAGGCATGTTAGCCACGCCGCCAAATGGCCTGTGATATTTGATACTTGCATGCTGCTGTTTAACATACGCGTATTGCACGATATCCGAGGCGTATCCAGACTTGAATGTTACCGCGCTGGAGTTGACCTGGAGCTGTGCCTGGACGTATGCGGTAGCGGAATCTGCCAAACTGGCGTCGTCCCGCCGAGACAAAGGATGGTCTACTCCACCCTCAAAAGTCTACGAGAATGTTGATACAGCTGTATTTAATCCATCGTTTTGTCGTCCCTACCTGGAAGGAGTTCGGCGGAAAGAATGTTTGAGTCGATGGTGTGCGTGTCGTCGCCTTGAGAGTACGTGCGGCCGCCGAGTAAGACAACAACCCCAAGAACACGGCGAGGGAAGAGAGTGACATTTTGGGCGGTGGCAAAGCCTAACAAACTGATTTCCTTTAAAGACTTTGAAGCGGCGTTGTTTTCCCGAGATCCACGAACATTAGGATTTGGGTCATCTTTCCGCAGCGTCTCACGAAACTCTTTGGCTCTCCCACGGCCGGGACGGGACAGCCTGTATCTGGAACTTAAATTGGCCTTCGTGGTGGCGGGAAGAGAAGAGACTGAAGAGAGACGACAGCCTGAGAATGGGTGTCGGATCAAAGAAGGCCACTTGGCACTTTTCACGTAGCCGATCACGGCAGGAACACTCTCGGAACCAGAGCCATTCCACTGCGATCTACAGTAACTGCAATCCTTCCTTCTGGTCGTTGGTCAAGCGTTGCTAGCACTTCTACAATCCGTGTATTAACTCCAACTCCTTCCACAGGCGAATTAGAACACACCTACCGCAACAAAATCCAAGGAGATATCAAATGGGCGCGTACGGCTTCTCCTGCTTCTCCGCAGTACAACATGCGAGGTATGACTGATTTCTATTGTAGAGTCTGTCTAAGAGCTGAGACGATTTCCGCAGTACACCAGACCACCCTTCGAAGTTGCCTTCGAGTAAAGCGGACAGTGGACGCCTTCGTGTCCTTTCATTGTGTCGATTTGCTCATTGTCGGACGTCCTGCCAGGGGGTGACCGGTCCAATCGACGGCGATTCGACGCCGCTTTTGCCAAACTTCTTGTAGCAATAATTGCCTTGAAATTCCTCGTCCGGTCAAGCAATCAATAGCTAGGTATTTGCCCATCGTGTGTTCGTTCGGTACACTCAAGTTAAGACATCAGATTATTCACAAGAAAACCAGCGGAACCCCAGTGAAAACTGGCTTAGACTTCCTCCCGTCAAGCTCCTCCGCAGTTGTCATGGGCAATCAATGGTCACCGCCGGATTTCAGATGCAAACCCTTGAGGTTCGAATCGAAACTTGAACCTCGCCACGTCTTTCCCACGGTCGAATCGGGAATTGAGATCAGCCACCGTACCTATCATGCGAGGTACGAGCCAGGTTTGATAGAGCGTCTGTCAAGAGAGACTAACCCGTACTGCTTCCAGTGCCGCTGGAGTCTGAAGGCACCATCGAATGTGTTCAAACATCGTTCATCATTAACGATTAAAAAACTCCTTCATATCGCCGGCTTGCATCTTGATTTGCTGTTGGTTTTGTGTTGATTGGACGTCCGCAGTTAGGATTGCTAATCCTTCCGCAGCACATTGGCGACATGATTTGGATTAGAGACTGCCCTGACATGGGATACCGATGGACCCTTTCTTGCGAACTAAATGGCCACAGAAAGCGCCCGCATCTCCGAAGCCCGTTTCACGGCAAGAACGGGGAATTAACGCCTTCACCTGCTTGGAAGACAGTAGACACAGCGAGAATCAATTACACACATTATGACCTACTCCCAGGCATTCGCATAAAAGCCGAGGGATGAACAATGGCTAGGTAAGATGTTTAAATCCCTCGGTATTCTTGGTGCTCTTGCTGTAGTCGTCGGTGCAGAGTTTACCGTGATAGCGAGGCGAGAAAACCCCCCGACTGGCTTTTTGCGCGTTGGATCCAGTGCAGCGGACCAAACCTTGAACCTCCGCCTCGCTCTCGTGCAGAAGAATATCTCAGGGCTCCAGGATACTGTTTACGGCGTCAGCACCCCAGGAAGTTCCCGTTATGGTCAATACTTGTCCAAGGAAGAGGTACCGTCCAGCTATCTTTCCCTCGTAGCCACTTATTCACTGGGCCATTAGGTCGAAGCGTATGTGGCGCCGACAGATGATACCGTCTCGCAAGTGAACGCATGGCTTGCATCCAATAACCTTACCTCCTCACCGATGACATCCGCCGGGGACTGGATCGCTGTTAATATGTCGGTTTCGCAGGCCAATCAACTTTTTGCCGCCGATTTTTCCACTTTTCAAAATGAAGACACCAATCAAACCGTGCACAGAACTCTTTCCTATTCTGTTCCACGCACATTGAGGGCCAGTATCAAGGCCGTTCATCCAACTACCACGTTGGTCTTCTCCCTCGTATGCCCAGTTTCCGTGATCTTACCTCATTCTGTTCAGATTTCCTGTTACCCTAGAAAGGAAACTGTCCTCCTCCGTCGCCAACACCACTGCAACGACGACCAAGGCCGCTCCCCCCAGAGCCTCCATATCCCCTGATTGTATCCTCAGCTGGACACCTGATTGCTTCCAGGCACTATACGGTATTCCATCCACACCGGCCGCACCGGCCGCCAACGTTTTTGCCGTGGCTGGGTTTGAAAATGATTTCGCCAACCAACGGGATGTTCAGGTAGCCAACCGTATTGCGAGTAGATCCTTTATACCTAATATTCCTCAGGCATTCTTGCAAAGATTCCGTCCAGACTTGAATCCCAACCCAACAGTCACGCTGATCTCTGTGGACGACGGCATTAACAACCAACTTCCTGCTGGGGCGGGTCCGATAACGGTATACCGCCCAGATTAGGTCCAGATCTGTACTGATCCCGCTCAGGTCAACATGGAAATTGCGACTGCGCTCACGAACGGGGTATCCGTGGCATTCATCTCGACCGGCACTGTCGACAACGACATTTTCTCTGAATTCCTGGATGAAGCGAACTTTCTAGTGTCTTCCCCGAACCCGCCACAGACCATAGTGCAAACGGGTCCGTTCCGGGAGAGTTTGATCTCACCGGAAGTTGCAGAGTGCGTGTCGGCGCTTGATCCATGGACTAATATGAATGCAGCTGGGCTACAGATCTCTCTGCAACTCGTATGCGCAGCTCGCGGCTCGCGGGGTGTCTTACATCATGGATACGGGATTGTGGGTGATCTTGTTGACGGACGCCCTATCACAACTAACTCGTTTCACAGATGGGGGGCAGGTGGTCCGTTCCCCGTAGCTAACTGCACGCCCTTTGACCCACCTTTCCCTGCGTCGTGTCCGTTGTAAGTAATTTCCCAATTGGATTCCTTGTAACTGACGACGTCCTACCTAGCGTGACGGCCGTAGGCGGAACCGAATGGACGACCGACGACACTGCTGAAGCAGCCTGGTCTCTGAGTGGCGGCGGCTTTTCCGGTATCTTTTCCCGACCCAAGTACCAAGATGAAGTGGTCCCGGCATATCTAAGTGCAATCGGGGCCACCCTATCCAGCCCGTTCAATATCTCCGGTCGCGGCAGTGAGTGTACATTCCGAACCCTGACTTGCATGCAGTTTTCTAATTTGGAAACTCAGTACCGGACCTGGCGGCAATGACCCAGGCGACGTACATTCACGAGGGCGTTACCGTTACCGATAGTTCCGCCACCGATAACAGCGCTACCATTTTTGCAAGCATGATCGCGCTTTTGACCAATGAGCGGATCGCCGCTGGCAAACCTGGGCTCGGGTTCCTCAACCCGTTGATCTACCAGAATAAGGGCGCGTTCAACGACATGCCGGCTGCGATTGGTGAATCGTCGGCTTGCCAAGGAGTTTTCTTCAATGGGACCACAGGTTGGGACCCGGTTCGTCCTTTCTGCTCAGAAACGTGGCTGGTATTTGATGTTTCTCGCCCACAGGTCACTGGGTTCGGCTCCGCAAGCTATACGAGGTTGCAGGAGGTTTGTAACAAGCTCTAGCTGCTCCGAAACAACGTCGATTTGGAGAGTAATCCCTCCTTGGACTTCTTTTGCTCAATTAAATTCGAACTGTTCCTGGTCCTTGTTGAATGAACTCATATAATAGCCCTTGGTCGAACACAAGCATCCTTTTCCAACCAAAGACTTGGGTTAACTACAAACAATCTACAAACAATCGGCAGACCGACTAGAAGAGTTTTGTGAACTTCATGAACCTGAGAGCCACGATTTCCAACCGGATGCCTTTGTTTGGGCCTTGACCTTCGCCTCCGCCGTTTCCCGTCGCTCCTTTTCTGACAGCAGCATCTTCTCCATTATCCCCATCTCCCGCCTCTTCATCTCCTCCTCGGTGAGGAACCCCTTCCCGCCATCCATTTCCGTGTCCACATCACTGGCGGAGTCGTAAACCCCTTCCCGCAACCCCGCCACGCAGCAAACAGCCTGAACCTTGGCGCGAAACCACTCCGCATGCCGCATACCATCCCGCCATTCCTTTGGAAGATATTCATAGCCACACAGGGCACCCATCAGCGCCCCCGCAACGGCGCCGTTCGTGTCGGCGTCTCCACCACACATAATGAGCGTCGTCATGGCTGAACGGAACGTCGCCTGGCGTGTAAGGACCTGGCGCAGGCACCACAGCGCCGCGCCGAGGCACTTGTACACGTATCCCATCGCGCGATCGCACAGCACGAGCTCGGTGAGTGTTTCCGCGTACACATGGCGCTCGAACTCTACTCGGTCGAGCAGGGCAGCGTGTTCGGGCGGCTGCGTGCGTTGGACGTACGCCCAGGCCCGTTCAATGACGTCGCGCACCTGAGCCGGATGGGAAATCTCCTCAAGGCAGAGTGCGCGTATCAGTGCGGAGACGATAGCGACTGAGAGCGCGCAGCGGGGGTCTGCATGGGTGACTCCGCCCATAAGAACCGCGGCCGCAAAGGTCTCTTCTTCGGTCTTCCGGATGCAGATCACACCCACCGGCGTGGTGCGCATGAGGGAGCCGTTGGGGGCGATTTTGCGTCCATTCTTCTCCCAATGGCTGAGCGCGGTGCCGGCTGGGTCGGAAACAAATGAAGGAGAGAAGACGACGCCGCCAACGGTCTCTAAGTAAAAATGTGAGTGTGGTTTATTGAGTCGAATAAGTTATAAGTGGGAACGCACTTCCGAGGCCCATAGGAAGCCGATCCAGTACTCGCAGGCCCTGAGTGCACCTGCCGGTACATTGAGTATCGATGGAATCCGCAGCACGAATGACGTGTTCTACATACCATGAATGCAGTCGAGCTGCAAAATCGTCTGGCGATAATTCTCTTTGTCGCAAGTAAGATAGCATGATCAAGATGGTATGGTCGGTATCGTCGGTCCACGCTCTCTGAAGGATAAATTGAATTCTCAGGACCCTCAATACCCAATAATCAGTGTCACCTACGCTTTCAAAACGGCCTTGAAGTTGCCATGGCTAGGAGTTAGTTTCCGCCAAATTCAGCGCCGAAACAAGACATACAGCGGTGGGTGTCATTATGCAACCTTGTCTCGGGTGGAACAAGGGTAATATTTGGAGAGGATCCGTAGGCCTCAACGGCTTGGGCCTCAGTCATGAATTCTATCAGATATGGTTGAAGCTTTGAGCAATGCTGCCAGGCGCAAGTAAAATACCCGTGTAAATTCCGATGGCGTCTCCTAGGGCGGATCCAAAGAGTGCGCCTTCCGCTCTGTCGAGGACCTTGGAATCGTTCATGGTGGTAGGAATCAGAGTGGTGTTTAGGGGCGGTGCCGGAGTGATAGCCATCTTTAATTAAACGCGGTCATGTGTCGCTGTGCCTGATTCTCGCGCGCGTACCATTCGGAGTCTTCAATAGCCCATCCACCGATTCCATGAGAATGACAAGAACTCCGTGGTATGACCTTTCTCGCATTTATCTTGGCCTTAGCTGTCAGCCACGGACATAATTTTGTAAGCAAGTGGCTGACACCCATTCCCTGCTTTCTTTCTTCCCCTCACCACCTCGCCTTCGTCACCTATCCTCAAAATGCTCCGTATCCTCCTCATTACTTCGGTACTGTCCAGCGCCGCTCTCTGCTCCCCATCTGGACTCGATGCCTTCCAATCTCGCGCCTCTGATGACAACATCGTTTCGATCTATAGCAAAGACAATTTCTGGTAGGCTCAATCTCCACTAATTTCAGCTTTTTATAATTCCCATCCAGTATGATTATGCCTCGGTATCTATCATGTCTTTCTAAACTCATCTTGCGCTCCGGGCTGATTCCGGAATTCCGGTCTAGGGATCCGCATACAGACATTGGCACCAGCGAGCATCCGGGTGGAATGCAGACCTACTGTTCCGCACAAAGTCACTATTCAAGTCAACAAGGCAAAATTCCAGATGACTTCTGGAGCTACGTCAAGTTCGAGGAAGGCTTGGGGAAGAACGGCAAGAAATATGTTCAATGTAAGGACTCCCTACACTACTAGTTAAATCGAGATGTAGCTCACGACGAGGGTGTTAGTGACTGGATGCATACGACCCACACACTTTAGCCAGTTGAATGCAGGCGACGACGGGGGCCAGTACGATTCGAGTGGTGGTGCTAAAGGTCGTGGGAATCCAGAGGGGTCTATCTGTCAGAGGTATGCTATGTATTGTTTCTGCAGGTAAGTACGATGTGCTAACCACCCACCTGCAGATATAATCACTACATTGAGATAGTGGAGCCGGCCGGCCCTCGCGCATGCATCCGGTGCTGCGACGATCCGGTTGATTGCCCGACGAACAAAGGTCAACGATACTCATAGGTCGAGTTCGAGTTCGATCCTGATGAGAGACGTAGATAAGGATGGATGCCCGAAGGTTATTCCCGGGAGTTACTCTGGTTGTGCTTAGAGTTTTCGTCTTTCCTGTAATTTCTTTCTGTAGGAACTTCTGCTGGACTGTTTGAACTCTCCGCCAACGAAGCGCTGAGATTTGGCTGAGATGCTTTTGTTTTTGCCGGTGATTGTAATATTATCGGGGCCGTGCAGTCAGACCAATTGGCAATTGCATGAACCAGGTTTCTCAACAAAGATCGTGGAAACCGGGTTTCTCCATATAAATCCCAATTACATCCACCGACACCTTACTGTACTACTGCCAGGGATTTGTGCTTCCGGCGTTCCTGCGCAGGACCGGCCGTGTAATTCTACCTACCCACCTACCGCACTTCCGCCTATCCGTCGTGGTATTTCGCTTACCCATTGTTGCTGACGAGGCACTGAGCTTCCGCGGATCTGTTGTGAGCCAATGGGAAGCCGCGCGTATCACACCACTGCAACCTTCACAGCAATCCGCGGTTACTTCGCCGCTTGTTGCTGCCATAACTTCCATGGCATCTTCGCGGCATCCACTCTCCAGTCATCTTCCATTACCTACCAACGCAGAAGACTTTCCCTCACCGGAAGTCAATCGGATGTTGGACATGCCAATATAAAGCAACGCAAAATGTCCGAATCTGCATCTCAGTTTCCTCCCCAGTCATGCAGCTTCAATTCCCCTCCCTGGTCATCGCCTCAGTCTTCCTTGCTACCCAAACGGCAGCGACGCCAGGGCACGCCAACAACCAGTGGATTGCTCCTACAGCCACCGATTTAAGGGGTCCGTGCCCAGGCTTAAATACGTGAGTCGTTCTTTTAAGCTGCTTCGACCCTTGACTGACCTACTCTCGTTCACCCAGTCTTGCGAACCATGGGTACCTTCCCCGCGACGGCCGTAATGTCACGGTCCCCGGGATCATGGACGCTGCCCTTGGTAGGTTCAACATATATTTTTATTCTCGTGCTGATTGTGTCTTCTAGCGGCGTTCAACGTCAACTGGGATGCCATCCTCATCGCTGCAAAATTCGGACTGCTCACCGGGGACGACCTTCTGAGCGGCACCCAGATGACCCTCGCAGCCCTCAGCAGCCACAACATTGTCGAGCACGACGCCTCCATCTCGCGGAACGACTTTGGCGATGGTTCCGGCGACAACGTGCACTTCAACGAGACCACGTTCTCGACACTGGCCAACTCGAACCCCGGCAAGGATACCTACGACACCACCTCGGCCGGTCTCGTCCAGAAGCAGCGTCTTGCAGACTCTGTCGCCAACAATCCCCTGCTGGTGAACACGAAAAAGGAGTTCATCCTCCGCAGCCGCGAGTCCGGGCTGTACCTCAGCATCTTCGGCGACCCCGCTACGGGAATTGCTCCCAAGAAGTGCGTGTTGAATGCTCTATTACTGTGATTCGCATATCAACTGAATGATTTCTTTTCCGTTAGGTTCGTGAACATCTTCTTCCGCGAGGAGCGCCTCCCCATTGCTGAGGGATGGACCAAATCGAAATCGCTCATTACCGGTGACAGTCTGGGTGCCATTGAGGTCACTATTCACAATGTTTCGGACTGGACCGCGACGACGTCCTGCGAGCCGCTCGTTCTTGGGCCTAATGGTCCCATCCTTTAATTGGGGGCTCGGTTGCCATACGCTGCTCGAGTCGCATGTTTTCTCGACATTTAATCCCAACCATAAATCATGCCACGATGCTACGGCTCCACTCAAATGCACTCGCAACTCTGAAATTAATTATCACTTACTAAGTTAAGCAGTTTTCCTTGAATCGGCATTGTAGGGCTGCGACCAGCCATACGATACGCGCGGCGGTTGTGCATCTTTCTTTCTGGTTGTGTTCCGCGGCTTACGCGGCTTGAGCATCAGTCATGAATTCTCTTTTGGTGAGGATATGGTTGAGGTCGTGGGCGGCAATAGACCTGTTGGAGCCATTCGTTCAGATCCAAATTATTTGGCCGTAGGTAAGAACGACAGGTTGATTTGGTCTTCCCATGCGTTCAGAACTGGTTTAATAGAACAGCATTGATCGACTCGAGGGTGGATACTTCACGGCTACGCAAATTCAATGGAGTTCTAGGGAAAAGGAACCCGTTCAATTCGCAACGAAGAACTTTGCTTCAACTCAACACCACCGAAGATTTGATAGCTCGGTACCCAACTCCGGTGAGGAATAAGGGTTATTCGTCGAAGGTTCACGGCTGTTTGTTCCAAGAAATATCTTTCGCGAGATCGCAGAAGATGCTTGTTCGAATCGCGCCCCCGAGTCATTGGAATTGCCGAACGGGCTTTTTTTGTTGGGCTCCGGAGTTGGGATAGTTCAGTTTACACCAGAAAATAATAGTCGAGTCGGTGTTTTCACCAACGGCAACCACGGGCGAAATTGTTTAAAATTTCCCTCCTAGAGCGGATCCAAAGTCTACGCCTTTCGCTTTGTCGAGATCTTTCGAATCTTTCGTGGTGGTATGAATTCAACGAGAGGTTTGCAGACTTGCAACAATCGTGCATAGAAGTGCCGTTATTGATTGAAGCAGATGAGGTGGGTGAGCCAGCGCAGACGGAGACTGAGTTCTCATCGTGTCGTTTTGCCAGATTCCGCCCACTTGACGTCGCTTCGTTGGGAGAAGGTGGGTGAAAGGCAACCTGAGAGCGCTGAGGATTGGTCCGATAGAATCGTTTGAGGCGTGTTGGCAATTGATGACGGGATAAGATAACGTAGACCCCTGGAGATTTCCTCTCAATGTGGCGGCATCGGAGTCAAGACAGGAGGTTTACTCCGCCACCGTCCCGCCGAATCGCCACTGGTATATTTCGTGAGTCCTAACCTTACGCAGATAAATTTATATTACGGAAATTGGAATGAAGAGAAATCAGATGTATGTACCGTAATTCTTTTGGAGCTGCGGCGCCAACGAGTAAGAAATGCGAGCTGATCTAGGGTTGCAAAATGCGTAGATTTTTTTTTCAATTCGAGGGGTAGGTGGTCGGAGTCGTAGGAAGGCTGTCATTTTTCGCACATAGTGGTACTGAATCAAGAGGCGGCACTCGGCCCGATCAAATTGTCAATAAGCACCAACAACGCGTCTTGCTCTCGTCGCGCGACGTGGCCTTGCGCTCCATCCAGGCGTTCAAACTCTATGCCTTAAGTTTTCGTCACGTCTTGTGTACTCCACCTAGGCTTACAGCGGAGCTTGAAGAATTCGTTAAATTTTCTCGCTGACTTTCCCTCTGGACGCTCTATCATGCCAGGTACGAGCTAGGTTTCAAGAGAGACTATCTGGACGCTTGGTTCCGCCGCCCTCTGGAACACGCAATAAATACGATGTTTCTGGGACGCGATCCAACACGGTTCGGCTCCTCGCACACGCACTCGCACTTTAGTCTCTGGGACCTTGAAGAAGAGGAAAATAAGAGTTCTGTGAAAGGGAAAGACTCAACTGTACTTGGAAAAATGCTGCAATAAACCTTTCCGGCGCGCGCCTCCGGTATCTAGCCTTACCACTCGGCGCGAACTCAAAATCGATGGACTGGGCTCGGAAAATAGCTCACTCTTGCGTCGCGACCATTAATTTCTCACTCACAATGTCTCCCTGCACAATCCTATCAAGCTCACGGATCCCCTTAGTATCCATTCCCGCTATTCCGGTTCAAACCGACGATGGAGCGCCATTGTCGGCCATTTTCGGCCGAAATGCGCAAGCGCCTTGCGCGTCTACAGCAACATTGAAACGACGCGCACCTCTGTTCTCGTCCACGATCTTCCTGGCTCTCTTGTCTCCCTGACTCTCGTTTCTGTTTGAACTGGTTCGCGGTGCCGATATTCCGATTGTCGCAAGATCGTTGCAAGCTGCTGCCAGAGCCTGCCACTCGTTCTGACTCGCCTTGTTCCGAGTCACTTTTGTCAGGAGTTGTCCTTATAATCCATCTCAATCCATCGTGAATTCAAATGGCCTCCTCGACCGCGCGCCCAGTCGTCCCCGTCGACTCCGCCCTTGTGGCAAAACTCCACGATATCTCGGCCGTGAACAGCAAGCTCATCAAGTCCTCTGTGTATGCAGCGCCGGCGGATGCAGATATCAAAGTACGGAGCTGGAAGATGGACGAGTTCAAATACTACGATATCCCGTCGCCCTTCCCCACCCTCGCCCGTGGAATCTTTACTGTCGAGTTGCCTAAAGATGATGAGAATCGGGAGCAGGAGTATCGCATTGTGGCGAGGGGGTACGACAAGTTTTTTAACATTGGGGAGGTGCCGTGGACGACGGTGTGTAAATTATTTCATCCTTGTAATACCAACTAAGCGAAACGACGCAGTGGCCCGCCCTTGAAGAGCACACGGCTCCGCCCTACACGCTGTCCCTCAAGTCCAACGGATGTATCATCTTCATCGCTGCTCTCACCCCGACACAGCTTCTCGTCACGTCGAAACACTCTGTGGGATCCACGCCCGGCCAGTCCATTAGCCACGCGCAGGCAGGTGAAGGCTGGCTCCGCAAATACTTTGAGCAAAAGAGCAAGACTGAGGCAGACCTCGCGGGCGTTCTGTGGGCGAACAACTGGACAGCGGTGGCGGAGGTACGTTATGCCTTTACCCGTCGAGTGTCGCCCCACTGACCTGCCGCAGCTCTGCGACGACTCCTTCGAGGAACACGTCCTCCCCTACCCGCCACACCTCACCGGCCTGCACCTCCACGGCCTCAACACCTCCACCTCCACCTTCCACACCCTCCCCCAACCCGACGTCGACGCCTTCGCCGCCGAGTGGGGCTTCATCCGCACCGCCTCCATCACCCTCCCCACCATCGCCGCCGTCAAGGAGTTCACAGCCAAGTGCGGCGAGACGGGCTCCTGGGAGGGAGAGGCCGTCGAGGGCTTCGTTGTGCGCACCCACGTCGCCAAGGAGCCGGGCAAGGCGCCGTACAAGGCGGGCGACACGTTCTTCTTCAAGGTCAAGTTCGACGAGCCGTACATGATGTACCGCGACTGGCGCGAGGTGACCAAGACGTTGCTGCGGCTGTATGAGCAGGAGAAGGCGGCGGCGGTGAAGGGGGTCCCTTTGGGTGCGTTACTTGCTCCATATCATCCTCCTTGCGTCGTGAGCTAAAGGAATTTGCTTCCAGAAGCATCCACCAAAGGCAAGAAAGGGAAGAAGCCCAAACCCGCGGGCATGTCCTACGCCGCCGTCTCGCCCCACAAGCTCCGCCGCCTTGAGACACGCGCGTACGTCCGCTGGGTCATCCCCACCATCCGCGCCCAGCCCGAGCTCTTTGCGGAGTTTAATAACAACAAGGGCATCATCGCGGCGAGGGAGCGCTTCCTTGAGTATCTGAAGACGCCGGAGGGGGTGAAGCTGATGGAGGAGGCGAAGGATACAAGGGGGCCGTCGAACCAGGGTGGGAGTGGGAGTGGGGAGAGTGCTGGTAGTGGTGAAGCGGGGACCGGAGAGCAGAAGGAGGGGGAGACGGGCGCGTGGGGGAAGACGATCATCGTGCCGGTGGGGGTTCCGGGGTGCGGGAAGACGGCGCTCGCTGTCGCCCTGCTCCACATCTTTGGGCCGACGTGGGGACATACTCAGAGCGACGATGTGCGCGCGAAGAAGGTGTGTTATGTAGCCAGCTCATGTTCTTGTCTTCTTTGCTCCGGAGATTATTACTAACTGATTTTCGAATAGCCTGCGCCGATTTTCTTGAAGAATGTGACGACCGTACTGGGGAAAAAGGAGGTCGTAATTGCAGACAAGTGTGTGCGATTCACATGGTCGTCCCATCCGTTGTTGGCCCCAGGACTAATTATCGCCCGTCCGCAGGAATAACCACCTTCGCATCCACCGTGCAGGGCTGCGCGCCGCTACAGCCGGACGCACCCCCCGCGTGCGGCTCGTCGCCCTAAACTGGGCCTTCTCCGACGCCAAATCCAGCTCTAACAAAGGCAAAGAGAAGAGCGATGCGGCAACGGATACAGATGACCTCCTCACGCTCGGGGAAGTCCACCGCATCTGCGCCGCGCGTGTCACACAGCGAGGCGCGAACCACCAGACTCTGCGTGCGTCCTCCCCCCCCGCCGACGCTACGGAGCAGGACAGCAACGACCACCACGAGCGCGTTATTTGGCGGTTCCTGCACGGTGCAGAGGCGCTCGCGCCGGACGAAGTGGACGACGTGATTGAGATGCACGTGGACGAAGAGCTGGAGGGGGCCGTAAGGCGTGCGGTGGAGGGTATCGTACGAGTATTGGGGGTGCCGGCACCGACGGAGGGGCGGGTGAAGGAGGGGGTGGAGAAAGGGGAGCAGTATGCTGCGGTGGCGGCGGGTGCGGCGCCGGGGAAGGCGAATGCAAATGCGAATGGGAAGGGCAAGGGGCGGGAGGTGAAGCCGCCGCAGCAGAAAAAGGCCAAGCCGCCGCGGTACTACGGGTTCCTCGCCACGCTCGACGTCGCCGCTGTCCTCACTGAGAGGTTCAAGGCGGATGCTGGCGCCGCGGCCTTCCTCGCGCAATTGATTAGCGACAAGCGGGTGGCGGAGCGTCCGCATGTGACGATCGTGCACTCGAAGGCGCTGGAGGGGCCAAACAAGGAGGCGGGGAGCGGGGAGTTGTGGGAGAAGTGTCGTGCGCTGGACGCGTTCGGCAAGGACGCCGCTGCGGGGGCGGGGGTGAAGGAGGAGTTCCGCCTGACGCTGGGGAGTGTGCTGTGGGACGAGCGGGTGATGGCGATTACCGTGGAGGATGTGCAGCCAGCATCCGAGGTCTCTGCGGAGGGGCAGGCGTTCCTGACTGCGCTCCCCGAACCGGTGCGTGCCCGGCTGCATATTACGGTGGGGACGCGAGATACCGGGGTGAAGCCTGTAGAGGCCAAGGGACTGGTGGAAGCGTGGCGAATGGGCGATGGGACGGGGGTTAAGCAGCTGAAGCTTGAGAGTGTTAGTGTGCAGGCGAGGGTTCGGGGAATGTTTAGTTAGCTGAAGTGCAAGAGGTGGAAAATGCAAGATTTTTCATTATCTATCGTGCCAGCTGCACTAGTATACGCGATCCGTCGCGTCGTTTCAGAAGTGACTTCATTGCTTGGAGGGGAATTCATGAGGAGGATGCAAACTTCATTTGAATCATGAAAAAATGAGAAAAGTACAATTTTGTTTTGACGGAAGACGAGCTCCTAGTAAGCCTATAATTTCAAAATAACGCCCAATGACCGCGGTGAGCATGCACATCACACTCTCGAGCTCTATTCTTTCCTCGATTTGGAAACGCTAGCCAGGCGCTGTTTCAAAAACGCCTCCTCTTCCTCTAGCTCTCGCTTCGTGGGCTTGGCAAAGGGCTCCGCCGCCGCCATGCTCTGCGGGGTAATTTTAATATTGTACTCCATCTCGAACTGTCGACGGAGTTTCTCGTAGTCGAAAATACCGCGCCCGCAACATTCTCCCTGGTAGTCGAGGATGCGGAGCATCATATGGATGGCGGGGATGGAGCCGGATGCCATAGCACGGCGGCGTGCAACGAGGAAAGTCATATTCGCTACGTTGGAAGAGTTAGTGAGCAAAAATGGAGGACAAGAAAAACAATAATGACCACCCGGGAGATAAAAGACGATAGTGGAATCGGTGCTGAGGCTCCCAGGACCCGAGTTGAACTAAATTGTTTTGGTCAATACGCGGCTCTCACAGGAAGGTAGCAAAGCATACGTGATAATAGCTCTTCTGCGAGTCTGATTCACTCAAATACCAAATTTGACGCCATAGCGCGGGGGTCCGAACGAAGCCGGGAACAGCCGCTGGACAGCCAATGAATTCGGGCGGGGCCTCAGGGGTCGGCGCGACAAGTTCAGTATCAAAGGTCTGCTGTCCGCATACTTTCTTGTGCGCGGGCCAGTCCTTCTTTTGACAGGCCCTATATAACACAGTTATCGGCGAGGGCAAGTCACTTGCAGCAAGTGCGACAAACCTGGAGCAATACCACACAATTTCACATCTGCCACATCGCATCAAGCTTTTGCGCGCAGTGACGGTGTAACAGGCGCAACACGCAGATGAGGTCGACGCTGCCATTTCCTTGCACTGAGACTGATCCACGCGACGATTGGAGTTTTTATCAGCCTCTTTGATTAGTCGAGCCGCCTCCGCTCGCTCCTCCGTATGGGCGGGGTGCGTCGTCCGCAGACGGTTTTGTATAGTCGGATCCCGCGCTGCAAGGGGTCAGGTAAATGGAAGGCAAGTGCCGAAAACAAGACGCACATATGCTCTAAGGACGCCCTTGAGAGTTTCAACAATACAAAAGTTTCGTAGAAGGACAGTATGATACAAATGCTGCCGAATGAGAGGAGGAGTATCTTCGGTGACCGCACGCTCTTTGTCGACAATATGATGGGGAAAAAGAAAGAGTTCTTTCACGCGTCCGGTGCCAGTAGAATCATGGTCCATGATTTTCTTGAGCTTGAGGGCAATCAGCCGGACAAGTGGACCACTTCAGGAGGTCGACACACCAGATTGATAAGATTGTATTTCCCACCGCCAACCAAGCTGTCCACGGTCAACTCTGGGCATATTACGCGGCTGTTATCACGGACGGTCGTACAGGCGCCACGATACAGCCCTTCCAGCGCGAGATCCCTTCGCTTTTGGGCGTCCAATTCTGCCCATTCGGCTTCAAAGTTCTGGAACACCATATTATCCACGATTATGGCGAGCAGGAGGCCTTCGGCTCGTAGAAGCTCTTTGGTACAATTCGCAACTTCGATGTTCATTTCAGCAATGTTACCCGTCTTGAAAATGCGGTCGACGAATTCCGCATCGGTCGCCCACGACCGCACGCCGGGTGAGCATTCGTGCAGGTCATATTTCAGAGTGATCTCCGTTTCAAAGTGATTGTTCCACGCGACGCGATCTGTGTGCTTATTGGGCCGCTTTATTTTCCAGTGCTTATGCATTTTCTCGATCTGCAGACGCTCAAAGGCTTCGAAGAGCTTGAGGCTTGCAGCCGTGTTCGACACCGAGACGGCGGACATCGCAGTGCACGGTGCGGGAATCAAGCAGTGGTTAATGCTGGTGGGGACAACAACTTCGAGCCTCGGTGGAGGAGGAGAGCGATTCGAAGAGACAACGGAAACAAGCACGGAGGAAGCAAGCGAAAAAGAAGCGCTGATGGCGATGCAGCGAACCCGTGCCGATCGGCGTCGGCATTTTGTTGGTGACTGTTGGGTTTGGGGTGTCACACTGTGCAGCGCGGAAATGATATGCAAGGCGCAAAAGAAAATAGAAATTTCTGAGACTGAATATCAAGGCTTGTCCAACAATGGAGGGCTACCACTGGCACTGCTGAAAAACCTTCGAATTTACAGCCTGAGCTCGATTGCTTCGCGCCGGCATGCTCGCAGCTCAGGCCTCAGGGTTCATGTGGTATGAGAGCAAGAACTCTTCCGACTCTCCGAGTCAGTTTAGGACCACTCTGAATGTGTAGTGCTTTTGGGCCCATCCTCATTCCTCTCCTCAGTTAGATCGAGAGAATTCTGCGGGGGATCTTCGCGAATTCAACTCCTGACCATGGACAAAAGCCCAGTTTAAACTGGTGCGCACTCGCCAATGCAGGTCACATTCAACACAGTGCAAACACGTGCTTCTTCGTTCCAGCAGCAGCTCTGCACTGATGCTGCCATAGCCTTCGGTTCACTTAAACTCTCTGCACGCCACTGGCACATGCTGCATCTAAACTGACATTTTGTACCGCGTGCAACGCCAATGCTGCACACATTCCATATTGGTGCTGCAGTTGTACAAAAATCTCCCTAAACGAGTGCAGCACGCGTGCTGCACTCAACTAATTTGTAGGCAAATTCGACCAATTTACTTTGGTCTCCAATCCTACCTTATTCTATTCCTTGTGATCCCTGTGATTGGTTCTCTTCTTACTTCTTGGTTCCACAGTGTGTTTTATTGTTTTCTAAGTAGTAGGGGACTTCACGGTAGGGGAATATTTTGGCGTTTGTGAATAAATTTATTCATTTGATTGGATGAATAAAATCATGTTTTCTGGAATAAATCCATGATCACCCCGTTTGGTTTCCACCATATATTTTTATTAACTCAAGCAACTTGAAGCACATATATTCCACAAAAATATGTTTATTCCACAAGCAAGATTTAATCGTGCTTGTGGAATATCTTTATTTTGTAGAAATAATCATCCCAACAGTTGAATGTTTATATTCACAAACACGAAAATGTGTCCTAGCGTGAAGTCCCCTAGTGACTCTCCACAAGTTGACTTGAAGGGAAGAACAATATTTATTACAGGATGGTTCGGCCATCTCGGCCACGTTGAATTTACCGCAGAAAATACAATTAACTTTCCGCTGTTTTATCTCGGACTTGGAACTTCATCTTCAACCTCTGGGCAATTTACCTGGGAATCCGAAAATACTTACTACGATCACCAATGGCTCCGAATCATTTACTTTACCTCTTCCTCATTGCCGCTGAAATAATTCACCTGTTGCACCTTGAGCTGTGGGTACATGTGATGTGGGTCCACCTCTTGAGCTTCGTTTCACTTTTTCCGTCCTTCCATTTTGATCTCTGTCTCCTCCTCTTCCACTCTAAATTATTGGCATAGGAATTTCCTAATTAAGCCACCCGACGGAGTCATCGGAGCGAATGTTGAATTGGTTTTGCACGCGCCTAGCACAAGTTGCAACATTTATACTTCCCTTGTTGGTGAATTTAACCAGAGTCACGGTCCAGATAAAGTGCAGATCAATGCAGAACACTGAAATCCACACATTTGCACGCGGCTGGACATGGCGGCACTCATCTGCACGAAGGCACGCATGCAACATCGTGCAGAACTTTTGTCCAATAACCACTGTCATACCCGACCCATACGATGGTTCGTCTCGACAGTACTGGTCTATATTGGTCCCCCACAGATCCTTTGTGCATCCCAATGGCCAGCCATTCCAGTAGAATCTCACTGGGCTCAACTGTCGAAGTTCGAACATTGCCGCTGGTTATAATAAATTTGAAAAATATAGTCCACGGCCAATCCATTCCACAGGTTTGCTAAGAGTGATCTCGATATGTTGACTAATGTCGTCCATCTCGCTGCCAATTCGCGTTTCAAGTTTACTGGCGCCGGTTTAACCAAAACGTGAGTTGAAGTACTTACCTTAGATCGACCTGTGAACCGTGAAACGATTGGAATCCAAGACCGAGTCGCCCGGTTACGCACGCGTGACAGCAAAGTCGAGGAAGGAAGAGGCCCTACAAAATCGAATGATTATTGGGCCGGCTTGATTGGCGGACATTCTCTGGCTTCTAGAGCAAAAATCAGAACCAACGTTCTATTTTCAGACTACAACAAGAATACGGGCCATGTAGCAAACATACACCACGGAGCAGAACCACACAAAACCACGCGTCGCGTGCGACTTATGAGATCATAGATGTCCTCAAACGGGAAAAGAAAACCGCAACTTGAACTGTCCCTTTCGACATACCTTCCCGTGGGATTCCGATCAGTGAAAATTATTCCCCTGTTTTTCTTCAGGGGGATGTTGAAATGGCCCATTGTCTACAATACTGTATCAGAGCTTCATATAAGTATATGCTGAACATCATCAGAACCGCATTAACCGATTTCTGTTGTAGCCGAAATTGATCATGAGTGCTATCTTCAACATGCCCGAAATGCCCGAGGAGCTTAGTCGATCACTGAAAACACTGACAGTCGGACTGGGGAATATGTTCAACCCGACAGGCCGTGCACTTGAAGTCGACAGTATG
Source organism: Mycena alexandri (assembly GCA_029233265.1). Lineage (NCBI taxonomy): Eukaryota > Fungi > Basidiomycota > Agaricomycetes > Agaricales > Mycenaceae > Mycena > Mycena alexandri. The sequence continues at coordinate 261,841 of JARJCM010000088.1, read as the reverse complement.
CTCGGATTTCATCTAGCTATAATGAGGTGATAACAGATCACTCAAGAATATTCAATGGCCTCTTAGACTACTCGTTATTATCAAAAGTAAATATAAATTGGCCTACAGAAGCCACAATGTGTAGTATTTTTTGAACTGAAGGGCATTAACATGAGCAGTAGGACATATTGTCACCCAATGTCTTCATTACCACTTCAATAACCATCGGCATGGGGCCGATTAATTGATTAGTTTCTTGATGTCTGATTTTGTCGCAAAAATCGAAAACTGCCGTCTGCAGGGTCGCTTCCTTGGATGGATAAGGCTGTTAATTATGCATAACACTCATACAGATATCATACACAGTGTGAAATGAAAGAAATTTGGGAAAAGTGGAAGGATTCATCAGAATGGGGGCCAAATCTTCAGGAAGTCAAACTGCCATGGTTCTGCCACGGTGTATGGCTGCCCTAACTTATGGCCGTGTACTGTCCTGTTGAAGAGCATTTGCCAGGAGATTTCAGCGGATGATTCTTAACATGCCAAAGCATGTGGGGGTCATTTGTTGTGGGGATTGAACCACTGGTTCTGAAACAGTGAAGTGATTTATAATTTATATTTACTTTTGGTGATGATGAGTACTCATGCTTGTTCCCTCAAATCCTGTAGCATTCTCCCCCGCACGTGCTCAGGGTGTGCTTTCCTTTTCAGCTCTCCCAACCCTATGTGTCTAAACAGGGGGTGTGTCCTTTTATTTATTGCACACTATGTGTACCATACAAGAACGAGGTACGAGTTCAAATTGTTGTGGCGTCTGGCTCTGGTCTCAGGCGGAATCGGAACCAAAGTGGATTTGTTCCGAGCGGAAACCATCCGCACTGGGATCTTGGTTCTGGTGCACACTCCCATCGTTTTCCTGTCCCTTTCTTGCAGCCATCCCGACTTCGGACGCCGTGGGGTCGCCGGCAGTGATGGTAGTATGACGGACCTCTGTATTGTCAAAGGAGTCAGTACGAGATAAGTTCTTCCGCGTGAGTTTTACACACGGATTCCGTTAATGATAATGCTCGCAGCGGTGTTATTTTTCCTACTGGAAGACCATGTTCGGCTCCCAGATTTTGCGGGTCCGCGTAGGTTGAAGTTCGAGAGCAAGGTCAGCAGATAGAGCGGGGCGAGCATATAGAGGAATATTGAGGCAACTATGAAGATGATTGAATTTCGGACTAAGAAGTTATGGAGTGTTTGAGAAGTTGCACGCACTCGTGCTGAAGGGGAGGATTATGGTGCCGAGCATGGCTCCTATCGAAGCGAGACCGGTAGTACAGCCATTCCGAACGGAGATGACCATGACACGACGAAGGAGGCTTGAGATGGAGGTATGTAAGGCCTGGTGCAATCCAGCGTTCAGTCCGCTCACTGATCAGTATCTTTGAACGTGGTCTTCATTCCTCGAAGTGTCCACACAAGCGAAATCGCGATCGCGACATCTGAATGATGGTCAGCACTCAGGCTGATCGGAGTGAGAAGGGAAGTGTAACCCACCACACATGGCGCAAGCTGTACTCCAAACAATTGCTAGCGGGGCAACCTTCTGAATCTGTATATCAAGGTGTTGGTGCTTAAGGAGACCAAAAGTCACGGGGAGTTTCTTACATCCTCCAAGGTTCTTTGCTCAACGCCGCCGTACATGAGACTGGGGAGGAAAGCCATTACGAACTAACAGTAAGACCCGTCAGTCTAGCAGCGGTGGGGTATTCAGGCGTCACATACTGAAAATAAATTGAGTAAACCCAGCAGCAATGCTACAGTGATGTTTTTGGATCTTCAAATATCCAATTAATGATTGTAATCACCGAAGAGTAACAGCTAGTTGAACTTACACGGTGCAGAAGCGATAAATCAGATACGCGTTGACGATCAATCCAGCTGTTGCATTGGAAATGCTGAGGAATGGGCTCTGTTGGCAGATACAATGAGCAAATGAGCAAAGGTCGGGCGAGATTGGACGAGACGTACAGCCCAGACCTAGAATCAGCCATACGCGGTGAGAACAGGTACCGTTTGTACATAAGGCTGAGACGCACTTCGGTCGCGAGCGATGCAAGATCGCCTGAGTGCCAGAGTCAACTAAAACATTTTTTACACGAGAGAAAGTCTGACTGACCCCAGTGGGTGACAGTGGGCTATCGAAGGAGAGGTCAGGAGAGTGCCGTCGAACAAATGATATGCCTACCAAGTAAATTTGAACATATTCACCAACCAACGCAGTGCAGCAGAGGATGACAAGTGCGGCCACCAGACCCTTCCTGAGCGGTCCGTCGTTCGGGGACTGGTGGAAGTAGTCGTAGGCCTGGAATTGAAATAAGAGAGAAACTCAGAAAAACAAGATGTTTTTTTCCTGCAAAAAGGCCATCCCACTGAGAAGCGATGCAAACCATGTCCCCATCAGAGCACACCTATTTAAGCAGTTAGCATGGCTGGAGGCAGAGAACAAAGCGATGACAAACCCGAATCCAATATCCGTTGCATCCATACTTGTCCAGTTGGTGCAGACGGGGGAGATAGAACTGAAGAGGCTTGTGTTATGGCATTCCTTTTGAAATTTTGAACAATAGGTTACGCGACATCTAAAGCATATAGGGGACCGCATACGGCGAAGGAGGTGGCGCCTAGCGACGGCTTTGAACGAAGTTCTTGGCTTGCAAAGGACCGACCCGATGCAATAATAACATGCGTGTGCACCAGGTGTACACCGCTGTGGATCGTCATCACAGTGGATGTCGCGGTACTACTACCAACGAGAAATGAAAACGCAGGCATAGCATCCCACGGTACCATCGGCTGTCCGGGCGATTAGCCGGCCGTTGACTCAATTGCAAAAACCTGCCATAGAGTCAATTCACACCGGCAATTGCCGACTAGGAAGCTCCGACGGAGTCGGAATAGACCTTGCTGAAAGGTTCAGCGCCTCCGGCCAGGCCTCCGGAATTGAGTACTTTGCAGCTCTGCTGCGCGAGGCCAATGGCTCTTTGAAGAATTTTCGTCAGGGGGAGTGGTCGTTAGTTGGAACGTTGAGTGTTGAATTAGCATTGAAATAGTGTTGGTTTGAGTTTAGAGCTAAATGTTAAGTAAAAAGAAATCCAGACAAGCTCTAGAACTCGATGTGGGGGGTTTGGGATCACCGGGTTGCTTGAAACACATCCATTATGAGGTTGGAGAGACCTTGACAAGCAAGGTGACTGGTGCCGCCAGGCGGGAAGAGTATTAATGCTCCACAAGAGATGCCACGCAAACGCGGGATCATCCGGGATGGTGTTTCATTTTCGGGGGGTGCGTACGTATTCCTTTCAAGCGAGGGTCTCACTCGTCAGCACATCAGTCCGTACTAAAAGAAAATCTCCGCCTTATGCAGCCTTAGATTCGGCTCGCAATCATGAATGCTTGTTGGCGCAATCGGGACAATGGAGGTGAGACAACAGACCTGCCAAAGGTGACCCGTCAACCCTCCGTTTCGGAGGAATATGGGAATATGCCTGTGGCAGTGAGTCTGCGCCCGAACATTCTAATTACTTCTATTTCCATTTATAGTGGTTCAACCCAGCAAACCACGAAAAGACTTCATTGTGGCCTGATAAAGCTGCTCCGCTCCGATGAAGCCGACTTTACACATCACCTATTTGCCAACATCATGAGGCTCATCTGAAGGTGAGCGACTGTCCTCAATGATTTCCGAAAAGTGGTCTAGGTTGACGCTAATTCCAAATTTGACCAATCTCGGGCCTCAATTTCCTATCGTGGTGGACAGTCCTCCTGGACAATTACCGGTCATTACGCTTACTCGTTTGCCTCATCGCGGGGGTTGGCTTACGATCCCAGGACGGCGGAATGTTAATGAGAGAGCTTCGATTCGGCGTGAATCGCGATGCAATGCAAAGAGTTCGAAAAATACTGGTAAATGGACGGCGAATACTACTGGAATCGGCGGACACCTTTGTGGCAAAGCTTTAAGCGACGATCCGGGGAAATTGACGGTGCGCTGCATCATACTTAGTGTCCTCGTGGAGCTCTCTCCGCTCTGGAGTATAAACTCAGAGAAGGCCCGAGGCTCAACATCACATGGATATATTTAGTCGGTTTGCAAAAGTAATTACCATGTCCCTATCCTCAGCGGTTCCACAATTTCTAATGTGACTCCGTACTTAGAGCTATGAGGTTTAAATGTCAGGGTGACATCACAGGGAAGCTTACACACTTTAGATTTCCGGCTCTCGACAAGATCCTCAGCTCTCGACCAGAAGTTGAACTCCGTCCTCGCACCCGTGTTCCAGTCCCTGATATGATCGGAAGAGCACGGATCGGGCTTCGTACACTAGCTCTTCTAAAGCTGCATTTTCATCGGGGGGCGCAGCCTCGGTATCACCTTGAAAGAGCAAAATCACCAGGACCCGCAGTGACCCACGGGGTCCGAGAATACAACGGGCAAGGGGTACGAAGCTTTCGTCGCGGAACGCGAGATGCCTGATATTGGGGATGTGGGCCAGCTTTAGCCACTGTTCGAAATCGATCCCGCGGGTCGTGGGGTTGTCGAAGATCTCGAGGTGCGTGATCCGAGAGAAGAGAGTGCTGTACTGTTGAAACTCCATGGTTCATTGTACCCGAATGAGGTAGACAAGTCACAATGCAGGCGTTTTAAGGCAAGATGCGGTGCAGCGCAATAATGAAAGGCGCGAGCATACCATCCAAAGGGTTTCGATTTTTGAACATTTCGAGAGGTTAACCCTTGCCGCAGACATAAGCAAGTTGGATATGGCGAAGTGAGTCTTCTCCATGAAGCAGTGCAAGTGCAACATACTCTGCAGGCATTAACTAACTCATGGTTGCTGATTACTCTAGCAGGTATAATTCCCCTCGCTCTGATTCAGTGTGCTACCTTTTCGGTGTTGAACTGGGCAGTGCAGAAGAAGAATTGAATCGTAGCATAATTACTACTCTTCCTCTCTGTGACTGAAGATCCAAAATCGAAGAAATGAACCGTGAGAGTCTTGTTTTGATGGAGTGATCGTCAATAATATAGGCAATCGGCACTGAATGTACTTCTTTCTATTGCGTCCACTCTCCGGCTCGCATTTTCCTCCCATCCCCGAGGCAAACATCGATCCCATATCAAAAGAATAATAAAAACTGACCAAATTGTCGAACCCTCCGAAGCACTCCATGCATGTAGAGGAAAGTTTGATGACAGCTGAATAATCTGATGGCTGTACAATGGCGGCCCTACCCGGTGGCCGGATTCGGGCCAGCTGGCGGTAATACTTGTGCTTTGTTCCCTCAAATCTTGCGGCATTCTCCCGACGTTACTCGTGTATTTTCCTTTTCAGCTATCCCAACCCTGTGTGTCTGAATCGGGGTGGTGCGCCCTTCTCATCATTGCACACTAGTACACTATATCTGCCATACAAGAACGAGCTACAAATTCGAACTGTTGTTGCACATAGCGTCTGGCTATAATCTCAGACGGAATCGGAACCAAAGTGGATTTGTTCCGAGCGGAAGCCATCCGCACGGGGATCTTGCTTCTGGTGCACACTCCCATCGTTTTCCTGTCCCTTTATTGCAGCCATCTCAACTTCGGATGCCGTCGGGTCGCCGGCAGTGACGGTAGTATGGCGGACCTCTGTGTTGTCAAAGCCGTCAATACAGGAGAAATTCTTCGCATGAGCTGTACGCACGGATCCCGTTGATGATAATGCTCGCAGCGGTGTGGTTGTTCCTGCTGGAAGACCATGTTCGGCTTCCAGATTTGGTGGATCCACGTAGGCTGAAGTTCGAGAGCAAGGACAGGAGATAGAGCGGGGCGAGCATATAGAGGAATATTTCGGCGACTATGAAGATGATTGAATTTGGGCTTATGGAGTGATGAAGTGGTTGAGAAGTTGGACGTACTCGTGCTGTAGGGGAGGATTATGGTGCCGAGCATGGCTCCTGTCGAAGCAAGACTGGTAGTACAGCCGTTCCGAACGGAGATGACCATAACGCGACGAAGGAGGCTTGAGATCGAGGTAAGTAAGTTCTAATGCAATCTAGAGTCAACCCCGCTCACCGATCAGTGTCTTTGAATGTGGTCCTCATTCCTCGAAGTGTCCACACCAGCGAAATCGCGATCGCGATATCTAGGTGGTGGTCAGTACTGGTCGCGGTGAAAAGTAAAATATAACCCACCGGTTACGGCGCAAGCTATAGTCCAAACAATTGCTAGAGGGACAACCTTCTGAACCTGTATATCGAAGTGTTGGTGCTAAAGGACTTCAAAAATCACGAGGAGTTTCTTACATCCTCCAAGGTTCTTATATGCCCAACGCCGCCATACATGAGAGGGGGGAGAAAAGCCATTACGAACTAACGGTAGGACCCGTCAGTCAGTCTTGCAGCGGTGGGGTGTTCAGGCGTCACTTACTGAAAACAAATTGAGCAAGCTTAGCAGCAATGCTACAAGGATGTTTTTGGATCTGCCAACATTTAATGAATTTAATGACTGAAAAGTAACAAAGTCAGTAACTTACACGTTGTAGAAGCGATGAATCAGATACGCGTTGACGATCAATCCAGCTGTGGCATTGGAAATGGTGAGGAATGGGCTCTGTTGGCAGATACAATGAGCAAATGAGCAAAGGTCGGGCGAGATTGGACGAGACGTACAGCCCAGATCTAGAATCAGCCATACGTGGTGAGAACAGGTACCGTTTGTACATAAGGCTGAGACGCACTTCTGTCGCGAGAGCTGCAAGATCGCCTGAGTGCCAGAGTCAATCAAATCAATTATTTTTACGAGAGAGAAAGTCTGACCCCAGTAAGTGACGGCGGGCTGTCGAGGGAGAGGTCAAGAGAGTGACGTCGAACAATGACATGCGTACCAAGTAAATTTCAGCATATTCACCAACCAACGAAGTGCAGCAGAGGATGACAAGTGCGGCCACCAGACCCTTCCTGAGCGGTCCATCGTTCGGGGACTGGTGGAAGTAGTCGTAGGCCTGGAATTGAAATAAGAGAGAAACTCCGAGAAACAAGATATTTTTTTTTTCCTGCGAAAAGGCCACCCCACTGAGTATCGATGCAAACCATGTCCCCATCAGAGCACACCTACTTAAGCAGTTAGCATGGCTGGAGGCAGAGAACAAAGCGAGGACAAACCCGAATCCAGTATCTGTTGCACCCATACTTGTCCAGTTGGTGCGAGGAAGCAGACGGTGAAGGGGAGATGGAACGGAAAAGGCTTGTGTTATGGCATTCCTTTCAAAACTTTGAACAATAGGTTACGCGAATGAAAATCTAATTTATCTAAAGCATATAGGGGAACACATAGGGCGAAGGAGGCGGCCCCTAGCGACGGCTTTGAACTGAGTTCCTGGCTTGGAAAGGACCGACCCATTTTGATGCAATAATAACAAGGAGCGTGTGCCCCAGGTGCGTACCGCTGTGCAGTGTGGATCATCAAAGTGCATGTCGCGAGAAACGAAAACGAAGGCACAGCATCCTACGGCACCATCACTCGGCTTACGGCCAGTATACTATCGGAGTTAATTGATTCCACTGTAGAGTTCGCTGACATGACAATTTAATTGCCAGTGCCTGACAAATAACTGTCAGTTACATACTTGACCGATAATCAATTATTTAAATTTTTGCCCCAAAGCCAGCTTCCCGACAATTCCAACCAACGAAATACTCTATCTCCTGAGTTTCTCAAGTTAACAGAACGACTGCTGTATAGATTTTGTCGTGTACCATCCCCGCGGATATCTCTAACTTCCTAACCACTTTCTAGAAAGTAATAAGCTGTAACACCGAACACCTGAAGCCGTTTCTCACGGTTCAAAAATGTGAAACTGGCATCGAAAGACAATGCTAAGGTTTTGAGGACAGGCACTGCGTTCCGCCCCCAGGTAGACCCCCCCCCCCCCCCCAGCTACTTGCGTCGACATACCTCTACCTACATCTACCCGTGGAGCCGAAGGGGGTAGACGCAGGTAGATGGAACATGCATCTACTTGCGTCGACATGTCTCTACGTCACGTGGACGCGCCTCGGCTACGTTCGGCTACATGCGGCTACGTTCGGCTACATGCCGTCACCTCCGTCTACGCCCGTAGATCCACGTCGAGGTCCACCTGGCAATTGAGTTGAATTTCCATGTGTGGGCCCGCAGGCTCACCACACTCGGCAGGTGTTCATCTACGTTCAGCTAGGCCCCCGGTCACTACACCAAAGGGCGGTCGAATTTTTTTCGACGATTTTGACTGATTTACTCTATTTTTTCGGTGTATTTCGGCCCGCCAGGCTGCAAAAAAAGGCTTTTTTTCTCCTTGACACCGGGAATGTCTTAGTTTGGTCCTTCCGCATCGTGTCAGGTAGTTGAAACTTCTCTGTCGTGGCTGGTTGGGAAAAAATACCCCTGAAAATGGCTCGTTGATTTACTCTATGGCCCGACCGCCCCTCCAGGTAGTGACCGGGGGCCTGTTCAGCTACGTTCAGCCACGTTCGGCTACGCTCGACTACGTTCGGCTACCGCCGTAGCCGAACGTAGCCGAACGTCGACACTCAATGTCTACGCGTGTAGCTGTAGGTAGATATACATGGCCGTTTACCCCTTCGTCTACGTGGGTAGACGGAGGGTCCATCTACCTGGGGGCGGAACGCAGTGAGGAGCAAGAACAGTTAATAGCAATTCCGATGATGTTTTTTCGCCTTTGTAAGTCATTGGTTCAGAAGGTTTTGAACCCGTTCGGCATTGTTCAATCAAACAGTTAAAATGTTGAAAACCTCCGGACCTCGAATTGGGCCGCAGGGTAGGTTCAGCGACCCTCGAGGGCACTAATTTAAAACACTTTCAACATAGGTCCACCTCATGCTCACCATGAGCTCTGACAAGGCTCTGAACTTTGCCGTAGCGGCCTCAAGGTCTCTCCTTGCGTAATGACCCAAATAGGCAATTGGTAATTGTTATCTGTCAGTCCTGACAGTCAGCCTAACAGTTCAGTCTGACAGTTGATTATTTTCTTCAAAGCGGAATTGTCAACGGACCCTATTCCACTGGCGCCGCCGGGCGCTTCACAAGAGATGTCACCCAAACGCGGGATAGCGCGGGATGCTGTTTCGTTAGGGGTGTGTACGGTTGGTGTACGGCGTATTCCTTTCAAGCGAGGGTTTCACTTGTCAGCCACATCTCCGATAGTAGTGCCAAGTCAAATCTCCTTCTGCTGCCTACCTACCTGCAACCCTAGATTCGGCTCGCATCATGAATATTTGAATGCTCGTTGGCGCCGCAGCTTCAAAAGAAGTATGTAGATCCTCTGCATTCTAGTTTCCCTGATATAAATTCTATCTGGGTGAAGTCAAGACTCACGAAGGCAAGGAAATATACCAGGGACCAGCCAGGGACGAATCGGTGGAACAAGAAACTCCAAAAGGTCTATCGCTCGCAGACCTCAACCATATCCACGCCAACAGAGCTGATGCTCAAGCCGCGCAGGCCTAGGGAGTCTGCACTCGGAATATAACCAGAAACAAAGATGCACAACCGCCCCACCTATGGGTTGGTCGCAACCCTGCATTCAAGGAAGACTGTTTTGAGACTTAACAATTGGTAAGTGATAATTAGGTTGCCTTGAAACTCTTCGGTTAGAGTTGCATGTGGTGGAGCCACAGCATCGCGGATGAAATTGTTGTTGCAAGTAAATGCTAGAAAAACATGCGATCGAGATACGAATCAAGGCGAGCAACTGAGTTCCAAATCAAAGGATGGGACCATTAGGCCCCAGGACCAGGGGTTCGCAGGACGTAGTGGCGGTCCAGTCCGAGACGTTGTGAATGTTTTCCTCGATGATCCCCAGACTGTCACCAGTGATGAGCGATTTCGATTTGGTCCATCCCTCAGCAATGGGGAGGCGCTCCTCGCGGAAGAAGATGTTCACGAACCTAGAGGAAAAGAATTCAGTTAATACGCGAATCACAGTAAGTAATAGAACATTCAACACGCACTTCTTGGGAGCAATTCCCGTAGCGGGGTCGCCAAAGATGCTGAGGTACAGCCCGGACTCGCGGCTGCGGAGAATGAACTCCTTTGCCGTGTTCACCAGCAGGGGGTTGTTGGCGACAGAGTCTGCAAGACGCTGCTTCTGGACGAGACCGGCCGAGGTGGTGTCGTAGGTATCCTTGCCGGGGTTCGAGTTGGCCAGTGTCGAGAACGTGGTCTCGTTGAAGTGCACGTTGTCGCCGGAACCATCGCCAAAGTCGTTCCGCGAGATGGAGGCGTCGTGCTCGACAATGTTGTGGCTGCTGAGGGCTGCGAGGGTCATCTGGGTGCCGCTCAGAAGGTCATCACCGGTGAGCAGTCCGAATTTTGCAGCGATGAGGATGGCGTCCCAGTTGACGTTGAACGCCGCTGGAAGACATAATCAGCACCGGAATAAAAATATAGGTTGAACCTACCAAGGGCAGCGTCCATAATCCCTGGGACCGTGACATTACGACCATCGCGAGGAAGGTACCCGTGGTTCGCAAGACTGGGTGTATGAGAGTAGGTCAGTCAAGGGTCGAAGCAGTTTAAAAGAACGACTTACGTATTTAAGCCTGGGCACGGACCCCTTAAATCGGTGGCTGTAGGAGCAATCCACTGGTATTTGTTGGCGTGCCCTGGTGTCGCTGCCGTTTGGGTAGCAAAGAAGACTGAGGCGATGACCAGGGAGGAGAATTGAAGCTGCATGACTGGGGAGGAAATTGAGATGCAGATTCGGTCATTTCGCGTTGCTTTATATTGGCATGTTTAACATCCGATTGACTTCCGGTGAGGGAAAGTCTCCTGCGCTGGTAGGTAATGGAAGATGACTGGAGAGTGGATGCCGCGAAGATGCCATGGAAGTTATGGCAGCAACAAGCGGCGAAGTAACGGTGTAACCGCGGATTGCTGTGGAGGTTGCAGTGGTGTGATACGCGCAGCTTTCTATTGGCTCACGACCGAGCCGCGGAAGCTTGGCGGCCTTCAAGTTGTCAGCAGCAATAGGTTACGAGTCTTGAAATTTTAATTGTTATTTAAATCTTGTTTCCCTTGCGTTTCCCGTCGTCTGAAACCGGCTTTCCACACATGACATACGTGCTGACTTATTGTACATCTCGCCAGCCAAACAATTGTGCCCTGCGGTTTGCTGTGCATTGTTGAACTGGAAGGGACGGTTGCAACTGCGCTGGCCTGCGGTTTGGAACTGCGCTGCCTGCGGTTTGGAATTGGGCGACTGGAACGCGTATGACTTTCCCATGTCCGATTTGTGTCAGATGTCTGATTTGTATCGATGTTGTTGTTAGTCCGTCCCTGCCCGGTGCCGGCTACACGGCGCTTGGTAGTGCTTCGCTCGAAGCGGGGCGCGATTTTGTGCTTTCCGCAATGCACCGGTGCTGAGGCAGTGTTATGATAAAAGTGCCTGCTTGGGGAGCCCAAGCTCAGGCTTTGAGCTTGAATGCTTCGGAGAGCTCGGAGAGCTCGACAGGTTGGTTAATTTAAATTTTACGTTCGAGCGCAGATTTTTATCCTACCCGCGAAGTTATGGCGAAGTGGGATCGAACGAAAGGATCAGCGGGAAAAGCGGCGAAGCAAAGATCGGTGTCTGACTCCGGAATGGGGAGGTGGTGCGAGCCAGAGAGTGGACGAAATAGAGCGGAAGAAGAAGTACATCATTCAGTCCCGATTGCCTACATTGCTGACGATCACTCCATCGAAACAAAATCTCACGGTTCATTCCTTCGATTCTGGGTATTCAGTCACATGGAAGAAGAGTAGTCATATAAATTATAATAGAGCTGTTTGGCACTTTCAAATTTTTGGTTTTTACCAGCTCCGATTAGCTGGAAGGTGTGGAGCAGTAGTCTGTAGTCGACCGCGCCACCGTTGATCGCTCGCCCACCTTACTAGTATTACCAATCTTTTGGCACAGGATTACAAATCATTTTGCTTTTCATTTTATACTGCTCCATACACCCTCCAGCAACACAGCTTGAGATAAATCGAGACATAATAGTACCCCATGAAGCGATCTGTGTCTTCAGAATAATATAATTGCTTGCCATTTGAGCTTGAACCAACATCTCGGATTTAGCGCATGCCGGCGGCGTGCCGAGCATCAAACTTCGGCATCATCGTTCTTGAGGCTTGGTAATTAAGTTTCGGTGGAGGAATCCCTCAGTTAGGCCCAATGAACATCGAGGAGGCAGTTAACAGACAAAAAACGCGTTGTGGAACTCATTTGAACACCCGAGAAAAATTGTGATTTGTAATAAACCGGCCAGCGATCAGTTGATCACCCTAATCAACAGACTACAACACGCGAGGTACGAGCGTAGAATTGTTGTAGCGTCTGTCTACGAGAGACTAGTGGAGCAGCCAATCAGCGTTGACGAGAAACGATTTTTCAGTGGTTGCCAAACAGCTCTAATGCTACGATTCAATTCTTCTGCACTGCTTTGCTGAGAACCGAAAAAGTAGCACCAGGTAGTACCACACTGAATCAGGGTAAGAGGAATTATAAGTAGAAATTACAGCTCTTTTCAAAAAAGTATACGGGTTTTGATCGAGTGGTCCACTTTTGAATGGCAGGCTGTGCTGAGACGTCATCCCTTTCCCCGAAGTCTACGAAACTTGCTCGTATTCGATAGGATGAGGAACCCATTTGCAGCGGGGAGAGCAAGGGAGAGCGTGGAATGTGCATAGATTATGAGTACCAAAAAATTGGGAAAGCCAGAGATGTGTTGAGTGGAGCAAACAGCCTGAGGACTCGCCGCCAAACAGATGTAAGCACAAATCGAACAGCACCACTCAATCAAAACCCGTATACTTTTTTGAAAACGGCTGTAGTAACCGTGAGTTGGTTAATGCCTGCAGAGTACATTGCACTTGCACTGCTGAATCAGGGAGACAGACTTCGCTATATCCAACTTGCTTATGTCTCCAGTGCTGCCGCAGGGGTTATCCTCTCGAAATGTTCGAAAATCGAAAACCTTTGAATGGTTGCCCGCGCTTTTCATTACTAGAGAGCTTGCGTCCAAGCTGCATGCCGCTTTTTGATTGTGCAAACACCGGCATGCAGCTTTTATCTCTACAGGCCATTTACGACGGTGTAATAGTATTGAGGTGTCGGAATTTGACTACCAGGCAGAATTTGTAAAAAGCTGCATGCCGCTTTTGCACAATGCACAAAAGGGACACAAGCTCTCTATTGACCGGCATAACCGTCGGTGCACACACGCAATTGGAATCACACCTGATTCATACGATACTTGTGCGCCTTCCAGGAGCATGAATGTCATACTGCACAAGAAAGGAATTTTATGTCTGAAGAAGCTATGTATTGGTGGTACAAATATTTTCGATGAAACCAACTACGACGCATGAGTGTTATTCCAAAGAGATCGTAGTACAAAATCAGCAGGGTCAGGGTTGAGGTTCTTCGATAAGTCTTCGTTGAGTTGGAATTGCACTGAACATTCATGAGCGTCGGGTTAAGCCGTCGAGTTGCAATTAAAACCTACATGTGCGATCGATCCCAGGGACGAGATAGAATCCATTGGAAGGCAACCCGGTCGTGTTATCGACAAAAACGCCGACAGTACCCGCGGGATGGTCGAGCCATGTCCAGGATGCCACTCCGCCGAGGGCAGAGAGAGTAAACGTGAGATTTTCGGTTGAGGTAACCCAAATCTGAGGGTCGATAAGAGCGGCTTCTGCCAGTGAAATCGGTGTGAACTGCGAAATTAAATTTCAGTTGAATCGGCCTGCGTCGAGCATCAGGGAATACGCACGTATTGTTCATTGGTAATCGTCTTGTTTTCTACCTGAGCCGTGAGGTTGAGGAGCATCCAAACATCGGTCGCATTCTGGCCAGCGGGAAGGATCGAAGCCAACCCCAAGGTCCGGGAAATCAACGAGTTGTTGAGCGTAGGAACGGTGAACTCGTGCATGCTGGAGTTCAACATGTTCCCGCTCCAGTCGTACCAAGTGAGCTGGGCGGTCCCTTCCACAGTCTCCCACCGATCAGACGTAACAATAACTTCCAACGTTTGGTTGTCCGGCGTCCAGAAGGGATAAATCGTGAGGGGGGAGAATGTAGTAGTGATACCGTACTGCAAAACTTTCCACCGGCCAGAATACTCGATGCTGCTCCAGCTGACACCCTGCCAGATGTCGTTGAGCTGCCAAACCAAGGCGCCGAGGTTATTTTCGCCCTGGCCGGCGCCGCGTCGATACCACGAAATCTCGGACATCATCGTCATGGACTGGAAGATCTGTGTGCTCCAACACCATTGAGCAAATGTCTGGTTGGAATCAGACGTCGAGGGAGTAGGGAGCCACAGCTCCACGGCCTCGGTCATTTGGGCCTGCCCTTGCGGCGCGTTGGGGTTTGGGAAGGCCAGACTCCCGGCTGGCGGATGGTGGTCACGAGAGGCGACGACAGTGGAGTTGAACGAGAAATCGTCCGGTGATGTCAGAACCTCCTCCCAGGTGTAAAATGACGGCATCGAGTGGAAGCTGAGGTGTTTTTTTTTAAATCCAGTTCACTTGACTGATGCTTTGACGCTCACCCGAACTCATTCACAAAGCTGGAGCCAATAACATCAGTTTAAGCACGGATGGTTATGACAGCGCGCACCGAGAGACAGGAAAGGTGCTATAATTGAAGGCCTGGCTCGCGTCATAATTGTATCGTTCTGGCGGAGTGTCAGCACTTGAACCATAGGAATCATAGCCTTCGTACCGCTGTTCCCATAGATATTGCCTTCTGTCCCATTACTGAACCGGAGGATATAAGGATCGAGGCTCAAGACACCCTTCGTGGTGGAGCAGTCGGTGTATGGGACCTGCGGTGAGCATTAGCCAAAAGTTTAACTTGTGCAAAGTGATCAGTACCGAGTGAGTCTCCGAAACGGCGATGTCATGGAGGAAATCTTGGAATAAAGTGACAAACTGAATAAACGGGTGATCAGTTTTGAACAGGGAGTGTCGAATCTCTTTTACCTGATCCTGAAGGAGATTGAGAACCTAAATCATACGAATAACGAGCAAATTCGCGTACCAAGTAAATAGTTCCATTCGCCAGTGACGTATTCACCCCCGTTACAATTCCCTCAATCTCATTCCCGCCCGCCCACTGGACATTACTGGGGTGTTTATTGATGCGCCTCACGTTCTGGCGCACTTCAGGTTCAATGGACTCCAAGAAGAAATCGTTTATCGGATACAACGAGTCGGAGAAAATGAACTCCGACCAGGCGAGGATCCCAAGCTCGTCGCACAACGAGTAGAAATCGTACACCCCAATATCTTCCGAGTCAGGCTGGTAGATCCCACCGCCCCAAATTCGCAGCTGTTTATTTGAATTCATATACTGATCTGATCACACGAATGGATACGCACCATGTTCTGCCCACTGAGCAACGCACTCTCGAGCACCCAGCGCACTTGCTCCGTCGTCGTGCGCGCGTAGAACGGGTCGAATGGAATAATGTTGGTACCAAGACTGTAAAATGCCTTTCCGTTGATTTCGAAGTGCCACTGGTCTCCCGGGGTGATACCGCGCGAATCAACGTCCTCCTGCGAATACGGCAGCTGTGCGAGCTTGATAGTGCGGAAGCCCGTGCGGATGTTGAGTTCGACGTCGTCGGCGGAGTCATCCAGGCCGAGCGAGATGGTGAGATTGTAGAGTTGAGGCGTGCCGAGATTGTGGGGATACCAACGCTGAGGAATGGAGTCAGGGATCTGCCAGATAACCGTGACCCACGATGGGGCGTTAGTCGTAATTGTGAGGGGATCCAGAGTGAAAGGCGAGGAGGTAAGGTTGAGCTCGTCGAATGCGAGGGTAACCGATGGTGAATTGAAAGCCCCCGCAGAACGCAGGGCCAGCGTGACATTCACCACCCAGTCTGCAGTTTCATTCGCGGGAACAGAGAAGTTTTGCCCGACTTTGTAAATGTCGACGGAAGTTTCTTCCACAAACACAGGTTGGGGGACGTCGGTCGAATTAGAGGCCAAAGTTGTGTTGCTCGCATTGGAAAGGGATATGAGATATGCGGGCTTGAATATCCCACTTGGTACGAATGCTGGGCCCTAGAACTCCCGTCAAACATAAGAGGTCGGACCAGGAAAACAAATAAAGTACCCAATCCCAGCCGAAATCAGAAGCTATCTTGCGAATGTATGCACGGTCAGCGGGGACTTCGAACTGCTCGCAATAAGACCCCAGCGCCAAGGAATTGAGGACAGGGCGTACCGTGTCACCGATGATAGTCTCCGCATCGGGTCGCATACTGACGTTGAGGCCGTAGTAGTAGGCAGACTCAAATGCGACGGTAAGGTTCCCAGAGGTTACGCCGCTCAGAAACGAGACGTCGAATACGTATTGGCGGAACTGGTTGTTGACCCAGGCAATGGGTTGATCTGCGACAGTTATGTTCGCAATGGTATCAATTCCATGGAATACGCTGCAAAAATTGTAAGTATGGAAAAAGGATTCGTACAACGAGAAGCTCGCACAGAAGAACCTGATCGGACCCATTAATCGCGCCGCTCAGAGCAGGTTGCAAGTCGGCGGTATAGGTCCAGTTGTCCATGAAGACCCAACGCTCGGTCAAATCTAGTTGTTGAGTCAGCTAAGAGACGAAATTCATACGGTTGAGTTCCAGTGACGAACCATTTACGCCAAGCAGCGGCTCCGTTATAATCCCAGCACGCACTAAATCAAGGTGCGCCTGCGATGGCAGAGCACCTGGGACTGAAATCGAGCCGTTTTGGTTGATGAGGGTCCAATCGAGCGCAGAGAGGTCGAAGACGGCGCCGAGGACCAGGTAAGGGAACCACAGGAGAAATATGAGCGGATGCATGGTAATGAGAGTCGGAACGAAAGAGCAGAGTGTCGTCGTCCTTTAAGCAGGTAGGGTGCGGAAGAGCGACCGGCTCCGCGGGAAGGAAGGGAAGCCCGAGTTGTTTGGAAGTGGAGCTGGAACCACGAGAAGCAGAAGGAGAGTCATGCGAGCGAAGCAGCTAAAATTGAGACCTGAACCTGTGAAGTGTCCCTCTGACACGCTCACATGGGGAGTAACGTCAAGGCAAAAAGTTGACGAGCTGGTTGATAAATTATTCTCCCCACTTTGGAACTTCCATCCGAATTACGCCCCGCATCTTCAGTGGCTTACCCGGGGTCGCTGTCATCGTCCCAAAGCTCGCATTGGAGCGCTGGGATTTACCGCAAGTCATTGCGAGTACACGTAAGTACCACAAAGCGGGGACTCGCGCAACTGGGAGAACCATATTCTAGTGCGGCGGGCAACCGAAAGCCGAGAGTGAGCGGCAATTGAAAATTTTCTCTCTCTAATTCCAGGGGAAGAACTGGAGCCATGGTGGTCCAGAACAAGAGGGGTTTCGGCTGGTTGCCGTTGCGGTGATTGACACTTCCTTGATGCCAACTTTCGTGAGTCAATGTTGCCCCTCCCCGACTCTTCCCGACCGTGACAGTCCCCAAAGACCGCGGCGGTTCTCAAATCCAGCTCAAATCTATTGCCCGGGGCGTTTTAACTTCTGTTCCGTAACAGCGTCACTGGGGTGGTCCGCACAGTTCGACGTCTGAACGCTTCTCTCAGCAAGGGGCGAAACGGCACCTCGAGAGCTTGAGCGCTTGGTGATCCTTTAAAGCGCACTCCATTCGACAGAGAGTCGTCAATTCGATGCCCACCTTTCCACAGATCCAGTCGTCGAACGCATCCTATTCTCCCACATATGTCCCCGTCGCCATCTTTGCTGGGGGAACGTCTGGCATCGGCCAAGCAATCGCTGAGGCGTTTGCGCGATGCACCCAGGGCCTGGCGCACATTATTCTTATTGGCCGCAATTCAGACGCGGCCGCTCGCGTGATTGCAGGGTTTCCGAAACCGCCAGTAACCGAAGTGGGTTGGAGACACGAGTTCATTGCGTGCGACGCCACAAGCATGGCCGAGATTCGCGCCACCTGTGCGACGCTGCGTGGGCAGCTTCCAAGGGTCAATTTCCTGGTTGTAAGCGCTGGCTTTAATTCCATGGCGGTCTCGAAGGAGACAAGCGAGGGTTTGGATTACCATTTGGCCCTTCGGTATGACTCCCATTTGTCTCTTTGGAGCTGGTCTAATACGATATTCTAGATATTACTCCCGCTATGTATACTTCAAAGAGCTTCTCCCTCTCCTAAAACATGCGCACGAGAAAGGTCAACAAGCACACGCGATGACCATGCTCGGTGCGGGTCTTGGCGCCCCCATATCAACGGACGATATCGGACTCGATAGCGCTCGTTCAAAAACGATTACTGTTCTCAAAGGTGTCATGCTGGTGAGTCGATATATTCCTCTTGAGTTTCTGAAACAATTTTTGCCGAAAGTCCTTTGCAGCGCTGAAGGGGATGGCGTATAGCCCGGGTTATAACGACGCTATGGTCGCGGTGAGTTTGACACTGTAGCTCAAACATCCACATGTGAAAAATCTACATAGCACTTTGCATCCCAGAATCCCGGAATCGCATTCACGCACATTCACCCGGGATTTGTCAAGACATCTGGGATGCATACCGACACCGGGTGGCTGCTTGCGCCAATTTCCTGGCTGTATGAACTTGCGATGATCTTCATCGCCGTCCGACCAGTCTGTCTTCCCACCTTTCATGAGAATCTTGCGCCGACTCTACGAATACAGGAGACGTGCGCGGAATATATGCTCTACGCCCTCCTCGACGCCGAGCGTGGAGTGTTCCTTCGCAGCCCTACGGCCAATATTTTCAGCGCTCACGCGTTCGATACGCCGGTGAGACTTGATATCAATTCTCCGACGGCGCATCAGACGGTGCGTAGTGCTTTCACCCTACTAACCATGTGGAGACTCAGTGGGGTTTTTATAGGGTGTGCTGAATGGTGTTTCGTTGAAAGGCTACAGCGGGTCAGATATTACGGTGACGAGGGTTATGGAGTACACGGAGGAGGTTACCTGCGCAAAAAGCATTGGAAAATAGCGAAACGTGCATATCCCGCCAGGGAAATTGATCCCACATCTATAAATGTCATCCGACGCAACAAGAAGTTTCTCGAATTTGGAAGTTTCAAACATCAAGTCAATTTTATCCGTGGAAATACTGCGACGGAGCAACCCAAAACTAGAAGCTGTTGACGTGCTGTGTCTGTGTGCGGTGCGCCGATATTTTGCACTCTCTTCTGCCCTCCCCCCCATAACGCATGAATGGCGTCGGCCTCATCTCAGGAAAGTCTGTACACGGTGTCTACCGTTCCAAGCACAGTATGGGGGCCAGGAACCGTCGCCGGCAGGGCCATCATGGCACTCGGAGAAGCGACGTTGAAAGGACTGGACCGCATAGTCGCTCTTGAGGCCCGAGCGATTCAGAGACGGCTTTCAACTATTCGACGCAAGTTGCCGATCCTATGTATAACGACTTGGTTGAACTGTCTCTGCAAGTGCATTCAGTAGTACCAGACTGACTGATACTGATGTAACTCTAGGGCGGGCGAGTACCCTCAGATTATGGAGGCAGCTGTTCGGATTATGTGGCTGCAAATCGAATGTGGAGGTAACGTTGCTGTCGCGTTGAGGCTTTCACAACTCTGGCCGGGGGACCTGCAATGGGTCCTATGTCAGATCATTTATTCAAGGTAATGCACCCATTTTCGTCGACACATGTACAGACCAGTTGATCGCATGCATCGAAATGACTCGCCCTCATTCATGGGAAACCATGCGAACGGTGCTCGATTTTGCATCGAGGACCAGGTCGACCCTCCCACGCTCGCAACACCAATGTGGGATGATTCGGGATATATTTCGCCTAGTCTCGCTACGATTCTTGGCTATAGCGCATACATATCGGACATTACAGCGCCGCCACCACTGGACTCATCATTTGATCGTCAGTTGTGCGCATTCTTGCGCTACGCACATCTACGCACACCTGCGGTCCCATAGACTTACATCTGTTTCGAGTAATACCCGGAAGTGGAAAGTACATGGAAGAGGAGTTTGGTCCGCAGTGAGTTGAACATTACATTTACCTTGCTCTCAGCTCAAGAATACTTTTAGATATGTGTGTCACCAGGCAGCGCTGCTGAACTTGCAGTCGAGGTCGCCGACCTGGTTCTCTCACCTCAAGCAAATAATTGAGGCACCTGAGGAGGATGAATTAGATGACTTTGACACCCTTGAGGCCGGCGCAACTCCGGACACGGCTGCCATCGCCGCCGCTTGAATGGTAACTTGAAGCATCATTGTTACACTCTCATCTTAGTACTAACTTGTTTCATAGATTTCGTGCGTTTTCAACCACCAGTCTTTACCCGACACATCATGCATTTAATGGGCTCAAACGTGCATGACCACGGGTTGACTTTGCTTGGAGGTTAAATCGCCCCCCCCCCCTCCCAGAGGTTCATTTTGATTTGCGGTTCTCCCAAGAATTTGGGCTCAACTGCGACTCTGACATGGGGGGGAAGCTGTCGCGTGCAAGCCCAACCGGGATTCTTTCGTTGTCGAAACGCTCGATCAGAATAGAACGTCAGTATCACTAATAATGCATTTCAACGCAAAGTAGTTGGTAAAATGCTACATACTATATGTATGAGTTCCTTACGAGTCTAAACTCAAGAAAATCTGAATTCCAATGCAATAACATCATTATGCAGCATATAATATACACGCCAATGCAAAGAAGGAAAAAGAAACATAACACAGGAAGAAAAGGAAATCGTCGAGGTCATTACACGATAAATAGTATCACACACCACAGGCGCGCGTATCCATCCCTTCCAATTACACCATTTCCCCCTTCCACAATCAAAGTCCGTCATAAGCGGCCCGCCCATGCTCCTCGCCCCTTCCCCAAAGCGCCAGACAAACACACCAATCAGCCTCGTCTCAGACGACGAGCTCGCAGGCCGACAGCCACTACCGCTTCCGCTTGCCCCCAAGCGTCGCTCCCTGGAGCCCACCCTCGGCCGATCCGCTGCCCTCCCCCGACTCGACGTCCATCTCGTCGTCCGGCGGCGCCGGGAGGTCCTCGTCCATCGGGTGCGCGCTGCGTTGTCTGTTGTATGTGCGGATGGTGGTGATGAAGGGTGTGGGTGTAGAGTTGGACGGTGTGATGGTGTCAGGATTGAGGAGTTGTTGGAGCGTGTATGGACAGTCGAGGTGCGGCCCGGGAGTGAGATGGTGGATGTGCAGCGTCGATATATATATAGATTTGCAGTGTAGAGGAGATGGAAACAATCAAAGAATCAGCGGCTGAAAAACGAGAGGAATGAGAAGGTGTAAGGAGGGAAGGTGACGCGGGACATCCAATAACATAGCGAGCCAAGGGAAGGTGGTGTGTGTGTGAAGGGGGATGGCGGGAAGCGAAGAGTCAGGAAGAAGAAACCCACCTCGCGCGCACACCCCCATGGCCAACGACAACATTATCCTCCACCTCCGTCTCCGCGCCCCCGCCGCCCATCCCAAGCCCCAGTCCCGCACCCGACCCAAACCGCGGTACGTCGCCAAACTCATCGTCGCCCTCCCCGTCGTCGCCCTCGAGGTCGTCTGCGAGCACGCCCTCCTCCATGAGCACTTCTTCGGTGGGGGCGGGGTCGCCTGGGATCGGGAGCGAGACGACCGGCTCGGCGGTGAAGGCGTCAGGGTTCTCGAATTCGTCGTCCTAGAAAGAAAGGGGAGGGAGTTAGTGAGGAAGGATGGTGAGAGAAAGGGAGATAGAGGAGGCAGAAAGGCGGGACGAAGAAGAAGCAAGAGGGGAGAAAGAAGCAGGTCTAGCCCTCGAATCTCCACCACGGGCCAACCCTCGCCGAGCAGCAAGCAACCCACATTGCAATGGTCCCAGGCCGCTCCTACCGCGACACGATGCAGGGCCTACGGACTGCCAGCTCGCACTCGCACCAATATCCAACGGACACAAGGCGGTTAGCGCGGAAACGGCGCACGGGTATCGACGGAGATTTTCGCCTAATACAGCAATCTCCGCGTCATTTCATCTATTCAGCGCCCGACTTGGGCCTGAATATATACCTTCCCGTCAAGGTCCGTCCCACGTACGTCCGCCCACGCTCCTCGCACCTCCTCGACTAGCAGATACCCCTGTGCAGTACAAACAACCGCGTGGTACGCCGAACCTGCGGCGTGAGGTCTCGTTCCGCACAAGCTCTCCACTCAGATGACCACGTACGAGCGCTCGGACGGCGCCGCTCGCGATGCGACGCCGCGCCTCTGTATCCTCGAGTTCCCCGACGAAGAACGGCAACTCCCACCACGGCGCTCACCACCGGCGATCACCTCCGCCTCCGTTCGGGGACGGACGCAGCCACTGCTTACCCACACACCCTCCTGCCTCGACCTCCGCATCGGCGTCGACACTCCCGAGGACGACGACGCCAACTCCACACGTCGTGGAAATGCCTTCTCCGCGAGCGCACGCGCAAGGCATACTCTTGGTCTGAGCATCCTCCGCTCTAAGGGAGTCGAGTAATCGGACGCGCACTTGCGTCGTCCCGTGTCGCAGAGCTCTCTATGTTCCTCCCGAGCCCGTACGTCGATGTCCGCGTCGTTGCTCCGACACAAGAACAGACAAGTACGCGGGCGACAGTTGCGCACCACCTTCCATACGAGAACAAGTCAACCGCACTAGCCGTTCAAAGACCGTGTCGAGAGAGACCACGCCCACCCCCGACACCCCCGTGCTCGCGTTGCCCGAGATCATTTGCGGGTGCGCGCCCGAAGACCACGACGAAGACAATCTCCCACCAGGCGCGCAAACGCCCGCGCAGGCGTCTCCCGCAAAGCCTCCCCACACACGAATCTCTCTCGAGGCCAGCACGACGAATTCCCAAAAAGGAAATCTCCGCAAAAGGCCGTCCACCCCCCCCAAAAAAAAACACAAATCGAAAATCCGGAGAAATCGCGAAAAGGAAGCAGGTGGAGAAAATAAAATAAACGAAACGAAACGAGCACGCACCCCCTCCTCCGCCTCGACCTCCACATCTTCCTCTAGGTCCGCAAACGTGCGGCATAGTGGGCAGCTGGGAAAAGAAGAAAGAAAGGCGTCAGCGTCAAGTCGATATAAGTGGGGGCGGGGAGAGAGAAGGGAGGAAGAGAGGGGGGGGGAGGTTGAGACGGACGATGACCGTGTGCATCGTCGTCGTCGTCCTCGCCGTCCTCGGCGAGGCAGAACGACACAGTCCGCCTCATGCGCCTTCGCCGCGCAAGTAGAGTCGCCATCCGGTGCGGACGACGCCGAGTATGTGTTCATCGACGCCGGGAGACACCCATCCATCCCTCGCGTGCGGCGCTCCAGCTCGTCGCGAAGCAAAGGACGCCCAGCGTCCTGTCGGACAACGCATCTTGATGCTAGATCGACAGCACGCCCAACGCCGGCACAGGACAAGAGGCGCGCACGACACCCGTCAGGCGCCAGCAGCGGTAGGACGAGAGCATGATGCACCACCGTTACATCGTCTCGCCTCGCCCTCCTCGCCGCGAGGCCGATACGCCTCGACGTCCTCGACAGCGTCCTCGACAGCGTCCTGCAGCGACGCCTGCTCCTTACTCCGTACACGGTCTGCTCCCCGACATACACGCACGCACGCACACACGCGCGCAGCCAGAGCGACTCGATGCCGCACCACTGGGGTGCGTGCACTCGACGCAGGTACACCCTCGACGCCGCACACCACCCACCACCCCGCCGGGGAGCACGACGACGCGCATCCCATATCCCGGCTCACCACCGCTCCTCGCATCCTCCCTGTTGTCTCCACCCGCTCCCCTCCCATCCCCCCCTCTCGCCGAAAACCCCCGAAACCCCGAACCCCCCGCCCCACAACAAATACCCTCCCATCACCTCCGGAAGCCCAGAACTCGCAGAACTCGCACAAATCGCACAAATCGCACAAATCGCAGAAACGCAACGCACCTAAACGCAGGATGATGCGCCTCCAACAGCGGGCGGAGACACTTGTAGTGGAACGCGTGGCTGCACGGCGCGATGAAGAGCGCCTGGCGGATGGAGACGGGGAAGAGGCCTGGCGGGCGGTATGATCAGCGGTGGGGTTGATGGAATGAAGATAAAGGAGGGAGGGAGATGTATGGAAGGAGTAGAGTAAAATGAAAAATGAAAAATGACAATGTAAATGCAAATGACGCGAAGAGTAGGTAGCGTAGCGTCACCGAACGAGCGGCGCCATCGCGAGCGCCAGCAGAGACCTGAGCCCGAAGCCCGAGACGACGTACGCTGCGCGCGCGCATCTCCCGGCTTTTCTGCGAGGAAGAAGATCCACAGCGCGCGACGACAAAATCGGGGAAAAAAAAGTATCGCCGCCCCAACACGGACGAACGATTCCAGAAGAACAACGAAACCCCCACTCACAAATACAACAATCCGGAATCCCCCCGCCGTCCTTCCTCCGCTTCCCCCCCGGTGCCGGTGCTGCTGTGCCCGTACCTGTACCTGTACCCGGCGCAGACGCAGACGCGGAGGAGGCATTGGCGCCGGGCGGCCCGAGGGCGAGCGATTTGAGGTTGTTGAGGGCTGTTGTGCTGTGGGAGGGGAGACGTTAGTAGGGGTTTGAAAAGAAAAAAAAGAAAGGATGGGGTAGGTGATGAGGAGTCAAGAGGGGGAAATGAGAGTGGAGAGGGCGGGGCGCGATAGCCGACAGGGGGGCGCGGACACCGCAGCAGAAGCACAAGCGCAGGCGAGCTCGCCAAGACATGACACGTCGGAAATCGCGCGCTCGGTCCGCTACCAAGTCCGCGCCCGTGTCCGCGCCCGTGTCTCTCTGTCCGTGCTGCCGCCGAGTCGTCTGCACCCCAGCAGCACCATCAAGCGCACCACGTCCAAAACGTCCTCGCCCATTTCTGCGCCACGTCCTTGACCGTCGACATCCACACACGCGCAATCAAGGACTCCGCCCACAGCACTCGCGCGTAAGCGTAAAGTTTACGCTCCCCGGACCACGGTCACACGGGCACGCCCCGCACGCCCCCGCTCCGGGAATAGCATAGCGCACCACGCTCCGAATCGATAACGCCACCGCGCGCGCGCGCGTCAGACCCTGCACACGCACCAGCCGCAGCCGCATATTTGCGTCGTCACGCCTGCGCCGCTTGCCCCCATGCCTCCACCGGCCACCGGACCCCGTCCGCTGTCGATGTCAAGTACGCCGTACAGCGCACCCACACAACAGCTCCAGCGGCGCACTAACCATACCGTCGTCAGGACCGTCGAGCACACCCGGCCCCATCCGCGGGTGGAGATCAGAATCATAATCATAAACGCCACGAAACGTCGACGACCAGCAAGGCGGCGTCACACCTCCCCGCCCCGTCGGTAGGAATCACGATCATAAACGCTCGCGCACGCGCACACCTTCACACAAACGTCGACGCCCTCGGCCCCGTCCACGACTCCACATCGACGGCCGCACAGAGCGCAAAGAAACCCTCGCGTCGCGCGCGTACACGCACATCGACAGCCCGTCCACGTCTACGATTCCACAGCACCGCTGCACAGCAGCACTCCTCCCTTGGGAGACACAAAAATGCAATGCACCACGGCCACGTCCCCGCCTTCCCCCTCTCCCTCCCCGCCCACGCCCACGCCCACCCCCTTCACCCCCCCCCCCCCAAAAAAAAAAAAAAACCACAATAAAAACTCACTTAAACCCATTAACCCGCCCCTGCCACTCCCGGCCCAGCTCGACGCGGATCTTGACCGACTTGTAGATGTCCTCCGCGCCGCCCTGGTAGTCGACGCCGAGCTGGAGGATGTCGCCGTCTTTGAGGGGGTGGGGCCGGCTGGGGGGGGGGGTTAGCGGGGGAAGGTAAGATGGGGGGGAAGGAGGGGAAGAGGGAAGGGAAGACGGGATGGGGAGAGACGGGGGAAGGGGAATGGGGCGAAGGAGAGGGAGAGGAAGGAAGCGAGGGAAGGGGGAGAAGGGGAGTAGCGTGATGGGGTGGTTAAAGTAGAAGTGGGGGATAGGGCGAAGGGATGGGAGCGCGAAGGGAGGCGAAGGCGAAGGGAGAGGAAGGGAAGGCGAAGGGAAGAGAGGTAGCGTGATGGGGTGGTTAAGGTAAAAGGGGGGATGGGGAGTACGAAGGAGAGGGAAGGGGGAGGTGGAAGCGAAGGAGAGTAAGACGGGAGGGAAGGGTGAAAAAGGGAGTACGAGGGAAGGTCGGTGGGGGAAGAGGGAGAGGCGGGGAGGAAGGCGAAGGGAAGGGAGGGAAAGACGGGGGAAGAAGGTGGGGAGCACGAGGGAGAAAGTGGGAGGAGAAGGAAAGAGGAGGGAAGGAAGAGGGATGGGGGGAAGGAAGAGGGATGGGGGGAAGGGAGCGAAGGGAAGGGAAGGGAGCGAAGGTGGAATGGGAATGGGGCGAAGGGATGGGAGCGCGAAGGCGAAGGGGAAGGGGAGAGGAAAGCGGGGAAGGGGAGAGGAAAGCGGGGAAGGAAGGGAGCGCGAAGGGGTGGTAAAGTAAAAGTGGGGGATGGGGCGAAGGGGAGGGGAAAGAAGGGGAAGGCCGGCGGAGCTGGTTAGCGGGGTGGAGGAAGAGAGGGCACGATGGGGTGTTGGGGAGTACGAGGGAAGGGAGCGAACATGGGATGTTGGGGGGTACGAGGGAGAAAAAGTAGGGAGGGAAAGTGCGGGAAGAGAGGAAGGCGTTGGGAGAGTGAAGCGGGGAAGGAAGGGAGCGCGAAGGGGTGGTAAAGTAAAAGTGGGGGATGGGGCGAAGGGGAGGGGGAGGGCAGGGGAAAGGACCCAGCCGCAAATATGAATACGAAAAAAAAAACGCACCTCTCCGTCCCCGCGGGACTCAACCGGACGTGGTTCAGAAACGTGCCGCTGCTGCTCTTGGTGTCGCGGATGAAGAACTTGGGCGCCGCGCCGTTGGTGCCTAGCAAGGGGAAAACGCGGTGGTCAGGAGCGGTTTAAAAAAAAAAACGAGTGAAGGGTAAAAGTGCGTGCCAGGGAAGGGGAGGAGGGGGGGAGGAGGAAGGTGTGATACCCCCAAAACAAAACGAAAGATGAGACGAAAAAGTGCGCGCTCCATCCACACCGGCGCGCGCCCGTGCAAAGAACGTCAAGAAAGCAAAACAAAAACCTAAGCGCGGCGAGAAGGGAGAAGAAGTCCGCAAAAGGGTGGTGGTGGGTCCCGGGCGCGCACACGCCCCAGTGCGCAGGTCGCAGGCACTTTGAGAGCGAAAGTGAGCCCCGACCCCGCAGGTGCGCGCGCAAAGCGCCGTCCGCCTCCCGCCCCGCCCACTCCGCATGACAGCGGATATCAGTAGCAAAACAACGTCAAGAAAAAGAGAATGAAACGCAGACAATGAGGCAGCGAGACACGAGACACGCACCCTCCTCACACCACACCTCGGCATGCGCCCTGCTGACGACCTTGCTCTTGAACGCGATCTTGGAGCCGTTGAGGGCGTTGACGGCGGACAGGCCGAGGCCGCTTCTGTCTGTGAATCGACCTGCGCCGCGTTAGCGAGGGCGAGAGAGGAAGCAGGACGTGCACCCACCTATCCTCAACGCGGGATCCAACGGCACGGGGCGCAAATCGCGGCTGATAGGGTCGAAGCGCAGACTCCTGCGCGAGTCGAGGTGCGGGACGAGGCGGATGCGGTGCGTCGGCCCCCCTGCTGCCGTGGCATTCCCTGCCCCAGCAGAACTAGAAGGCGGCGGATGCGTGCGACTGGGCGCAACATGCGGCGTCGGCGTCGGCGGCACCACCCCGCCCCCCGTCGTCGGCGTCGCGACGTTCCCCGCGCTGCGCCGCCGCCTTAGCATGTGGCTCAGATTCAGCCCGCCCCCGCCGCCGGACGACGGCTGCGGCGCGACGACGACGGCGGGCGGCGCGGGCCGGCGGCGGTTGCTGCTGCCCCCCGCGGTCCCGCCGCCGCCCAGTCCCTGTCCCTGGCCAGGCGACGCCCCCGCGGCGCCGTGCCCAAACGCCGGAATGCCCATCATCACGCCCACGTTCGCCGCGCTCGCGTTCGCGGCGTTGGCCGCGCGCTCCCGCGCCAGCTCGCGATCGCGCTCGCTCGCGGCCATCCCTGCGAACGGGTTCATGCCGGGCGGGGCGTGGTGCGGGGGCGAGGGCGACATCTCCCTGGTGGCGTGCGGGTGCTGCAGGGCGGGCACCTCGATGTGGGACTGCGAGCTGTTGCGCGGGCGGCCGCGGCCGAGGAAGGAGCCGAGGATCCCGCCGCCGCTGCTGGTGGCGCGCGCTGCTGCTGAGTCGGGCGTGGGCGAGTCCATTTCTTTCCCTGTCACAGAGAAGTCCGAGTCCGAGTAATCCGAGAGCGAGTAAGAGTAATGAACCGCAAGAACAACAGGCAAGAGGCGAGGAAGGCGGAGGGCGAGAGCAAGGTGGGGTCGATGGATGATGCGCGAGGGGCGTGACGCGTGACGAACAAGAGGCCGAAAGAGGATTGCTATCACCGGGTGCCTCGCTGAGCCTCGTCCAGGTCCGAGAGGCACTGTTTTCTTTCTTCAAATCGATATTTGGTTTTGCGGTCCCGACACCGATTCTCCGCCTCCACGTCCGACTTTGAGACGCATATGATAAATTGAAGAATAGGCATCTCACACCGCACACCGCTGGTTATTTTCACCCATCATCCGTGCTGCTCACCCCCCATTTTATGGACGGACGCCACCAACGCGAATGAACCAAAAAATGATCGAACCTAGCAGCTCATGCGGATGCCAGGAATCGAACCCGGTTCTGCTGTCTTCAAACTTCAACAAAGACAAGGAGGCAACAAGGAGGACAGCCGTGTACTATACACCACATCCGCTTTGCTGCCTACATTTAACCTCGGCTAGGCACCATATTTCCTCTCCCGGGCCAATGCTGGTATTATAATCATTTGCACAAGCCCAGTTTACGCAGCGGCCAGCCTGCGACCGCAATCTTCTGTGACTCGGAACCACACCCGTCATTTGAAGAGAGGCTAAAAAACCTGATGAATAAATTGAAAAAAAAGGAATAGATTTACCTGAAAAAAAGCTAGGGAGACAGACATGAATGTGGGTGCCGGGAATCGAACCCAGTTCTGCTGTCTACAAGGTTGGGACGCGCAAGACCAGGAAGGGCAGCCGTGTACCATACACCACACCCGCTTTCCTGCCTACATTTAACCTCTGCTAGCCTCTAGGCAGATTTCCCGGCCAATGCTTAATATTTCGCAACTTACATTACTGGGGTCAACTTGAACCAGCCGTCCCATGCAATACCTCCCACCCCTTCTCGTTTGAGCGGAGGGTAGGTGAAAACCTGACAAAAAAACTGAAAAAAATACACAGAAACTGTGACACCCCTATGCGGATGCCGGGAATCGAACCCGGTTTTGCTGTCTACAAGCTTGGGCCTCGCCACGACTGGGAAGGCCAGCTGTGTACCATACACCACACCCACTTTCTTGCCTACATTTAACCTCGGCTAGCCACCACAGATTTTCCTCGCCAATGCTTAATATTTCACAACTTGGAGCCCATTTACACATTAAATGGAGGGTAAGGGTAGACCAGCCGTCCCATGCAACACCCCTCACCCCTTCTCATTTGAGCGGAGGCTAACTGAACGCACGAAAAAACCTGATGAATACATTGAAAATAAAAAGCTGAGGAGACACGCATGCCAGTGCGGGAGCCGGGAATCGAACCCGGTTCTGCTGTCTTCAAACTTCAACAATGACAAGGAGGACAGCCGTGTACCATACACCACACCCACTTTCCTGCCTACATTTAATCTCGGCTAGGCACCACAGATTTTCATTTACACATTAAATGGCGGGTAGGGGTAGACCACATTGAAATTTGAGCAGAGGCTGACTGAACGCACGAAAAAACCTGATGAATACATTGAAAAAAACACATAGATGTCTTGTATGCGGATGCCAGGAATCGAACCCGGTTCTGCTGTCTACAATCTTGAGGGACGGCTGATGAAGGGCAGCTGTGTACCATACACCACACCCACTTCCCTGCCTACATTTAACCTCTGCTACGCATCACAGATTTTCCTGGCCGATGCTTAATATTTCACAACTTAAAGCCCATTACACCTTATATTACTAGGGTAAGGGTAGACAAGCCATCCCATCCAATACCTCCCACCTCTTCTCATTTGAGGCAGGGCTGGGTGAACACGCGAAAAAACCTGATGAATAAATTGAAAAAAAAAGCTTGGATTCAGAATACCTCTTTATGCGGATGCCAGGAATCGAACCCGGTTCTGCTGTCTTCAAACTTCAACAAAGACAAGGAGGCAACAAGGAGGACAGCCGTGTACCATACACCACATCCGCTTTGCTGCCTACATTTAACCTCGGCTAGGCACCATATTTCCTCTCCCGGGCCAATGCTGGTATTATAATCATTGCAAAGCCCAGTTACGCAGCCCGCGACCGCAATCTTCTGTGACTCGGAACCACACCCGTCATTTGAAGAGAGGCTAAAAAACCTGATGAGTAAATTGAAAAAAAAAGGAATAGAGATACCTGAAAAAAAGCTAGGGAGACAGACATGAGTGTGGGTGCCGGGAATCGAACCCGGTTCTGCTGTCTACAAGCTGGCGATTGAGCACGACCAGGAAGGGCAGCCGTGTACCATACACCACACCCGCTTTCCTGCCTCCTTTGATTCTTGGTTAGGCACCACAGACTTTCCTGGCCGATGCTTGATATTTCACAACTTGAAGCTATATTAGTAAATGGAGGGTAAGGGTCAACCAGCCATCCCATCCAATACCCCCCACCCCTTCTCATTCGAGGCAGGGCTCGGTGAATACAAAAAAACCTGATGAATAAATTGAAAATAAAAAGCTAAGGAGACACGCATGCCAGTGCGGGAGCCGGGAATCGAACCCGGTTCTGCTGTCTTCAAACTTAGGATCAGCACGATGAGGAAGGGCAGCCGTGTACCATACACCACACCCGCTTTCCTGCCTACATTTAACCTCTGCTAGGCGTCACAGATTTCCCGGCCAATGCTTAATATTTCACAACTTACATTCCTAGGGTCAACTTGAACCAGCCATCCCATGCAATACCCTCCACCCCATCTTATCTGAGGCAGAATACAACAAACCTGACAAATAACTTGAAAAAAAGCTAGGGAGACACAGATCGTGGGTGCCAGGAATCGACCCCGGTTCTGCTGTCTACAAGCTTGGGACTCGCCACGACCAGGAAGGACAGCCGTGTACCATACACCACACCCGCTTTCCTGCCTACATTTAACCTCTGCTAGGCACCACAGATTTTCCTCGCCGATGCATTTAATGTTTCACGACTTGGAGCCCATTGGCACATTTACTAGGGTAAGGGTCAACCAGCCGTCCCATGCAATACCCCCCCACCCCAAGTTCTCATTTGAGCAGAGGCTAACTGAACGCACGAAAAAACCTGATGAATAAATTGAAAAAAAAAAGCTAGGATTCGGAAGGCACAAATGTTGATGCCGGGAATCGAACCCGGTTTGCTGTCTACAAGCTGGGGATTCTTTGCTGCCTACATTTAACCTCAGCTAGACACCATATTTCCTCCTGGGCCAATGCTGGTATTATGATCATTGCACTAGCCCAGTTACGCTGTGACCGCAATCTTCTGTGACTCGGAACCAACCACACCCATCGTTTGAGGAGAGGCTAGAAAATCTTGTCGATAATTTTTGTTAGAAGCTAGGGAGACACGGACATGGGTGCCGGGAATCGAACCCGGTCCTGCTGCCTACAATCTCCCAACTGGAAACGACACATGAAAGGCAGCTGTGTACCATACACCACACTCACTTTCCTGCCTACATTTGACCTCGGCTAGGCACCATAGATTTCCCTGGTGAATGCTTGATAATATTTCATAACTTACATTACTATATGGTCAACTTGAACCAGCTGTCCCACCCAATATTACCACACAGCCCTTCTCATTCGAGGCAGGGCTGGCAAAACTGATGAATAAAAAAAGCATAGAAACACTCCTATGCAGATGCCAGGAATCGACCCCGGTTCTGCTGTCTACAAGCTTGGGATTCACGACGACGAGGAAGGGCAGCCGTGTACCATACACCACACCCACTTTCCTGCCTACATTCAACCTCGGCTAGGCACCACAGATTTTCCTCGCCAATGCTTAATATTTCGCAACTTGGAGCCCATTTACACATTAAATGGAGGGCAAGGGTAAACCAGCCGTCCCATCCAACGACGCATATGATAAATTGAAAAATAGGCATCTCACGGCGCACATTGAACACGCGGGTTATTTTCACCCATCATCCCTGCTGCTCACCCCTCATTTCATGGACGGACGCCCCCCACTGTGAATGAACCAAAAAAAATATCAGGCCCTAGCTCACGCGGATGCCGGGAATCAAAACCGGTTCTGCTGTCTTCAAACTTCAACAATGACAAGGAGGACAGCCGTGTACCATACACCACACCCACTTTCCTGCATACACTTAACCTCAGCTAGACACCATATTTCGTCTCCCAGGCCAACACTCATAATCATTGCACACACCCAGCTACACTGTGACCACAATCTTAAAAACCTTATTTGAAAATAAAAATGCTAGGGAGACACAGATGCCAGTGTGGGTGCCGGGAATCGAACCCGGTTCGCTGTCTACAATCTCACAAGGGACAACAATGGACGGCTCATGAAGGGCAGTCGTGTACCATGCACCACACCCACTTCCCTGCCTACATTTACCCTCTGCTAGGCACCATAGTTCCTCTCCTGGACCCGGGCCAATGCTGGTATTATAATCATTGCACAAGCCCAGTTACACTGCGACCACAATCTTTTACGAACCAGACCGGTCCTTTGAGGAGAGGCTAAAAAACCTTCAAGGTCGATAAACTGAAAAAAAACAAAGACACATACAAACCCGTCTATGCGGATGCCAGGAATTGAACCCGGTTCTGCTGTCTACAAGCTGGCGATTGAGCACGACCAGGAAGGGCAGCTGTGTACCATACACCACACCCACTTTCCTGCCAGTGCCTACATTTAACCTTGGCTAGGCACCACAGATCTTCCCGGCCAATGCTTGATATTTTACAACTTTACACATTAAATGGAGGGTAAGCCTGAGGGTAAACCAGCCGTCCCATGCAATACCCCCCACCCCTTCTCATTCAAGGCAGCACTGGGTGAACACACAAAAAAACCTGACGAATAAACCGAAAAAAAAGAAACGGAGATCTAGACACGGATGCCAGTGCGGGAGCCGGGAATCGAATCCGGTTTTGCTGCTTCAAACTTCAACTCTGCAAGACCAGGCAGGAAGGGCAGCTGTGTACCATACACCACACCCACTTTCCTGCCCACTTCAATTTTTGGTAACACACCGCATATTTTCCTGGTGGTTCACAAAGCTCTTAATCAGTGCACAAGCCTAGTTACGCAGCCTGCGACCAGCGGTCTTCTGTGACTCGGAACCACCGCTGTAATTTGAGCGGAGGCTAGGTGAATACAAGAAAACCTGATGGATAAATTGAAAAAAAAAAAATGTACATAGAAACCCGGCAGCCGTGTACCATACACCACACCCGCTTTCCTGTCTACATTTACCCTCCGCTAGGCACCACAGATTTTCCCGGCCAATGCTTAATATTTCACAACTTGGAGCCCATTATATTAGTAATTGGAGGGTAGCCGTCCCACGCAATACCCCCAAACCCCTTGTCATTCGAGGCACAGCTGGGTGAATACAGCAAACCTGATGAATAATGAAAAAAAAGCATAGAAACACTCCTATGCGGATGCCAGGAATCGAACCCGGTTCTGCTACAATCTCACAAGGGACAGCAAGAAACAGCTCATGAAAGACAGCCGTGTACCATACGCCACACCCGCTTCAAGTTTGCTGCCCACATTTAACCTCGGCTAGCCACCCCAGATTTTCCCGGCCAATGCTCAATATTTCACAACTTCGAGCCCATTTACATTAAATAGTACTAGACCAGCCGTCCCGTCCAATGCACCACACACCCCTTCTCACTCGAGGCAGGGCTAGGTGAATACAAAAAACCTGATGAATATTTAAACTGAAAATAAATGACAGGGAGAGAATGGATGTGGGTGCCAGGAATCGAACCCGGTTTTGCTGTCTACAAGCTTGGGATTCACGACGACCAGGAAGGGCAGCCGTGTACCATACACCACACCCACTTTCCTGCCTACATTTAACCTCTGCTAGCCTCTATGCAGCACAGGTTTTCCTGGCCAATGCTAATATCGCACAACTTACATCACCAGGGCAAGGGTAGACCAGCCGTCTCATGCAATACCCCCACCCCTTCTCATTCAAGGCAGGGCTGGGTGAATACAAAAAACCTGACAAATAAATTGAAAAAAAAAGTGAGGGGGACACGGATGTGGGTGCCGGGAATCAAACCCGGTTCTGCTACAATCTCACAAGGGACAACAAGAGACAGCTCATGATGGGCAGCCGTGTACCATACACCACACCCGCTTTCCCTTCCTTTCTTCAAGCCCAGGTAGCTTGAGGTGCAAAAAAAAAAACACCACCGCAACTTGAACCACAACAGATTTTCCCGGCCAATGCTTGATATTTCACAACTTACCTTACTAGGGTAAGGGTAGCCCAGCCGTCCCAGGCAATACCGCCCACCCCTTCTCATTTCAGGCAGGCCTAGGTGAATACAAAAAACCTGACAAATAACTTGAAAAAAAGCTAGGGAGACACGGATCGTGGGTGCCAGGAATCGAACCCGGTTTTTCTGTCTACAAGCTTGGGATTCACCACACTCAGGAAGGGCAGCCATGTACCTTACACCACACCCGCTTTCCGGCCTACATTTAACCTCTGCTAGGCACCACAGATTTTCCTGGCCAATGCTTAATATTTCACAACTTACA
Organism: Mycena alexandri; assembly: GCA_029233265.1. Taxonomy (NCBI): domain Eukaryota; kingdom Fungi; phylum Basidiomycota; class Agaricomycetes; order Agaricales; family Mycenaceae; genus Mycena; species Mycena alexandri. The sequence continues at coordinate 226,871 of JARJCM010000088.1, read as the reverse complement.
TTACTATGGTCAACTTGAACCAGCCGTCCCGTCCAATGCACCACACACCCCTTCTCATTTGAGCGGAGGCTAACTGAACACACAAAAAAACCCTGATGAATAAATTGAAAAAAAAGGTAGGGAGAGATTGGATATGGGTGCCGGGAATCGAACCCGGTTCTGCTGTCTAGAATGTCACAAGAGACAACGAGGGATGGCTAATGAAAGGCAGCCGTGTACCATAAACCACACCCACTTCTGAGCTGGGTATAATTTTCAAACCTGGTTTGGGACACGGGAATTGAACAAACAAGTTGAAACAGTAGAAAAATCAATCATGACTTGTCGGATATGGGGAGTCAAACCCCGCACTTTATCATGTGGAGGTCATTGTGATTGGCTAAGACAGCTTAAATAAATAAATATTCCAAGTCAACAAGCATGCCTGCATAAATAAGTACACAGATAACAGAATGGAAACAACTACATAATCATTGAAAGCGCTCAGACCACCGCCAACACAGCCTCTTCTTCTTCCAACTCGCTCTCATATAAATCCTCATCAGCCTCCTCCGCCTTTCCAGTAGGAGCAGTGAGTTCTGCGAGTCGAGCCACATTGCTTCTATGCTGTTCCCTCAGATCCTCACCTACCTCAGCCAGCCTCTCATCAATATCTTGAACCCGCTTGGCCTGAGACGAGCGCTCAAAGAGGGGTCTTGCTGTTTCCCAGAGCTCCAGTGCCTTGAGTAAATCACCATGTTTCTTGGATATATCCCCAAGTCGGATCATGCACTCTGCTCTGCTGCGGTGGACATCCATCTGGCTAAACCCCTCTAAGGCCAGGGTGAACAGAGAGATGGATGTGGCTTCCTCATTATCCCGAAAGAAAACATCACCTAAAAATTGTAACCCCTTGTAGGTTCCTAGTCTCTCTTTTGCCTTGAGAGAATTTGCAAGAAGAACAGCAGGCCAACAGGTTGGATGATAACATCCCTCCCAGCGATTGACATCTGCAAGTCTCTCCAGACAGTAATTCACTGCCTCAGAGTGCTTCCCCCAGCCAAGTTGAAGGCATTTACAAAACAATGTGCTCGATCTATCCCCCTCTCTGAGGTTGAGATCCGCCTGGGTGGCATCACATGCAATAGTTAATATTGTATTTCCGCTTGCTTTGAAAATGACCAGTGATGCATCAATCTTCTTTTGTATCTCCGCCTTTGAAACTCCCATCAATACCTCAATTTCAGCAATGTTGATCAGCGAAAGCCCTTGCTGGTGATTATCATTAGCTGTTTGTTGGAGAATCTGATTCTGGATGTTATGTGCCTCAACATATTCTGATTTGAGCTTGTGAACCTCACACTGAGTTTCCAGCATTGCATAGTTGAGCTGCCCATGAGACACACCACAAAGACCCAAAGTTGGTCTGCCCCTGATGATCAGGGCCATGCACTCTGGATATTCACCCAGTGACATCAAGCAAAGGGCCTCGTCATATAGCCCACGTGTCTCTTTGTACACATCCCCGGAGATTTTGGCAAGCCTCTGTGCCTCACGTGCAAGAGCTCGACCAGCAGCATGGTCACCCGCAAATGTTTCAATTCGTCCAAGGGTCCTAAGTGCATCACATTGCCCCCCGTAATTTCCATTGGACTGTGCCAAGGAGAGGGCAAACCGGCCATGCTGTGCAGCTGTGGAAATGTGGTTGTGTCCAAAGTAGTACCATGCTAGGATATCGTGAAAGTTGGCTGCAAATGTTTTTCAGCCCAGTGCATGAATATTGAACAGAGAACACACCCTCAAGATCGGGGTCATCAAAATACTTGAAGTGGTTCAAGGCTTCAACTATCAATGACTCTGAGTGGGAGATTGAATGATGTTGCCATGATCGGACCAGTTGAGTGATTAGATATGCTTTCAACCTATGGTCTCGCAAGGATGGTAGGAGTCTCGTGATATCCTCCAGAAGGGTAGTTGCTCCACGGGCAGTACGCACACTGAAGTGATTAAAATCACATGTGCAGTAAATAACATCCACAACATTGTGACACTCCCTCTGTAGGCTAGTTTGGAGGACATTCTGGATGTTTGTATAATTTGATGTTATCCGGTTGATGGGGACCGTCCCAGATGTTGTGCCAAAAGCTGCTAAGTACCATTCCAAGAGTTCATGAAAATGTTTCAAAAGTGGTTGTATCATCTGGTCTGTTGGAGGGAACAGTCTTCCCATGTATTCCCTGATAGGCACCAAGGCCTTCAACTGTTTGTGGTCATCAGTGTATGCCAAAGCAGTACACAGCAATGCAGCTCTACAACCAAGGATATCCTTGATTGGAAATTCTGTTTGCATGAGCTCCACGTCTGAAAGTCCATCAGGGAGCATAGACAACAAGGCCAATAAGTCCCGGGAATTGGGCATGGAGGTGATTCTGGGACTTGAGAGTGAGAGTGAAATAGACAACTCCAGGTTGGATCTTCTGTCATAGCCCTCAGAGATGAGGGAAGTTTTCTCTATCTTCCAGCGAGCTAATATCTCAGGGCAGCCTTCCACATCCACCAGATGGGCCAGGAGGCTGATTGAAAGTGGCATGTTGTCTGTGAGGGACAGGACCTGGTCCACTTCTTCCAGGCAATGCTTGTCGTCAGCAATATCAATGAACATCTTTCGGGCAGCATCCTGTGCCAAAGGCGGTAAGGGGAGTAAGAATGGTCGAGTCCACTGCACTTTGGATGGCCTTTCTGCTCCTCGCATTGTAATCTGGGGCTTCATGAGTGAGAGCGATGAGAAAAAGGGAAGTTTACAAACGACCAAAGCTAAACTGTTGATGTCTGTGAGAACAGACAAGAAATCTTCAATCTGATTGCGGGATTTAGGTGACTCCCACACCGTTTCGAGGTTATCCAAAATCAACAAAGTGGGTGGACTGCTAGAAAAGTGCTGTAAGACTGCTCGAGTGAGGTCTTTGCCAGGCTTCAGTCCAAGATGTGCTCCAATAAGACCTGTGAGTTCCTGTTTGCTTGATGCAGTGTCACAGGTAACAAAGAACCGATTCCCACGGTACTTGGTGGTTATCTCCTCATGGTGCACTACAATCCTTGCTAGACTGGTCTTTCCCATGCCACCTGCACCCAAAATAGCAATTCTTGGAGTCCCCTGGCCAAAAAGCCTGAGGATATCAACAAGCTGTGAGTTACGACCATGGAATATTTTTGGCTCCGCTGGTAGCATTGAAATGGAGTTGGAACTACAATTTCATAAGCACAATGAAGAGACGGTGTAATTAGAATCAAGCACCTTGTGTATGAGCCAGAGTACATCTTGCTAATCTTCAGGGCTGTTAGTACTGATACTCTCAAAGAACTGCTCACATACAGAGGATGCTGAATCTGAACTAGACATTGTTTCAAGGATGTCGAGTATCTCCTGGTGTCTAAGCTGAGCCTGGTCTTGCATCTCCCTCAAATTGGTCATGGTGTCCACAGTTTTGATCTTTGTGGGTGTCAGTGGCCATACAGTTTGAATGTGAGTACTTACATTAAAGAAATCAAACCCATGCTGCAATCCTGCCTTGCAATCCTTGAGTAGAGCAGCCAGTTCTCCCTGGCGGAAAAACTTCTTGACTTTGCTGCCACTTTGTTGAGCCTCAACAAAAGTGTGAATTTTGTGGAGGGTTCTAAATCCACAAGTCAGAAATGTAGATGGGGTTAGGGTATAGAAGTACTCGGTGAATTTTGCAATCTGATTCAATGTGCTTGGTAGCAATTCAGCACCTGTGTCTGAATTGATATAAACAGCAATAATTGTGTTGAGTAACTCATGAGTGTGCTCCATCAACTCAGCACACTCATTTTTATCCTGTTTGACAGTCTGCGACACCATCTCAGAGCTGTTTCAATGTGAATCCAGTGGAGATGTACCTGCAACAATTTCAAAAGCGACTGGATGGTATTGAAAATAGCCTCGAGGCCAGAAATTTTGAGCGTGTTCACGAGGACATCAAATGTGTTGGCTGTGATAGCCACACACTTTGAGATGTTGTTCAAACGAAGTTCAGTTACCGTTGGTTGACGAGGCATGTTGGTGGGGTCAGAGCATCTCAAAATGATTGGGGCTTTATACTCGGAAGGCTTGGGAACTTTCCTCTCATTGGCCACTGTTCATCTCTTCTGCTGCACATGTGATGATGTCCAAACCAAAATACAGTTGATCACTGGGGACATCTGTATTAGGTTTTCCATCTTTAGTGCCACTTGAATTTCATCCTTCAGGATGGGGTTGCAAGGTTGAAATATTTCTGGGTGTCTCAAGTTTGATCTGCTTCTGGGCCCGCGTACCTTCCAAACCGCAACAACTCTTATTCGAAGATTCCTTCTTTGAGAATGACAGGCACACCGAGTTTGATGAACTATTATGATTCAGATTTAGCACAGATCTGGTTGAGAGTCATGGTGAACAAAACCTGACATATGAGCTTGACTGAAATCCCTCACCCTTCCCATATGTACACCAGATTCTTTCCCGGGATTTGGGTCAACCAGAACCATAATGCAGCAACCTTTTTGGTCGACAGCCCCGGTGTGAGATAGATTCCCTGGTGGCCATCCTTCCTTGGCTGTTGGTATCATGACTTTTCACACTGTCTTGAATCTCAGATCCGATTATATTTTGGATGAGATCTTGGTACAATTCTTGACATCTCAGATGGTCACCATCAAATTGTAGTGGGTGTGCTGCACTCCTTCAATGTTAAAGTCAAGGCCTGAGAGATTCTGAAGTGCACTGAGGGTTAGTACATAATTTGGGATAATTCTAATGGGCAACCCGGTTTCTTAAGAAACCCCGGTCCATCGGAGAAATCTTTCATTTTTCTAGTGAGAAACCCCCGTCAAATCATTCATTGTTTTATGGAAGGATTGAACTGTAAGGATTGCTTGGGGCATTTCTCAACTCAACTGTTTGATAACTCGAGGAGGTGTGTCATTTTTGTGCCCTTCCGTGGTTGCCGCTCAAGTGCCGGGCACCTCGGCATCTCCGCACCTCCTGCCATCGTTTTTTGCGTCTCGGCTGGCGTCAATGATCTTACGGTTGAACATTTATTCTTTGGGTGGTGAATATTGAGAAGTCCCGACATTGCTCGGCCTGCCTTTTTATCATACTGTCCCGCTCGAAGTGTCTCCTGGGCCGAGCCATCAAGGGCCGGAGATCAAAGTCTTTGACGAGACGTTGGTGGTAAAGAAGTCATTGTTGGACGCTCAGGTTTTTCTGTGGCCTCAGGTCCAAATGGTGTGCTGTTCATTTTGAATGGCCGATTTTAGCTTTCTGTGTCCCGGAAATCAGGACATGGCTAACTCGGAAAGAAGCCGGCCGTGCGGAGCGAGAAGGGGTTTCTCGGGAAACCCGGCTTCCCGAGAACAGCCAATCTTTGGAGCGGGATTTCTCCAGAAACCGGGTTTCCCATATTGGAATTATCCCATATTTGGACAACGGAATGCTGAACTTTCAAATGAAGTTTCTGAGTGATGGATAGGTGTTTGTTGACATCTATTAGTCTCTTATGAACAGACACTACAACTCTAAACTCGTACCTCGTTTTGTTGTAGTCTGTCGATTCCCCTCGACAATGAGTCGACATTTGATCGGAGGGTCCCCTTATCAAAATTCTCAATGTTGGATTGCACATCAGGACGTGTATTCCACACGTTTTGGTCGATTCCTGCCCAGTTACTGAAGTTCCGATAATTTCCTCTCTCACAATTTAACACCTGAGTCCAGCAGCGCGATGCCAGATTTTGATGGGTTGGCTGCTAACCAAGCTATGCTTTTCCTCTGGGCTCGATCTAGCACCTAGCAAATATTCTGACGAGACAGTTTAGCAGTGGGTACAATTATTAAAGGATTGGCCGCTTAGCCTGACACCGGGGGCAAAGACCGAGGCAGATGGTTGTCATGTGCCTTAAAGGCACATCCTTCGCACATTCACCGCAGATGAGTGTGACATTTATCACGGTTCAAGAATGGTTCTTTACTGAACAAAGGATTGATAAAGAACAGATAAAGGAGAGACAAAGAGCAGGGCCAACACAGGCCAGGATTCCCGCACCGGGCTGTGCCCCGGCCCTGTGCTTTGTCCCTCCTTTGTGTATTCTTTGTGTAGTCTTTGTCTGGTCAAGGATGATTGTTGACCTTTGAGCCATGTCACATCCATGTGCGGAGCATGTGCGTTGAATGTGCATTTAAGGCACATGAAAACCATGTGCCTGGGTCTTTGCCCCCGGTGTGAGTGAATTGAAGAGTTGTAGGCAGTGGATGGTGAGAGGGCAATTTCAAGCTCCGAAGATTATGTAATGACCAGACCTTCCTTACATTGATCGCGCGGTTAAGTACAGACTAGACATCTATAGGCGTGCAGAGGTTTAGGCTCGAACACCTACTCCCGAATGCTACTAAAGTTGTCGTGCCTCTGTTTGCTGTCTGGCCGACAGGTTTCTATGCGGATGATATTAGCAAGAAAGAGATTAGCCATACTTGCGCCTAATGCAGCATTAGGTGTGCTACCCAACCCGACAAATCCAAGAATATTTCTATGCCGGGAAAATTCCGCCGGATCCCGCGGATGCAGCGGTAAGTGCTTAAGCAACTACAAAGAGCATTCCTTAAGTTATCGATTTCCGCGCACCCTTACACAGATCTGCTTGAGGAATTTCAACAGTGCTTTCTTACTGCTGTTTGCGGAACTTAGGCTCGGGCCGATTTTTCCGAAAAATATTAGTGATGTGCTTAGCGAAACGAAGATTGCGGTTTCGGAAGCAGACGTCCTACATGTGAAGACGAGGATGTCGAACCGTAGACAGATATTCAGTGAAATTACGAAGCTCGCCATCTTTCGTCGTTTTCACTTGTCAAAGTTCAATTGCTATCTCAAGGTTCTCGGCAAGGGGGGATCGGGATTTGAAAGTCGGATGAGGGGTCGATAATTTTTTTTTTTCAACCTTGACTTGACCCCCCCCCCCCCCCCCCCCCCCCCCTCCCCCCTATATCAGGAAGGATTTTCCCACCCCTAGCACCGGGCCGCATTCTCCGAACTTACCGCCACCTACCAAATTGGTTCGTGACACCACCATTACTTGGTTTTAGTGTTTGAGGAGCATTGCACTCTATAAAAATATCTGGAATAACTGCTAAGACCTCAAGTGGACCTCCAGAATTTTTTGGAACCTCACCTCAGGACCACTTGAAGAGAACTTTTGGTTGAATTTGGGTGGAAATATTATGTTGGCACATCCTGAGGTAAGTAGGAAGCAAATCTTGAGGTTTCTCACTTGGTGGAAGCTCTGAAATGCCTCTCCTGGCCTTTTCCTCCTCTCCCATAACTTATAGTTAGAAGTTTTTTCAGCCCCGCTCAGACCCCCCCCCCCCCCCCCCCCCCCCCCCCCCCCCCCCCCCCCCCGTCCGGAATTTTAATCCCGATCCCCCCTTGGTTCTCGGGCAAGTTTGAATTTACAATCCGCCCGGCGGTGAACAGCGAAATCACGCAGAAAATTTGGCTAGATCCTCCGGAATAAAGGTGTTGATTCTGAGGAGTGAATAAACGAGTGGATGTCGAGGGTGTACATCATGTGTTACATTGAGAAGGAAAAATATACAACTATTGTACCAGTGACCTCAGCTAGTAGAGCGTCCTACCTTCTCAATTTAACGTCCCACAAAAAAAAAAAATGCTCTCGCGATCGGTGACCTGTGACAGGTTCGAAATTTTTCTGAAATTTTGAGGCCGGTGACACGTGCTGGGCGAAATAGTACAGTACTCGATGTTCAGTGGGATGCCGCAGATCGTAGTATTTGCCATGAGGAACAGTGCTAAAGTATAGATACAGCTCGTGGTCGTCGGAGAAAAAAAATTGACTGAAACGTCGAAAGTGAGCGAGAAGAAGATCATCATGCAGCAGCCACCGAAACAGAGCCTCCAGTAGACCCGGCGATGGCGTTCCCCTGGTCATCGACAGCCTCGACATTGCGGAAGTTCTGGAGTCCCAATGAATTGTTGTCAGAAAGAAAACGAATTCAGGATGTGAAAGACTCACAGTCGCGATGCCGAAGAATCCGTTGAACGTATCAGCATCAATTCCCTCCTTGGGCGCGGCCGCGCCGGCGGCAGCCTGTGCAGCTGCGCACGTCGCCTTCGCCGTCGCATCCGCACCACATGAGTTGGTCAATGTATCGCAGATGAACTGTGTGATGATACCAATGGCCTGCGCGGACCCGTGGTTGAAAGACGCCGTGTCGACGGGGCGGAAGCTCGTTTCCTTGCGACCGTCGAAGCCCACACCAAACTCGATTTGCGGGACGGAGCATTTGCCTGGATGGAGGAGTATGAATTAGCAGCGATGAGGACACGAGGAATGCCCATCGTAACGCACCAAAGTTTCCGATGGAGGCGGAGGAGGAAGCAGCAGCAGCAGCAGGCGGGGCAGCGGCGGCAGTAGCGGCGGCACCAGCAGCAGCAGTGACGGCACCAGCGGCAACGGGCGCAGCATCGGGGGCAGCCGCGGCAGGTGCAGGGGAGCCAGAGGCACCAGCGACAGCAGCAGTGATCTCATCGGCAGTCGCGTCTAAGGGCGCATAAATACACAGCGAACGACGGCGAATGGCGCATGCTGACCTTCGACCAAGAGGTTCTGGGAGACGATGCAGCCCGCAGCGTCGTTAGCGTCATCGCAGGTGAGTCCCTTGCCGGTCGTATCTACATGAAACTTCCCTGAGTCTAACGTGGACGAAAGATGCATAATGTGTAAATCAATCTACCGGCGGTATTGCCAGGAGCGAACGTTCCTGAGCGGAGGGCGTCCTGGGGGTTCCCACCGATGGAGGCAATCTGTTTCGCCAGTTCAAGGACGATAGCTTTGTTGACGGCAGCTGCATTCGGGGAAGCAGGGTCCTGAGAAGAGTTGAACACCAGTCAGCATCTAGGACGACGGTGCTGAATTCAAGACTCGCCTGGTGTTGCTGGATGGCGGCGATTTCAGGGTTGACGGCCTTGATAGTCGTGCAGGGAGTTGTCGTCCCACCGACGGTTCCGGAGTTGCGTTCCAACGCGCGGAAAGTCAACGCATCAGACATGCCCTGGATGTCGCCGGCCGCCTTGGCGTTCGTGAATGCCTGGTCAGCAGTCGCTTGCTGGAGACAGTTCGCGTCCTGTGTCGGTCGAGGACGCTTTGAGACGGCCGTACAATATTTAGGAATTGACTAACGGTTATTTTCCCAAGCCCACCAGCGGCAGCGGCGTTTCCCAGGAGACCGAAAACGGCGTCGACGATACCATCGGGGTTGTTCTTGTTCAAACTCGTTGAGACGGATGTCAAAATGGCCTGGTGAGAATGCTCTGGAGGGTCGATCAGAGCTCTGTGATAAGCAATGACGGGGAAAATACCTTGGGGAACTTCACGTCGGATGGGCAAAGCCAATGATGAAGAAGAGAAAAGGAGAGCGAGTAAAACGGTTTTGTAGGACAACATGGTGAAGGTTCTATGTCCAGCAGAGAGGGTTTCAAGAATAGAAAGAAGAAAGGTGTGCTAGAAGAAAAGACGACCTGCAGGGAAATTAGTAGGGTATTTACAGAGCATGTTGTTGACTCACGAAGAACTAAGTAAATACAATAACAAGAACCTGTCTTGACTGGCGAATACAAGTGGGGAGTTAAAGAACTGAGGAACGACACTGAGAACATGGTCTTTTAAGGTGTTCCCTTACCGGCAAGGGCTGCCCGAAGATCAGCGAACAGTCCGGGAAGGATAAATGATATATCATACCGGCCAATGAATGAAGTTGCTGTTGGGCTGCCTGATTTGACGGCATCGAATACAGAGAAGCTTGGAAATCAGGCTGATAAGATCTTCCCGGGCTTCTGTAACACTAGTCTCTCGGTCTTTTTACAGTGGTTCTGGTTTGGCACCAATAGCTATAAGTACAACTGCGAGAAAAGAGGGCGAGATCATGATGGAGAGGAGTCCCTACCTTTCTATGTTCGCGGCTATGGCCCTCAGGCTCGGTTCGACTTGTAAAGTCCTTAAAGTCGTGGCGAGGATGTGGTGTTCTTCAACACAGCATGCAGATCATCCTGTACACAAGACCGTGTAAACCAATTCAAAAACGATCAACGGCAACCACTTCATCACGATTCCCCAAACCAAATCCAAAGATTATGATTGAATGCAGTTACAGCCTCCGAGTCGACCGTTGACAAGAAACAAGATGGAGCACTCACAAGCATGCATATGTAGACGGTTTTCGGCTCTCAGTATCTTCAATTCATCTTTTTCGGGGGCTGCCGTCTTGGTGTTGCGATGGCTACGGCATGAGGGATCGTTCGTGCGACGATGGCGACGGAATTGCCAGTAAGGGTGTTCAATTCTAAGCTGCTGGCAACTCTTCGGCGATAGTACAGGCTAAGCGGTGTAAGCGAGCGTAAGCGATGTAAGCGATTGTAAGCGAGGGTTAAGCGGAGATGGGCGGTCCTGGGTTAGGGGTCTTTCAAGATACACCTTTCCTCTGCACAGATGCCCAAGCAGACTCTCGCGGGACTTCAGGATGAGTTGTATGAGGAGGCTAGTGTCCTGTTCGCCATTGCAGACACCCTGGATACTATCAATCTGGACCCAGATGATGACGATGACCCGGAAGAGGTCGAACATATATTAACGCCTCCTATGGACGACTCCGACGTCGCAGCCGTGCTACAGATATTTGGGGTGCTAGCTGCCATAGAAGCTGAAAGTATGGAGGGCGACGGGACCCGCGGTCCCTATTTTCAGGTTGATAAATCAAAAGATTGGTTCTCTTGCGCGTTGCGGATGCCTGATCGTGAATTTCGGTCCATATTTCGGTGATTTTAGAAGGAAAATCTCTCAGCATATATCTCACATATCTCATTAGGATTGGCCATACAACGTTCAACACATTCTGTGATATACTGAGTCGAAACCAGATCTTCACCTCGCGCGGACGGAAGCCTCAGCGCCCTATCTCGTGGCAGCTAGGTGCCTTTCTGATTCGCTACGGGCAGCTCGGCTCCCCTGTGCACGACACTAGCTTCAAGCTGGGTATAGCAGTGGGAACTGTCGTGCTCTACTGTCGACGAGTTACACGTGCAATTAGGGAGTTGAAAAAGGAATATGGATCGTGGTTCAGCGAGGAGCATCAGGTTGAAACCAGCGCAAACATTGAAGAAAAAATTGGCTTCCCTGACTGTGTTGGAAGTGGCGACGGCTCGTTGTTTCAGACATCTGAGCAGCCAAGCTGGATGGGTCCAGCATACCTCACTCGCAAAGGCTTTTTTGGAGTAAGCACAAATTTCTTCTGATTGCACTTTACTCATTCAAGCAGTACACCATATTTGCAATTGTCGACAGTGACCTTCGGTTTGGCGCATGGGAACTTGGATGGCCTGGCAGTGTCACGGATGCTCGAGTTTTCAAGAACTCGCATTTCTGGCAACACCGGCACCAATATCTCCCGCACGACCGATACATCCTGGTTGACAAGGGTTATCCATCCACGCCATACACAGTTCGCCCATTCAGGGAGCCCGAACTCGCGAAAGCATCCGAAAGGGACAAGAAACGGATGAAGAAATTCAATTTCACCCTTTCATCGGAACGTATTCGGGTCGAGCACGCCTTTGGCTGCTTTAAGCTAAGGTTCCAATCTGCGCGGATGATGGGTGGTCACAAGGACGTCCAGGACGTATGGTGCACAATCGACGCCCTCCTCATCCTTCATAATATGTGTCTCTACCACGACGATCACCCGAAACACCTGGAGGAGTATCGGTCAGATTTGGGAAACGATAGAACTGGCGAGGAGCGAGCTGAGCCAGACCCGGATGACTTTTTCGTATTTCAACCCCCAAATGTTCCAGCGATTGAGACGGGGCCATGGCTGAAGGGATACGTTACGCGAAAAGTTACTGGATTTGGTGTGTCCGCCACAAGACTTTGATTAATATATATTATCTAGGCATCGTAGAAATGAATAGATTCGATTAAAAGTTTAGCGCCGCGTCCATCAGCTTCTCGAGAACACGACGGGCCTTCTCTTTTGCCTCTGGCCCGTACAACCCCGTAGTGTCCGCCAGCATCTCCTTCGCCGTTCCTTCAGCCGCCTTCAATCGTTTGAATTCCGCATCCACCTTTGCCAGCTTCATCGCCTGCTCATCCACGCGCATCTTCCCCTCGAGGTAATCATTGAGTCCCTGAAGTCGGTCTTCTTTCTTGACTTTCGCGGCAGGTGCACGCGAGGCAGGCTTTGAGCGATCCCAGCTCGATACCTTGACCTCACGGCGGTCAGTCGCAGTCCCCGTCTTGGCCTTGAGGGCACTGGACGCCGGGGGTCGCAGGGATGGTGGGCTTGTCGATCTCTTCGACGTCTGAATCGTTGTCGTTCTCATCGAGATCAGACAGCGTGTCCGCAGACGAACGCGGCACGTCGCGGACAGCCTTCGGGTTATCGGCGTAAACGGTGTCAAGTAAGGATGTTTCTCGAAGGCACCTGGGGCAAAAAGGGCACTTACCGAGTGTGAAACAGGTTGTACCAACCCAAAGTCAGCCATTGGCTGACTATCTTGGCCGACAATCCCTCAACCTCGTGTCCACTCGCGGCGCGAGAGTTGAGAAATTCCTCGATGGCAACATTGCAATCCCATTTGGGCTCCTCGTCTGCATCTGCACCCCCACCGGTGAATTTAAGGAGAGGTACAAGTTTTTTATAAATAGCTAGGGACCTCGCCCACTGGTCCTTCATCTGCGCCGCATCCCGTGCGACTCCGGTATGCCCTACAAACTACAAGAGAGGCATCAGTGTTCATAAGCAGAGAGGGAAGAGGAGCGGACACGCACCCCCGTCCAGCATTTGTTCGCCGATAAGGTGATCTTTTTGAAAACCTCATTTGAGTCCTGCCCCAGACAGAACTCGAAGAACGAGGACTTCTCATCAGCAGCCCACTTCCCCTTGTTGCTGAGGAAGTCTCCTTGGGTTTTAATCACCACAGAGGATTGCAGCGCGCGCCGGAGCGACGCGGTCGTCTGCGCAGCTGGGGCCATCGGCGGAGGGTTCAACGGGCGGCCAACAAGCCTCTTGATAGGCTCCGCAGGCGTCGAGGGCGGCGACTTCGCCGTGGACAACGTCGGAACGGGATCGGGAGCCCAGTTTGTGTTGTCGTCGTCCACGTAGAGGTGGGCGCGCTTCGGGGAGGTCCCGAGAAGCGGCGTCGGCGACGGAGATCGTTTGCGGCGTGCCGGGACAGACGGGGAGCTCGAGTAGTCGTAGTTCACATCGTAGACGCGCTGGTAGCCCATGTCGAAGTTGGCGGAAGACTGATTGAAAAAGGTGTGGTTTTGAGTATTGTAGTGATTGTCGTAGCCATTGCTGGGGTAGGAGATGGGCTCTGAGGGGAAGGCGAAGGTGCCGTGTCGCGGTTTCAGCGTGGGGGCGGCTGGGATGGCTGGTGCAGCGCTGGCCAGCGTCGCGAGGAGGTTGAGCTGGTCCTGTCATGGTGACATTAATTACGGCCATCAGAAGTTGCCGAAACACGGCACCATATTTTCGAGTCGCAGACGAACAGCGACGAAGGCTCTGTGGTGGCTGAGGACGAAGGTAGAGGACGGGGGAGACGCGAGAGAGCCCGCTCGCAAATTTTCCGCTCAGCCGTCGCTTACGATCGCTTACGCTCGCTTATACCGCTTAGCCTGTACTATCGCCGAAGAGTTGCCAGCAGCTTAGAATTGAACACCCTTAGTGGATCATACCTGTGAGGACGGAATCCTGCTGTTGGTCGTTTCAGGTTTCATGGTTGGCATGTGCCACCCTCGTCCTCGCTCTTCCACGCGCCGTACGAGTTTACATTGGGCCTGCTCACGGTCTTGCATGAGAGACACAGGGAGCACCTAGGTCCCGGATAGTGGAGTTGAAGGTGATGGTGGAAGGGATGTGTGCGGCGGAGGCAGGCCATTAGACCGCTTGAGTTTGGAGGGTTACATGAGCGCGTGGGACGCATGTCCCAGGCTTTGCCTTGAATGGATAGTGCTGTGCTCGGAATTTGCGTAGGCCCGGAGAACCCAATGAAGAGTATAATGTCACCGAACGTATCCCGACGAGTCAATGAATCGCAATTGACGTGGGTCCATACTTGGCAATCTAAGCCCTGGAATTTTGAGAAGGAGTGGGAAGAGAGTTTTTGAGATTTCGCCCTGGTCACGTGCGCCCAGAAAGGAAATTCGCGTGTCGTGTTTGTTCCACACCCGTAAACGGAACCGAATCTCCGTGTGACAGGTCACCCTCTGCTCTCCACCCACCACGACCGCATTGCTCTGCTTTCCACCACATGCGCCGCTCCCTTGATTCTTGGCCGCAGGAGTTCACATCCCTGCATCTCCACCACCCTTCATAAACCATACCCCGCCACTTTCAACTCAATGTCGCGACTCCGGGCGCGCTACTCAGGCTTGCCACTTGCTTGCCACCACCAACATGGAGCATGGGCATTGGTATGCCTTCCCCTGCCCATTCCGTCATTGTTTTACCCTCTGGGCTTCTCCACCACTACCGCGATACACATTGCGCAGGCACATCACGTCGCGTGCGATGATGACTCGTCGTCTGTAGGTCGTACGGTGCTAGGGCAGTGTCCCACCCATGTCTTGTAAGTGTCCTGCAATGTTTTTACTTTGCCACTTCCCCGGATCATGTACCATGTACTACTCCCTGTAAACGTACACTGACTCAATATAGTGTTTTATTCACTTTATTCACAATCTCCTTTATTTATTGAATACTCTACTGCTAAATTCCATGGTGAAGATTGTTTTTTCCTAAGTCCTGCTGCTGACAAGTGGCATAGAGAACAATGGCCTTCCTAGCCTTGTCACAACTCTCCGGCGTCCGGCGTCTGAGTTACTGCATTTAGTGAAAAAGCCAAATAGGACACGCAAATTTCCTTTCTGGTGCACGTGACCAGGGCGAAAAGTCGCCAACTAGGGAAGAGACGCGTTTTGTTTGGCATTTGGTGGCATCATTCAAGTTGCCGGCAGCCCACGTGGCCATTTTGGGTACAAAAGCAATGTTTTGGTCCCACAGGCAGGATTTGACCCCCACGGAGTTCAGCTAGATATACTCCAAATGGTTATTCATTTGTAACTGTCGGAGGAATTCGGCAGAACTGGCTGTGTTCCGGAGATCTTACAGGTGTGCCGGCTACCGGTCTCAATATTTTGCCTCTCGCTTCACGCAGGGAGAATTCCTCTGACCGTTACAAATGAATACATTTCTCAAGGGTTTCTGAGCGGTTATTAGAATGTTCTGCCAGAGGGAGGAGGCAACTTCGAGGTTGCAAATCGCAGCAAACAACGCCGAAACCGTCAATTACCGCAACCTTTATTGGTTCAAAACACTCAGAAAGTGTCTCTACGCGTCAGGCAATGAAAGATTAGGATGTGGACGCGCCGGCGAGCTGGTGATTCTCGGAGAGAGAGGCATATTGCAAACTGCCAAAAAAGGGTGATATGTCCAACCCGCATTTTCTCTGTAATTTCACCTCGGATAAGTAAGGTGTCGGCGTATAATATGTTCATTAGATCATATTACATTGACTTGGATAGTTCCGTACAACAGCTGTATGCCTGTATGATGTTTCCTCTTGTAAATGAGAAGTTTACCGAGAAGTTGCATTCGCAATAAACACCCAGGTTGATCTTCAAAATTCACGGTTATTGTGGGCTCTATGGGTCGGAGGGATGCTTTCAAACGAATTTCCTAGCAAATTTTTATGTTGTGGACTGCTTTTTGGAAATATATATTTCTCCATTTCGGGGAGATGTGACTCGAGCGCGACCGATGTGACTCTACTTTCTACACTCGTTAACTGCGCTGCCCAAGTGCTTTCAACAGCACTATCCAGCATGCAAACGGAACTAAGCTGTGTACATGTGTCTTCAGAAAATTTGATTCGAACTAGATTTCAAGTAGTACTTAAGAGGGTTTTGATTTCGACGTATTGGGATTGCTGGCCGAATCTTCCCCCGCTTTACAAGTCCCAGCAAAGTCCCAGAAGCATTCTACCCCAATTCTGAGTAGGCCAAATTACTTTTGCACTTCCACACTACAGTCCATCAACTTTCATCCATCCGATTGAAGGTGAAACGGAGGGAGGAGAGCGGTTAGAACACATTGCCCTTTTTTGATGCAAGCCTGTCTCCGCGCCGGCGAGCCGGAGTGGCGCATATTGCAGATAACACGTCAGCCACCGGCAGATAACAACCCAGCTGATCCGGAAGTAAGCGTTCCCGTCTTTCCATGGCCAGCGCGTCACATGGTGCTGGTTTTCAAATTCTAGCACGGGTGACGGGGCCCTGCACTTCCCCACAATTCATCCTCTCAAATTCCTCCTGCCAGTGTGGGGCCTCAGCCCTCTGCGTGTTCTCGTGACAGTCGTCGATCTTTCGACTCTAGAATGGACGCTCGTGAATCAAAATGGCTCTATTGCCGTCCCAGCGGGCATTCCATCGCAAGTGCACCTCGATTTAACGAAGGCGGGGATTATTACGGACCCACTTCTTGGGATCAATGGTACGCCGAAGATTATACCCATCGAACGCCTGTTGACCTTGCGAGTCAGACTTCACAGAGTGTTGGGTCTTTATGGACAATTGGACGTATACCGCTGATTTGGCGCCGTTGCTCGGAACGGAGCTCAAGACTGCTGACCAGATCTTGCTGATTTTGAACGGATTGGATACTATTGCCAATATTGCGAGTATACAATAACTAGGGATCGTCTTTCAACGGAAAAGTTAATTTCCCCTCCAGACGCTGGTCGATCGACCTGTGGCATGGGTCAACAATCAGTTTCGCCAATATGTTTTTGACGTGTCTTTCCTCAACGAAATATCAGCCGGAAACCTCACTGTCGCCTTTGAATCGGCGTACTACTACGGTCTCAACATCAGTACGAGAGCAGACTTTGAAGATCTTCTCGACAGTTTTGTGAGTTTTGGCGAGTTTTGGCACGTGGTGCATCCTCGATATTTGAATCCACATAGTTCGAATTTGAAGTTCCTGCACATCGTCAATATATACGCAAAATAGCGCCTGACTTTGGCTGGGATTGGGTACGCCGATATCCGGGTTCGATGACTTTGTCGTTTGACCCTTCGTTCCTAGGGCCCGGCATTTTTGCCGAGCGGAATCTTTAAGCCCGCATATCTCATCTACCTCTCAAACACAACCAACACCAGTTCCGTTGTCAACTCGACAGATGTACCACAGCTTGTCTTCGTTGAAGAAACCTCTGTCGACATTTATAAAGTCGGCCAAAACTTCTCTGTCCCCGCCAACGAAACCGCAGACTGGGTTGTCAACGTAACTCTGGCCTTGCGGTCCGCTGGAGCCTTCACCTCCCCGACTATTACTCTCGCCTTCGACGAGCTTGATCTCACCTCTTCAGCCTCCTCTCTCGGCCCTCTCCCGGTGACGACTGACTCCCTGACCTGGGTTACAGTGATCTGGCAAATACCCGACTCCATTCCGCAACGGTGGTACCCCCACAACCTCGGGACCCCCCAGCTCTACAACCTCACAATTTCCCTCGACCTCAATGACCCAGCTAGCAAGGTTGAGCTCAATATTCGCACAGGCTTCCGCACCATCAAGCTCGCACAGCTCGCCTATTCGCAAGAAGAGATCGACACGCGGGGTATCACCCCAGGCGATCAGTGGCACTTCGAGATCAACGGGAAAGCGTTCTACAGTCTGGGCACCAATATCATCCCGTTCGACCCATTCTACGCGCGCATCAAAGGGGAGCATGTGCGGTGGGTACTTGATAGCGCGGTCCGGAGTGGGCAGAACATGGTCTGTGTCCCCCATCCTGCTCGAGTTGCACTAATATTCGATGTTCAGCTGCGCGTGTGGGGCGGTGGTATCTACCAGCCCGATTCCTCCGACACGGGAGTCTACGATTTCTACGGGCTCTGTGACGAGCTGGGCATTCTCGCCTGGTCGGAACTCATATTCTCCGACGCGCTCTACCCGCTCAACGACTTTCTCCTTGAATCCATTGAACCGGAAGTGCGCCAGAATGTCCGGCGCATCAATAAGCACCTGAGCAATCTTCAATGGGCTGCTGGAAACGAGATTGAGGAGATTGCGCTGATCGTGAACTCGAGTATTCCGGGTATCACGAATGGCACACTTTATATCGTGCGTGGTCGATTTGGATTCTGCACATCTACTAGCTAGTTTCTCACAGCCGCTACTTAGGACCAGGCGGGGATGATCCATTGATTATTCGTTCCAAAGAACTCACCGCATCGCAGTTCGTTGCACTTTTCCAAAATTTCCTGCACAACATCGTTGTTTTGGAAACTCATTCCGTAATTATACGACAACGATTCTTTTGGGAACTTCGGTGTTGACATTCCACGTAGGTACCATACACGGACTGCTCCACTACGCTCGGAGTCTTGAGCCTGGACCCATATCTTCTCCGTCTCAATAATGGAACGCCGGGAGAAATATATGGGAATACAGGTATATATGGACACCCTTCTCTTTGGTACCAGGGCATAACGAATCTGAACAGAACGTTACAACTACGATGCTAGCCAGGCATTCAACTACAGCACTTTCCCTGTTGCTCGGTGCGTGTATATCCTTCGCATTCTCGCTCTCTCTGACTTGCATTCCAACCCCAGCTTTGTGAACGAATTTGGGTGAGCTAGCCGTAACGATTATGTGTAATGCTACTAACAAGATTCCAGTTTCCACTCGATGCCGTCGTTTTACACCTGGGAGGAGGTTCTAACATCACCGGACGACTTCCCGTTCAACTCCACTGTTGTCGCCTCTCGTGACCACCATCCGCCAGCCGGGAGTCTAGCCTTCCCAAACCCCAACGCGCCGCAAGGGCAGGCCCAAATGACCGAGGCCATGGAGCTGTGGCTCCCTACTCCCTCGACGTCTGATTCCAACCAGACATTTGCTCAATGGTGTTGGAGCACACAAATCTTCCAGTCCATGACGATGATGTCCGAGATTTCGTGGTATCGGCGCGGCGCCGGCCAGGGCGAAATAACCTCGGCGCCTTGGTTTGGCAGCTCAACGACATCTGGCAGGGTGTCAGCTGGAGCAGCATCAAGTATTCTGGACGGTGGAAAGTTTTGTAGTACGGTATCACTACTACATTCTCCCCTCTCACGATTTATCCCTTCTGGACGCCCGACAACCAAACGTTGGAAGTTATTGTTACGTCTGATCGGTGGGAGACTGTGGAAGGGACCGCCCAGTTCACTTGGTACGACTGGAGCGGGAACATGTTGAACTCCAGCATGCACGAGTTCACCGTTCCTATGCTCAACAACTCGTTGATTTCCCGGACCTTGGGGTTGGCTTCCATCCTTCCCGCTGGCCAGAATGCGACCGATGTTTGGATGCTTCTCAACCTCACGGCTCAGGTAGAAAACAAGACAATTACCAATGAACAATACGTGCGTATTCCCTAATGCTCGAGGCAGGCCGATTCAACTGAAATTTAATTTCGCAGTTCACACCGATTTCACTGGCAGAAGCCGCTCTTGTCGATCCTCAGATTCGGGTTACCTCAACCGAAAATCTCATGTTTACTCTCTCTGCCCTCGGCGGAGTGGCACCCTGGACATGGCTCGACCATCCCGCCGGTACGATCGGCTTCTTTGTCGATAACACCACCGGATTGCCGTTCAATGGATTTTACCTCGTCCCTGGCATTGACCGCACTTGTGAGTTTTGTCTATCGTTCTTGCTTGGCTATCATTTACGAACCGAACCCTGGGGGCGCTACCTCAGGCCATATTTTACAGGTGTAATTTACCGTCACTCCTCTGATAACTAAATTCCCGGCTACCAGAAGTTAGTTCGGACCGCCTAACGGTCCAAACACATTTCCGTTGACCCGAAATCAGATGGGAAATCTGCCGAATATGTTGCTCCGAGATCAAACAGGAAATGGGGACTTTCGGAACGCGTTCCGAGTTCCCTGATACGGCACGTTTCGGCTTCCGTTTCCGTACCATGGAAATGGGCCGGAGAACAGGGCGTATCCGCGGCGCGGAAACGGCCACTGATATCCGTGGCGCGGATACGAGATCCGAAACTCGGAGTGTCGGCATGAGTTTTGGCGTGGCGGAAACGAGTCGTTTCGGCTCAGATTTCCACTCGCCGGAAACCCAAGCCGAAACAACTTGTTTCCGTAAATTTCGGCTTTGTGGAAATCTGTCTGATTCGTTTCCGCTTTGCGGAAATTCATTTGATCCGTTTCCGCTTTGTGGAAATTCACGGGAACAAATTGTTTCGGCTTCGGTTCCCGGTGAGTGGAAATCCGAGCCGAAACAACTCGTTTCCGTCAAGTTGAAATTCATGCCGACGCTCCGACTTTCGGATGGCGTATCCACGGGCCCGAAATCAGATGTATCAGCGGCCGTTTCCGCACCGCTGATACGCTGTGTTCCCCTACCCATTTCGGCCCATGGCCCATGTCAGTTGAGGACACGATCAAAACACATTAATCAAGTTGCGAGAAGAGAGAAGAAAAAGGGAAAAAGGGAGAGAGTTCAGGATATATGTCGGCTCACATACCAGCAGTTTTTGTGACGGTAAATGTCTGGTAGCTGGCGCTATATGATTGAAGGTTTTTAAGTCCCAAGCCTGCCGTTGATTAACGTTGATTGATTGGTGATAGATGGCTGATTTCGGAGCCTTAGTCTCACCGGGGCAAAATCCTCAAGTAGACTAAGGACAGCCAATCATCTATCAAGATAATGAGCGATCATATCTTTAGGATCAGATTTCAGTGATAATCTCGGCAGTTCAATGGCTGCTCCAACTTACCAACGATGCGACTCGGAACTGGTATCCAGACACTCGATAACTTCATCAATGTGCTTGAAGATAGAATCTAAAGTACTGCTTCAAATCCAGTGGCACCGAAACTCAGTGGCCAGTGATCAACATTGCTCAACTCTGCACAAGGGTGTTCAAGTCCGTGAAAAAACCCACTTAGGCCGTATTTTTTCAAACTGACCATCCGGCGGACCCACCCTCCCTCTTCCTTCCTAATCGGGCAATGATATCTCACCCCCACATCAAAATCCGCTCGGCAAAAGCCGGTTGCCACCAAAAACATCGAACTTTGAATTTTGAACCAGTTTGTTTATTTTAGAGTAGAAATCACATATTTTTTTCCCTACTGGTCCGGATAGCTCTAATGACATGAAAATTTCCTCGATGGCAACAGATCATTTTCTACAGGTCTTACCCGAATTCCAGTCCCTGAACTCCCTTTTCAAACAATTGCAGCACTTGAAACCTCACGTGAAGCTGCTAAGAGGTGTATTAGTGCATTTTCAAGCTTTGGCGGTACTCCTGACACTGCCCGACCCATTTTGAGGCCATTTAGTGAGAGATGCAAACTTTTTTTTTTCTGCCTGGCGGTCGACCCACCCTCCCTGCCTCTGGCCCCGGCTTGACCGGCCCGAACACCCTTGACTCTGCACCTCAAGTTCAGTGCTCCTCCAAGTCCTCTTGATAGTCCCTTACACCTGATATCAATAATACAAGTTTCATGGCTCAAACTCCCTGGAACATCAACTTTGGAACGAACACACCCCAGAAACCGGCTTTTGTGAACATCCCCGAGATCCCCGAAAGTCCAGGAAACAAATTCTGTCGGGATTTGCAGCCAGTAGAACCTCTTATTTGTCCATTACTAGGTTAAAAGGAGCCCAGTTCTATTCTGAATAGCAGTACTGTAGTGCATAGAACATCAACTTTGGAACGAACACACTCCCCAGAAACCGGCTTTTGTGAACATCCCCGAGATCCCCGAAAGTCCAAGAGAAACAAATTCTGTCGGGATTTGCAGCCAGTAGAACCTCTTATTTGTCCATTACTAGGTTAAAAGGAGCCCAGTTCTATTATGAATAGCAGTACTGTAGTGCATAGAACATCAACTTTGGAACGAACACACTCCCCAGAAACCGGCTTTTGTGAACATCCCCGAGATCCCCGAAAGTCCAAGAGAAACAAATTCTGTCGGGATTTGCAGCCAGTAGAACCTCTTATTTGTCCATTACTAGGTTAAAAGGAGCCCAGTTCTATTCTGAATAGCAGTACTGTAGTGCATAACATTAAATCACAGAATATCCAATTGGATATAATATTCACCAAGTAAGTCACCGCACTTCCTAGGCTGAATGCTTACCATGCTTCATTACCCCTGGTAGCGATATCCGTTCATGAAGACATTCAGGAGTGCTGAGCTTTTAGTGGACAGCACTCACAATTACACTGAGCATCCAAGCGAAGAGAATCATTTTGTATTTCTTTTCTCTCGCAGATCTTGTGCTTGGGAGTCTGAGATGTCTTCCGCAGTGGCCGAAGTAATTGCACCACTCCAGGTACACAGGACACAAGTATAGCCTCTTTAAATTTGCGAGTTTAAGCCGAAGTCATTGATTTTGTGAAAATGAAAACAATTTGCCCAAGTTCCGAGGAAGAAGTCATGCAACATGGTCAAGAAAAAGGAGGGGAGGGTTTTTGGGGTAATTTAGGGCGCGTATTCAACCATACCCTGATCATTCAGCACCTTCTCTGAGGTTTTTGTCTATCGAGAACCTTTTTTCAATAATATTTCAATAACCCACTTACCCTTATTGGGAGGAAGACACTTTCAGGGGATAAATCATTTTCCCCAGAGTGGATAGTCCACTTCACTCTCTGCAAGCAAACGTGCTGAAATGAACTTGTGAAAATAAAAAAAAGTGCAGAGAAACTGTGTTCAGAACTCTGTTTTCAAGTCATTGGGAATGACCAAAGAGGAACCAACATCCTGCAATCCTCACAACAAGCCAGTGTAGAGAGAGAAATGAAGGAGCTCACAATTTGCAGGATGGTGCGCGACACCCCTGGCATATGCGGAAACATCATGATGCTGTAATGATCGCCGAGAGCGGATCACTCGGATGCAGTCCTTAGTGACTTGGGCTCATCTGGTACGGATAATAAGCCCAAATGCCCATTTCCATGGTGCGGAGACGGGAGCCGATACGTGCCGTATCCGGGGACTCGGAACGCACTCCGAAGTTCCCCATTTCTCATTTGATTTCGGAATAACAGATTCGGCAGATTTCCCGTCAGATCTCGGGTGAACGGAAATTTGTCCGGACCGTCAGGCGGTCAGAACTAACTTCTGGTAGCCGGGAATTTAGTTATCAGAGGAGTGACGGTAAATTACACCTGTAAAATATGGCCTGAGGTAGCGCCTGTAAAATACCAAATATTACACGGGGATTTCTAATAATACCCCGCCCTAGACAACACGCATTCTTCGTAAGTGGTAATACGCAACAAGTGATGGATTTGGCCCATGTGTCCTTCTGTGATAAACCTTCTGAGGCAAGCGAAAGTTGTTGTTGAACTGATGTTGTTCGGCACGCATCTATATCGATTCCCATGCCGTCCAGTCGGCCGATTCGGGCCGCACTGGCATCGCTCTGGCATCGATTACGATGAAGTCGCTTGCTTGAGATAAATTACGCCAAAACGGCACCTTTCGGGGCACAGTCCAGCGGCCGGCAAGTACTCGCTTTATGTACTCCCATTTGGAACAAGGCACCACAGCTTTCTTGGCGGTGCAGATCTGACAGTCCTTCGACTATCAAAGTTCCTGTGCTCGTTTTTGGTTCTGCGAGTTCTTCCTCCTCTTTCCCTCTCTTTGCATAGCTGGTCTCATCTCTTCAATGTCGCCCGCAACTCGAACCAGCTTTTATACAGAATCAACTGTCCCTAGTACCGTCTGGGGCCCCGGAACCCTTGCGGGGAGAGCGATTTTGGCACTCGGCGAAGCGACATTGAAAAGCCTGGACCGTATAATCGACCGGGAGTCACGCGCCATACAGAAACGATTTGAGGCAATTCGTGCCTCGATTCCTCACCTGACTCCCGAGATGTACAGTGACCTGGTTGAGCTCTCTCGGTATGCTGAACTACTGGCATTTCTTTAACCCTGGCTTACATTTATTAGCCCCGACTTATACCCTCAATATATTTTGGAAATGGCCTTCGAGATGCTGATTCATCAGCTTCACCTCGGGTATGGCGCGGCTGTTGCCCTCAGCGTTGCTCAACTCTCGTTGTCGGAGGCGCATCTGGTTATCTTTCGAATGTTCACTTCCAGGTACCGTCCGTGTCTGTATCACTATCAGTATTATTCACAGCCTTTTCAGGAAACTTGCCCTGTACGAAGACGATGATCTAGGCCGACGCTCGGCCCTTGACCTCCTCTCAACCCTGGTTCAAGTGCAACCAGAGATGACGTCCGCGTGCTTCGACGTGCTCGATGACTTCGTTCGTGACCCCCAATTTTGCATGCATCGCCTACGCTTTCGAGAACACCCCATATTACACATCCACGCCGAAGAGAGGTTGAACATCCCACTCATCTGTCGTACCCCGCTGGCCGAAATCCAACTCCGATTCTCAGAGGACCATATGTACCGCTGGAAGAACTGGAAGCTGCTGGAGGGCGCGGGACTTGCACCCGAGAATCGTATTTTTCACATCGGCAGTGTGTTGTTGAACGCGGTGTCAGAGAATTGGTACTGGACCCCCGAGGTGTTCGACGCAGCAGTGGACTTGTTCGATTTTCTCCGGTACGTGGTCTGCTGCGGCCTCCGCGCTATTTTCCGTCTAATCATACATCTGCAGTTATTCCCCAGTCCCCGAGTTTCGTCGGGCAGCCACAGATCATCTGCTGGCATGCATTTCCAGCACCCGGGACTCATGGGAGCCTTTGAGCATTGTCCTCAACTTCATTTCCCGCTCCGCAGTATCAGGATCGCGCCCAAGGTAACTTTCTTTTCTCTTCAGCCTGGAGCCTTAACCGACCTTTCAAAGTCTGGGCTTGAGATATGAGCCATATGCGCCCGATACGCCATCTTCCCCTACAAGTGCACATTCACGAACGATATCCAAGACAACATCAGAAGAAGTGCTTCAAAATCACCCCCAGCTGCGCCAATTCCTGCGTTACGCTGACCTGCGAACTCACGCCCGCGATGCACATCGGTTTTGGAACTACGACAGCATTGTGGGCGAGTCTTTATCACTTAGTGAAACTTTGGTCGGGTCGCCAAGTGATATTGCATCAGATAAAGAGCCCCAGTTCACGACGGTTAAATTTTGAGGGGTCGTTCAAAACAGGATCCCGGTATTTAATGCCTGCATTGGGCGACACCATTGATAGGATTATAGCCCATACACGCAGGTCATCTGTACTCCATGATACTTATTATATATGCAGGATTTCGGATCACAGAGTCGCAAGATAATGCAACAAGAGTTCCCAAAATGACCCAGGCGTCAAACAGTTTTCCACTAAGCGCTCCCCAATCAAGTCCCTGCTCCACCTATCTCTAACGCGAAAAGGAATGTGCCTCCCCGATAAGTTTCCACAGCGGTACGAGCTAATGCTCCACGATCGAACAACCCTTCTTTACACCCGGCTCTGCCTATGTGGATTGCGGATGACGAATTTCAGACCGAAGTTGCACGGCGCCACGGCAATTCGGGCTGAAGCCAGAGGTCCGGGACACCCTTTATGTAAAGAAGCGCTTGTGCCGGACATCGGTTTCATGGCCGGTCTCAATGATAATGTGAAAAGAACGCAGGCGCTCACACCCTGGTCGGACGGCGAGGGAGTGCCACGACAAGCTCGTAGTCGACGTCGATGGAGGAGGTGGTAATCAAGAGGTCGACCAGTTTCGGGACGCGATGGGGGAGGATTCCATCGACAGTAGAGAAATAGCTATCCGGAGGCCGGGACAGAAGGTGGGTAAGGAGTACGTTGATTTGGGGGCCGACGTCCATCTCCAAGCGGACAACCGACTCGAAAGCATCGAGCCACCACCGCTATCAAGTGATGGCCTAATTCAACCGAAATATTTGCAAAACTTTTTCGAGTTTTTGTAGCACCATAAACTGCACGACCATACAAGAAAAACCCCATCGATCGAAGTGAGCGTCTAAACCGTGGTTCATTTTGACTAACAAGTCGACAGTTGATCAATGTCGCAGTTCAACTGTGGCACAAAATCTGAAGTAAGTACAGATTGTCTCAAGGGGACGTCGGGATTAAAATTCCGGCCGGGGGGGGGGGGGGGGGGGGGGTCCTGGCGAAGGCCGAAAAAAACTTTGTACCATAAGTTGTGGGGGGGGAAAATAATAAAAAGCTGGGAGAAGCATTTCAGGGCTCATAGTATGCTAATACTGCCAAAATTTACTTCCTACTCATCTCAGGATGTACTGAGACATTAATTCCCCTCCCAAGTGGTCCGAATTGATTCAACAAAATTATAGGTCTTTGTAGCACTTTAGATAGCTTAAGGAACCATGGCATATGCCTTGGACATTAAAAACAACAGGTATTGGGGAGGCGGCGGGAAGTTCGGAGGAGGCGGCCCGGCGCTAGGGGTGGGAAAGACCTTCCCTATATAGTAAGGCAACGGGGAGTCCGTGGAGGGTCGAAAAAAACTTTTCGACCCAGCATCCGATTTTCGAATGCCGACGTCCCCTTGGATTGTCTGAGAAACGCGTATTTCGATGGCAGTCCAATACTTACACGGCGTGGTGGTGAGGATAACTAGTGTCGAAATTGGGATGAAGCTTTACTTAAAGTCAAAAGGTACATGTTCAATGGTTTTGTTGGACTGATTTTCATTCGAAGCGCGTACTACTGAGCCCACTCCTCAAGCGGGCAGAAGACCTGAGTAGACTCAGCGCTCCGCCCACATTTATCTGTTGGATGCATAAAGTTTTCCGTTAATCTTCGGCATTCAGTCACCTTGCGTCATGTAGATTCAACCTTGGTCACCGGCTAGTCTCTTACGCGGGCGGCGCTTTCGAGAAGGGTCCGTTCGGTTCCATCTATACAGCTCTACGATCCTGCGGTATACAGCGTCCTGAGGTGCTCTGCGGAGACTACTTCAATACAAAATCTTCTACGGCAACGGATGGCCGAATCCGCCATTGAAGCCGCATTTAAGTGCTGTTTTGAATGAATTGATTATTGAACTGAGAGGTCGCCGCAGTCTGAGACTGTGCATTCCAGCTTCCTCGGGCCCGATATTGCTGAGTCGAGTTCTAGGAAAGGGAGTAGAATGGTTTGAGTTCACTATGCGTCGGCAAGTCAAGATGACCCGTCTCGGGTTTAGTTTCACTATTGGCGCGGAGTTTATTTGACTCATCTGCGTTGCTCTCAGCGTTCACGGCTTTCTTCACCCACATTAGCTGGATTATAAGTTACTTCGTCGAACCTATGCGACACGCCAAGTATCGCTGACAGAGGGAAACCCACTCATTGTGACTCCAGTGACCGCGAGGATACTTGGCAGAGAGCCAGACGTGACTTGATACACCTCGGCACAATAACCGCCCAGGTATTCTCGAGAACACTTTCAACGATGGTTGATTGATAGTGAGCGCGGGTGTCAGTTATTCTGATCGATTTATTGTAATAAGCGGGGGAATAGGTCATAAATACAACGCAGGGAAGATAAAACTACAGTATTTGGGGTTAGGTTCTACAGTGTTTCTACTTCAAGTCAGAGTAAAAATATGAATACACAGCATGGGTCACAATGTCCTTTGGTTTGAGAGTGCTCGTTCGTTCGGATGTCAGTATTCATCCATGTACATCTTACAGCGCTCCCACAAGCGCACCCACCGGCCTCCGTTCCACTCCCTAATCCGCATCCACCCATCTTGTGCGGCCATCCGCTGGATCCAGATCAACACGGAGCACAGCGCAAAGTCTACATAGCTGACTTCGTGTCCGCACGCGACAATGCCGTCGCCGTCGCCGACGTTCTTGTCCAAGATGACGGAAAGGAAGTCAAACTGCTCCTTAACCGCCATCCACGCCTGCTCCCGCTGCGGGCCTGGCGGGAGCATTTGGAACGACTGCGGGGCGGGGGAGCCCATGCCGGGGTACCCAGGGGCGCCGCGAAAGTGCGACTGGCTGCGCGCTGGGAGACTCTGATGGCTGAGCGGCACCATGATCGGGAGGAGAGGCTTGACGAAGACCTCCTGGATGTAGTGGACGAAGAGGGTCTGAAGCGCACGTGTACCCTCGGGAAAGACGGGGCGTGCGGGGTACGTGGCTTCTAGGTATTCAGCGATGTTGTTGGTGTTGGACAAGATGTGGGGTGCTTTTGGATTGCGTGTGGGGTCGACGACGACGGGGAGCGTGTAGACTGGACGGCCATCGCTCCGCGTAGCGCTTGCCGGAGCCCCGATGGCACGCAATGTTGCCTCAACATCGGGAAACTCGACCCACACGGTTCTATAGCGTAGCCGTTTAAAATTAAGGATGAATCTAATTCTCCAGATCCCTGGCGCCCACGGCTGAGGACTGGCGGATTTGAGATCGTAGAGCGTGATAATTGGAGCTGCCGGACGTGAAGAGTGTCGTGACATTATGGTCGTTCAGGGAAGGCGTGAGTCGTTTAGAGAGAGCGTAAAAGGAAAATGTAATGGGTTTGGTTTGGAACGCAGCAGCTTTTATGGATGCTTCAAACCACGGCCTCATCCCAGAAAGGAAATCATATCATTATGACAAGGACGCAGTCAGACCTCCAGCTATGACTGGTCCTGACCGAGGTCAAAACGTAGGACTGTGGGTGGAATGTAGGCGCCAGGGAATCGCCGGAGCCGCCCGAAAGTAGGTTCTGGAAGAGAAGCGAAGGTTTTTCAATTGAGTGTAAATCCCGCCGTCAAGAGGCGGTGCCAATTAACGCCCTCTAATCGGTTATCTGCCAAACGGAGATCTCCGTGGCGTTGGACGGACACGGAGGACAAGTATCGCTATCGAGAGCGAAAGGGTGCCATGAACGCCATGAGCTTGTAATCAACACGGTTTGAAGTGGACTGTACATACGGTGATGGCCTGAAAGCTGTACTGCACTTGATAATCACCATATTTTAGTGCATGGTAGATGCGGAAGTTCAGGCAGGGCCTACACCGAAAGTCAGAAGCGACGCGTCGCGAAGCCTTGATGATACAGTCATCACTCGTCGGACTGACCAACTCCCGCCTCATCAAACTACAGTGCCGACGGAGGGCGGCGGCATGACGGCGGGTTCAAACACAGCCGGGAGGTTGAATCGTGGCCGTCTTGAGTCAACAGCATTGTCTTCGACCCACCGATGAATTTGGTGCGGAACTTTGAATTGAACGAATGCGGACGAATGGCGGGAAGATTAAAGATGCGGAAAAGAGCTGTGAATAATGCGCAAATAAAAGGTGTTCCGTTACCGGAAAAGAAGCGATTCTTCTGCGGAATGGTTGCCCCGGTCTGAGCTGTAGATTCAATGTAGATTCATTTTTGCAGAATCTATTGTAATTGAATTCGGATTTACCAGTAGTTTACCAGTCACTGGCAGCAGTCGCCAGAGGAGAAGGGACCTGAAGGGTGGTCGTCCCGCACCTGGAAACAACGAATCTCGAGGTCCAAGAAAAGCTACAAGGAATCAGGAACTGAGGTTCTTGATCGGGGTGAGGGGGCGGAGTTGAGAGTCAGTGACTCCGACTCAGTGTGACAAAACGACGTTACTGTACGACCGGATCCGGCCATAGATCGGCCGAAGACGTCAGCACGTGACTTCCTCGTGACCAGCGCAAAACTCTGCCACCAAGTTGGCAGTGACCAACGCGCTCAAAACGCGCTCCGTCTTCTCCACCTTCATGAGCACATTCCAATGGACTAGTACGTCATCCCGTCTCTTTCCGTTGTTTGTGTACTGACCTGCCGTAGCTCCCACCAGACGTGTCGGCTCTCGATTCCTCTCACCGATACCTCATGAAGTATATCTCGAAATCTTCAAGTACTTGGACCAGTCGGAGGAGTTGGATGCCACGCACTGCAAACGCACCTTTTCCGCCCTTGCCCGTGTCTGCCGCTTCTTCTGCGCGATTTCCATTTCCCGGATCTACCGCACCCTGGAATTCTCGGGGGCACATCCCAACCGGGCGTACAGCAACTTTTGTCAATTGCTGCTCAAGCAAAATGACTCCGACCCGGACGTCCAATTTGCCGCCAACATCGCAGGGTTTGTCGAGGAATGTGTGTTTACAGATTGGATGTCCGGTCGTGGGCAGGAGTGGACGAACGAGTTTTTGGACCAGAATGCGAAAGCCATGCGTCTGATGCCGAATGTCGCATCGCTCCACCTGGAGTCTACACCGATAACCAAGTCTCTTCTGTTCACCATTTCGAAACTAAAGACGACCCTGAAGACGGTGTCCATCCATTCTTGCCCGCTTCAGGCGGAGCTTACGAAGCCGCAACGCAGAGACTTGGATTCCCTCCGGCTACACACCGTCGAATTCTTTGGCACATCGGCGCTCTCACCGGAAACACTCCGTTTGCGCGACGTCGAGGCATTCCGGACAGACAGCTGGGAATACGGCGCCTACTTCTTGAAAAGGCAGCACCCCTCTCTCCGCATTCTCGAGCTTCATGAGGTCAAGGACCTCCATATGCTTTTCAAATATCTCGAAAAATGGCCGCCACCACCAAGTGACCCCTGTCCCCTCGAAGAGCTCATCATTACCGATATCCATCTCCAGTTGGGCGCCGACATCCCCATCTTGACCCCCGCGGCGCTACCGAACATCCATACGATCCACATCCCACCCTCCTTCCTGCCGTCCTTCTCCCACCGCCGCCTGCGCAAAGTAGTGTTGTTGGGCTCGGACGCGCGGGACGTTCCAGGTAATCACGGCCCTCAAATTATTGATCCTGCGCTTCCCTATCTTACCGCCAAAGATATGGCGCCCCTCATGCAGTCGGCCGACTCCCTCACCGAACTGCACATCCCGCAGCACGTCTACTTTGCGTTCGACGTCTGCAAGAACCTAAAGCATCTTGAAGTTTTGGTGCTCGCGTACGCCCATCCCAATTACCTCATGATCCCAGTGATATCCCGAACCGAGCTCTTCCGCGACGTGCGTCGACTTTGCGTTCTCTCTTTCACCCTCCTACCGCTGACATGATCCGCAGGCAATCCACGCCCTCTGTACCAAATGGGGACCTTCCTCCAGCCTTCGTGAGCTCCGGCTCGACTTTGGCGCCGACGCGGGCGTGGACGCGCGCCCCTTCATGTGGGATTTACAGCTGCAGCACCAGCAGCTCACGGGGCCCCTCATCTCCACGGCATTTCCGCAGCTAACGACCGCGCAGATGGCGGCGCGGTTCGTGATTTGGCAGCGCTGGGACACCTTCGGCACCTCGTGGCGACCGTTTGTGCCGCACAGATTCCGCGAGATCGTACGGGATGCTTTGGCGAGGGGGAGGCCCTACACCGATGTTGGCGGCTGTTTGGAGGCGTTCGACTATAAATGAGGCGGCGTCCTTTGGTCTGGATTTTCTTTTGGAAGACACCGATTCGGCAGTTTCTTGATCTGTGTTCGACTGCGGCAGCATCCGTTCGTTTAAAGTTTTGCGGAGCAGTCCCTACGACGCATGTATGTATAACTGACCCACCACCGGTCTTGAACTTCTTGATCATATACAGGATCCATTTTGTTCAACGTCGACTAATCCTTGCCTCGGCCACATTAGGTATGTATTAGTGAACCATTCTACTCCCTTTCCTTGGACTCGTCGAATCGACCCCGCATTGTCGGGTCCGAGAAAGCTGGAATGCACAGTGTCAGACTCTCAAATCAATTTAAAACAGCACATAATTGCGGTTTCAATGGCTTGTTTGTCATACATCGCAGTAGAAGAGTGTGCATTGAAGTAGTCTCTGTGGATCACCTTGCGATGCGATATATCGCAAAATGAAGCTGTAAGTATAACAAGAATGAAACAAAGGAGGCCCTTCGCGAAAGCACTGCACGCGTAAGACTAGATGGCGACCAAGGTTGACTCTACATCACGTAGCCGTGTGACTGGCTGGCGAAAATTGACTGCTAGCTGCGGGGGAAAGCATACATTCACTGGATGAGCATGGGTCGAGCCTTGAGTGCACTCTGGTCTCCGCGCAAGGAATGACTCAGTAGGATGCCCTTGGAGATAAAAAATAATATTGACCATGTACGACATTCACTAGTTTCACTACACCGCACATTGGATTTTGACGTCCAATGGGACCTGCACTTCAAACGATTTTGTACTGCAGTTAAATTGAGACTACGGTCAGCTACTTCAAGTTACAAGCAAGATTTCGGTTAGTGTTTCGGGTTAGAGGTTAGGGTTAGTGGTTAGGGTTTTGGTCAGGGTTTTGGTCAGGTTAGTGTCTGGATGAGGGATCTATATAAAAAAAGCATGAGGGGACTTGTGCAAAATGGTGAGATTCTGCAAGATTAATGGCCCATCAAAATCTGCCGACGACCAGGAATAGGTGTTTGGTGGGTTGGCCGAACACCTATGCTACTATGTTTGTAGGGATATGATTGGGAAACACTTGCTGGAAATTTCACGCCAGAGAAGTTTATGGCTATTTTGCAAACCCTGTGTCAGCACAGAGCCTTAACTAGCAGGGTTACTGCGATGTAGGCGACTGGCGAGACAGAAAGAGATAGGTTTAAGATAATCCGATTAGGCTCTGGAGAATAGACTAGAATAGTGTAAAGAATACAGAGCTGTAAGTAGGGTTTTTATAGTAAAATGCCTAGTAACTTGTGGCTATGTTTTTTTTGATCACATCTGCCTCGGCCTCTTTTTTCGCTGGATCGGCTTTGCTCGGTCTGCCTGGCCATCAAATTTTTCTCGCCTGTATTGATCCCTCATGACTTTGTCTGATTGCCGTCGTTGATCCTGTGATTGTGCTTTCATTAATCAAAGTGATCTTCCCCTTGTTCCGATGTCTCGGACTTTCATCTGTGCTCTTCGCAACTCTCCTGTCTACGTCTCTCGTTTTCCTCTGCTTACAGCTTTCCTTCCCCCTCCCATCATGTACATCTCTCTCTACGTTGACGGTGTCCTCGCGTCCTCCGTTGGTTTTTTCGGCAGTCCCCCGGTCCTCCATGTCTCGTGCTTTCCTTTCTTGGCTTCCTCATCGTTCTCCCCCCAATTTTGGTGTCACTTATGGTTGCCGGAACCTATGCTTCCCTCTCCACCGTCTTGCAACGCAAAATCTCTCCCGTCGATTCCACCGATTTCGTCCTCGGGTTGGACTGGGTGTCCATGGTCCGCGAACACCTTCTCCGCAATGGGTACCGGCTGGACGACAGCTTTGATCCCTGGGCCTTTTTCACACAGGGTATTCCCCAATTCTTTCTCTTTGTCCTACATCTGAGGCTACCGTTTAGCTGGCCGTTCAGGCCTTCAACTGCTCCGATGGCTGGGCTTGCCGTTTGTGATTCTTTCTTTATCTGTCTTAATAAAAAATTAGTTATCTCTTTTTTCTTCCCGCAACGTTGTGGACTGTGAACCACTGTTTCCCTCTCCGCCCAACTGTCAAAGGCCTATCGGCTTCCTTGCGGCGTGACCGAGCCGACCGCAGGTCGAGCGAGGTCACGCCGCCCAACACTCCTCGGACCTTGGTCTATTGATAGTAGGGGTCGAGCATCTCGGGCCCAGGTCCAACCCTCGATGTTTTCCATTGTGTAACCAATTATTGCTGGGTTGTGGAGACCACCCCTTGAGGCTCACTCAGTGCCAACCTTGAACCACGTGTAACACAAGTTTCAGCAGAGCACCAACTCAATTCCATGTTCAACCCCGAATCCTCGCCCGAGCTTTGTGCTCCAGAGTTACTCAACCTTGGACCTTGGTCTTCGCAAAAATCATTGGGATTAAAAAGGAAGCGATAAAGTCTCATAATTTTAGAGACGAGAGACATATTGAAGATAATCCTAGCATTTACCTGCCATGATTGTTTTCGGCATCCTCCATGCACCTTCAGTCACAGCGCTGGCTCCTCAATTTAAGGGTCTATAAGTTGCGCTTTTTTACGTATGGTACGAACTTTCGACAATATTATGTATTAGGTAATCCGTGTTTTCAGGGTATTTTCACGCAAATCACCATTTTTATATGTCTAGAACATGTCCCAGGGGCACAATATTTTGTGCGGAACAACATATGTACTTGAGTGACTATGTGGCAGAGCCAAAACCGCATGGACTGCTCAGATAAGTGTGATTCTCACAGGATCTTCAGATGCAAGAAAATGCTGACTGCCTTCAATGCAACTAGAGGAACTGGAATAAGACTATGTGTATTTCTGGCTCTATCACATCCTTCCCTTGGTATGAATATCGGTCCTCGTGAAATTTTAGGCCCCTGTGACATGTTCTAGGCATACAAAAACGGTATTTTGCTTACCGCCAGCTGGCCCAACACGTGCGGGATTAATTGCCCTCTGCACTGGCGGTACGTCCGCGGTCTGGATGAAGTGGTGTTTTCCGTTGGGGCGGCTTCCACAACCAGCAGGCTGACTCCTCGGAGGTGGGTATACCCCACACGAACAATGATCTCAAATGGCGTCTCGGGGACTCGTGCAACAACAAGCACTGCACCTCCAGGCACGGGAATTATTACACTCTGCTCTCCAACGATAACTCTGATTAGGTATTAACATCTTCAGTGTGTGTACAATGTACTAACCCGTCCCTCTGCAGTTTTCTGCATATACTGAACGAGTGTGTTCCATCCGATACAAGATGTACAGCTAGTTCTACATACCCGTTTTATATTTTACTTTTTGGTGAATATATTTGCCTCGCTGCACCGTGATTTAGCCCCTTGGGTCCGGACCGCGGCCCGCGTGACCATTCCTTGTTTCCTCTTCCTTCACTGGACCCTTAGATGCTGTTACTCGACCACAGCAAGCAGGGCGCCTGGCTCTTGCTGCAGTCGTATGTGGGGTGGACTTCCCACTCTGTGAGGTGGTGCTCCCTCAAAGGAAAATCCAAGTATGAGTTCGTTGAGGAGCGCCAAGTGCCAGTACCACCCCCCCCCCCCCCCATTCT
This sequence comes from Mycena alexandri, assembly GCA_029233265.1. Lineage (NCBI taxonomy): Eukaryota > Fungi > Basidiomycota > Agaricomycetes > Agaricales > Mycenaceae > Mycena > Mycena alexandri. Next base: position 191,832 of record JARJCM010000088.1, on the reverse strand, counting down.
ACGGCCGTCGCGAACAGTGGCCGGTGCACGTCAACGTTCACATAGAGGAAGTTGGCGGCGTTTCAGAATCGGTGCGTTCTGTACTTCCATCCCTGGCGATAAGTCTTAATGAATTGGTACATGAAGTAGAAACAAACAGATCTCGACCCTCATCCTGTTATTCTGCCTCAATATTCAGCCTCCTACGAACACCACTCATGAGGGCCTTGAAATATACCATCTACAGCTCGATCAGTTGAGAAGTACAGTAGTTGACCGGGAAGCGAAACACCACCACATAGCGAAACACCGCGCCGTTGAGCATCTTCCCGGGCCTGGATGGAGCCCAATTTTTGTCAGGTTACTCCCCTGGCAAGAAAAGTTTGGCATGCAAAAAGAATTGGCCAAAAAGCTCATATTATGCCAATGCAGCACAATTTTGTTTGGCTCACTGTTTTGGCTGGTTTTCCGACATAATATTTTGGAGATCTGGCACCGCAGAAAGTATTTGAGCACTATCGGAACAGTATTTTAGGTGTTAAAACCCAATGATATGACCATTGTGAAGCTTCAAATCCTGAGAGTGAGGTGCGCCGAGCGATTGTGGTGCGTTTCACTTCCACGTGAATGGCCCAAAATGGGCAGTGCGGAAAGACTCAACCCGTTCTCCATGAATACCACACCAAACCTCATGGAATTTTGGTCAGGCACATAGTGCACATACTGGGCCGTAAGTCTATAAGAACACCGGAATTGACTTCGGCACTAGTTCTGCCGTAACTTGCAAAATCCCTTGAACGTTTCGCTTCCCGGTTAATTACTGTATTCTGCATCTGAACAAAAAATCCTGGCGACAAGGTGAAGCTGGTTTGACATGAGCGCACACTTCGGTACCAGTGCCCCTGGCGTTATGATGATTGGCAGAAACTTTTCTGGCTCATTTACGTTGATAGGTCCTGGTATGCGATCTCCGACGAGAAAGAACGAAACACGTGCTGGTGTTAAATTCAGGTGATACAGTTGGATTTCGTTGCACGATGACGAGGTCTGACGCCAACGCAGATGGAAGCAGGGTGAGTTTTCGCCAAATGCAGTGTCCCAATTCGATTAATAGTGTTTCAGAGCTATTAAATGTGGGCGATGATGTTACTCTTGGGGATTTACCGCAAGTAGGGTGTTCCGTCGGTTAGCTTGCCTTGTACTCTCAGCGCTGCGGTCGACATATGGGGTTGCCAATGAATGTTTATTTTGTTGTCTATCACTGCTGAATGAGCGCATCATCCGGAACTCTAATATACATCAATTTTTTGTTCCTATTTTCCGTGACGTCGTGGCGCATCACCTGCGCGTACCTTCGATTTGCAGCCCTGTTGTTCTTGAGTCCAGCGTCTGAGATGCCTCTTTCGGCGTGTTCAGTCTTCCTGCGTCTAACCTCTGCTGGTTCCTCCGCTAATCCCAGACCCGACCCATCTATGGCCCCTGTGTTCATTCTTGTTGCGTCAATTGCACCGTCAAATTCCTTTCCTTCTCCTTTGGCGGATTGAAATTTACCAAGCAGCGCAGATCATTCTTGGGTTGAAAAGTTCGAGTAGCTCGTGTTTGCATCGGAAATTGAAAGAAGTCAGAGTTCCCTGCCAAGTTCAGGATAATTTACCGGGTCGGGACGGTTAATACTGAAGAGCGGGAAGAACTTTCGAGCTCGAAATGCCCGCACTCGGGTATTTCGGGGATGTCCATCAGTCAAATCTGATGGCCGATCAACGGCAACCTCGGGAGAAAGGAGAGAAATGGAGAATTGGGAGAATTGGGAGAAAGGCGAGAAGTGGGAAAATGGAGCAGAACGGTAGTCTAGAACCGAAGTAGTGGGGAGGGTAGTGAAACTCGACAACCTACCTCGACAGAACTCGACTGACTTGAGTTCATCGAGAACCGCGTTGCATCTCCAGGGTAGGTCACATAGGGACCACTAGCGGCATGTTTCGGCTGTCAATAGCTGGAGTAGGAGCCCCTGGTTGGGAAGGGGGGATGGTTGAGGTCGCGTTTCACAAACGGAGAACAATGAGGCAGGCCAAGTCACGGGCACGTGACATCTGATGGCTTCTGCGTAGCGCGTTTCGTATATGGTTCAGACACGTTTCGTGGAGTCTCCGACGCGTTTCAGGTGTCCTACATGTAACAGGTGCTTGGATACGTGGATGCGCGTCCAAGATACGCCTCAAAAGCCCTGCAGAGTAGCAACAGGGGTCTTCAACTTGGTTACTGGCATTAAATTCGCGTTTCGAACGGGAGTTGGGCATTTGAAAGGAAGATTTTGGTACAGGACTATGCTATAAGTAGAAGACTCGGAGTTTTGAGCGGGTTTTGGACCTAGAAGTTACACATATGTATTATTGTTTGGGGTAGTACAAATATCTACAGTATAAAAGGATGAGTAGTTTAGCTGGAATTGAACAATTTACGCCCAGGGTTTACCTGTGACCTCTCTCCATCTCTCTGTTATCTCTGTCTCTTGTTTGAACGGGTTACTGGTACGGGTACGGGCACGGGTACGGAACGAAATTATACTTGACTGTTTGAAATCCCCTTTATTCACTGTTGTACTACTTGCTGGATTGCAAAGTAGCTGAATATCTACGAACCACCAACGAACTTACGCTCTCGAGTCTACCTGTTAAAGCCTCTGGACTTGGATTTGAACCGCCGCTGGACGACGTTTTGGTTGGATTGGGTTGATTTGATTTTGGTGGTTCATTTTAGGTTCACGCCTGCAGCTATACTCAGCGTTTCAATACTGCTCATTTGCAATTATCGCATGCATAGAAGTTGCTGGGCTCATCTTTCGTCCGCTGGGATAGAGCAAGTTGAGGAGGATGTTTAACGGTAGTCCAAGTCTAAGAGGATGTAGAAGTGAAGATAGCGGGCTCTGCCACGGCACGCGGGCTTACACCGATTATTAGAATATATGTGAAATACGTAGGAGCCGTTGCTAGCGACGGTCGACGGCGCAGCGTGCAATGCGGCAGAGCGGGGTGATCGTTGGAAAAGCAATCAGAGGGAAGTTGAAATAAAAGGATCAATGATGCATCTGATGGGATTCCTGATCCGTGGTCGGCATTGATCTCGGCATCCGGGTTATTCCGGTCGAGGTTGAATAACCCGGGCGGGCGTTAGGTGAATAACCCGGACGTTTAGGAGGGAATAAGGGAAAAAGTGGCCATAATGACACCCTGGCTGTTTGATGCTTGGGTCTGGAGAGATCATCTTAGGAATTCTTGTTCCATTGTCTTGCGACTCCGTGATCCAAAAAACCTGTACATACATCATAAAATATAGATGACCTACCCATTTGAGTTACAATGCTATCGATTTTGTACGATGGAGGTGGGATATGGATCCTGTGTTAAACAAACCCTCAAAATTTAATTGTCGTGAACTTGTGCTCGTGTCCGATGCAATATCACTCCACGACCCGACCAAAGTTTTGCTAAGTGATAAAGACTGGCCTACAATGCTGTGATAGTTCCAAAACCGATCTGCATGGCTGGCATGAGCTCGCAGGTCAGCATAACCAAGGCATAACACAGGAATCGGTGCAGCTGGGGATGATGTTGAAGCACTCTGATATTGTTTGTGGATGTGTCTTCATGGGAGGGGAAGGAGTATGGGCTCATATCAGAAGGCCAGACTAGAAGAGGGACAACATGGCCGCAGATCGCCAGCCACAGGATCAGCTACACTCGCTGGAGTGGCATATAGCAGGACATGGTCAAATTTCAGCTCAATCTAATGGGTTGGCTAACATTGTGTACCGTTGAGGCTGGTTTTGTTATGGATGAGGTTGCACCAGCGACCTGCTGCCTATAAATGCTGTCAGTAGACATGCACACAGTTAAATTTCAATCTGCAGGCCAGATTGGAGCCTAGGCTGAAGTCGAGACTCAACAATTTGACTACAATTTATTTGTATATTCAAAGGTCCGGATACTCCATAGGATGCCCTCAACACCAAATTACACTTCCAAGATCTTGTCTTCTGAGACGAAATGAGATTACACCACTGGACGAGGGGATTGGTTGGACGCCCATGCCCGAAGAAGGCCATAATTCCAAATGTTTTGATAGGGCTGCAATCAGAAGGTATTAGTGTTGATAAGAGGAACAAGCGGCCTTACAATCTGGATAACAATGAAAGACAAAATAAGTCAGCCTAAGGTTGAGGAAGGAGGGGAATAATTCACTTTCTAGAAATGGGAAGGTGAGGGAAAGTGAGTGATGCAAGGATGGGTGACAGAGGAAAAGCACACACAAGCTAGAGACGAGAAGGCAAGGTAAAGTGAGGGAAGGACAGGTGACAGAGGAAAAGCACGTACAGCCTAGGGATGAGAAGGCATGTCAGCGACAGCCCTAGGTCGGCCTGACGGGATGTCGATATGGAAATAACCCGGCCGGGACCTTTGTACGAATAACCCGGCTAGAACCCGGGGTGAACGCCGAGGAGGGGATGTAGTCGGATAGCCACAATAAGGGGCGACGTCCGGCGTATGTCCGCTCGAGGTGGAGCCCGAAAAGACCTGAAGGCGGTATAGTACGCGCCCAGATAACCCGCACGTAGGGTTACCGATGAGAGGATGAACGATAGTATACTGAGAGTCGTTGCCCGATGGTGAGAAGACGCTTCGTTGTTGCCAGGCCAAAGTATAGCTGGTATTAGACGAGGTAGAATCTAGAGTACAGGAAGATTCTACCTAGTATATATACTACTCTGCTAATTAGGTATCCAAGGTTTCATCTGAAATACCAATCGGCGTTGATGAGACAACGTATGGCACACAGGAGTGCGATCGAATATATCTCCACGGTGTATTGGCTTTTAGGGTTTGACACATGTCGGGTGTCCGATCGTCGATCCTTGAAATATCCCGGTCGGTCGTCAACACTGTCGATGTGAGTTACCGTCGTTTTAGGGATTATTCCGGGTCAGTCGCCGAGTGGATCCAGGAGTATTCCGGGATGTTCCTTTGGAGTTCGGTTGTCGTATGGAAAATGGGGTAGTAGGAAAGGAAATGAATGGGTTGTGAAAACCACGATTCATGACATTACCCCCCCCCTTCAAGGTCGGTGTCCTCAACGACCCAAGTTGGCAGTCGAGTTTATGAGCCAGTCTCATTCTTCATTCTCCTTCGCGAAGAACCCGGGCAATAACCCGGGCGTCCTAGACGTAATTGGCTGCCTTCTCACCCCTGTCGTTCTACTTGTTGATCGTAGGCCTGATCCGTCCAGGTCCAGATGATTGCCGTGTCCGCGGAAGCAAATCCGTTTATCACTTGATCGGCGTCGTAACGTGAGAGTCGCAAAACCTTAACTTTGCCGACATCGACCTGATTTGGAAGCCGCGTTCCAGTTTCAACCCCGCGCTTCCATCCGATCGCGCTGCGGGTTCTTCGCGCCCCTGAGCCCGGGATATGTTATAATAACCCGGGCTCAGGGTCTGCGCAATTTTCCCCTCACTTCGCCCCCCATGTCTGGCTCCGCCCCCCTCTCTCCTCCTCAACAATATCGTCGCCGTTTTTTCCTCTGCGTCTCCCTTTTCGACTTCGACACGTCGCCGTCTTTGTACGACATTCTTCACCCCCGGGTTCCCCTCAACTTGGACGTGCTCTCTCTCTTTGCTGACCACCGTCCTCGCGTTTTCCCCCGCGAGTATCCTCCCCTGCGTGAGGACCACTGGGACCCACGCAACCCCAATGCCATTCGCGACTACCAGGGCGAGCCCGTCTCGCTCTTGGTGTCTCCCGTCCGTGCGGTGGCGGGTCCTGCGCTCCCTGGTCCTCCTGCTTCGGTGGACTCGTCCTTTCTTCGTTGGCTCCTCAACCTGGAGCGGGGTCCTATTCGGGGTCTTCGGTTAGAACCCCGTCGCCACCAATATTTTGCGCCTCGGCGTCCCCTGGGGAGCTCTCCTACCAATATTCCGGCGAGCTTCTCGCTGGCCGACATGGCCCACGAGATCTTCTTGTCCTATGCCCTGCAAATGTGGTATTCGGTGCAAGTTCTCGGTCCGCATCGATACGCGGTGATGGTCATCTGGGCGCGACGGCGGGAGTCGTCCAACAACGTGTTCCGATATTCCGCCACCGCCCCTCCTATCGACCTCGCCGCTCGACTGCAGCACGAGATGGACATCCTGGCTGCCACGATAGACTTGTTCGAGGGGGATCCGGCTACCAACGCTGAGGAACTTGCAAACCGGATTGTGAGCATTTCTTCTTTGTCCCGCTCTTCGTCACTGATCAAGGCCCCAGCTTCGCCTCGAGCACTATCTGTTCTTCCTCTCGCAACACGGTGCCTCGGTCGCGTATTCCTCGGAGTATTCAACCCTCCTGGACTCCGCTATCCACTGGATGCAGCCTGACTGGCCACTCGACCTGCGCGCTCGAGAGCTCCAGCGTCTTCGCCTCCGGGTGGCCCGCCGAAGTCGGTATCTTCACCCCCACGCCCCGCTCCGAATCCGTGTGTTGCCCGGGTCCTGGGCCGACCCTCGTTTTGCGACCGACGGTCGCCTCTTCAACGAGGACTGCGTCATTTTTGGCACGCAGGGGATGTTGGAGGCATTGGATGGTTTGGCTTTATAGCTTCCTCTTTTTCTTCACTTTCTGACGTCGGGTTATTCGTTCTCGTAGGTTTCGCCGAAGTTGGTGACAACGGAGGTTCTTTGGAGGACTGGGATCATACTGCCACCAGCGCCGTCCTCGAGGGGGAAGTTCTCGACACCTTCATCCAGGAGAATGCCTTGGATCCTCGAGATTTCCATGGGGCGCGGTGTCCTCGTTCTCCCACTCCGATCCCTCCTCGTCTCCCCACTCCGACCCCTATGGACGTCGATACTTGGCTGGAGGAGGACTTCGTGGAGGTTCCTCCATATAGTCCTCCCCCCGTCTCCGTAGAGATTCCCTCCAGGCGACGCAAACGTGCACCGACTGTCGTCGTCATTTCGGATGAGGAGGAGGGTCCCGCGCCGCGCGCTCCTTCTCCCCCGCTTCGTCGTTCTGCTCGCCCGCGGGCGTCCAGTGTTCATCGCCACGCATCGCCAAGTCCTTCCGTCCCGCGCGGGCCTCGTTCGCGTCGTACGTCGCGTTCACCACCCCGGAAGCGGGCCAAGACTGCTCCCCGCCCCCGAGACCATTCATCGTCGGCCGCTCCTCGATTACGGCCGGTCCCCAATCGCGAGCCTGTCGAATTTTCTCGCGAGGGGTTTCGCCGCATTGGGGCTGTCGTGCGACAGCTATGTCCCCCCTGTCGTTTATGTGGCATAGCTCGGTTTTGCACCGAGGACACGGACCCCAACGAGCCCAGGTCCAATAAACCCCGGACTTCGTGTTACTTCTGCAAGGAACGGCACGAGGGATGTCCAGCCTGGCGTGCGTTTTCCGACGCGTACCACAACCAAGACCGGCGCGTCTTGAGGGACTTCTCCTTCGAGTTCTGGGAGCATCTGGGTAACGGGTTGTACCAGCTCTTGGAACCTGATCCGCGTCTGGAGGATCTCCACGAGCTCTGTACGTATCTTGGTCGTGTTCCTCTGTTTCCGGATTACTGACGTTGAGTTTTTATTTGCGTAGCTCGGCACGCATCCTACAGGAACTTCCTCTACGAGTTCCTCCCCCTCCAGAACACCGATCGGTCCTTCCGCCGTCGCAAGCGCAAGCAGGAGAAGAAAGATGCGAGCGGCCCACCCCCCAGCGGGTCTAGCGGGCCCAAAATCCGCATCCCCCCTCCTTCTTCACATCGTCGTTCGACACGCGCGCCTTCCGATCCCTTGGAGGAAGGCGAGCTCCCGATTGCCGCCGACCCCCGCAACTACGACGAAGATTTGGAGCCGGTTCCCCCTCCCTCGCAGCAGGCTTCAACAAGCCATGGGCCCGGAACTGCCTCGGGGTCATCCGCGGTTCCGGGTTCTTCGAACCCGGGTTCCGCGTTCCCCACCGAGGTGGTCGTGGAGAGCGTCGAGGACTTGCCGCCCATCGAAATGCGTCTCCGCAGGCCCGAGGACTACGACGACGAGTCGCTCGCCGGGGACACCGCCCTCCTCACCGACTTCCTTCGATCTGTCCCGGTCGAGCTCCGAGCTCCCTTCCTGCGTCGAATGCTGTCGACAGCGCAGGGCGCTTTGGCGAACTTGGGTTTGGAGAGGGAGGAACCGACGGATGGGAAAGGGAAGGGCAAGGCCCGCGAGGCGTGAGGGAGACGTGGTCTGGTTTCGTTTTTTTATTTTGCATATCGAGTATCCCGCGCCACCGTGCGCTGCGTTTTCGTTGGGACTCTCTGTAGCCCAACGATGTATATTGAAAAAAGTAGTCGTATTTCGTTTTTCGTGCAATCGACGCGTTTCGTTTTCGTTTCGTTATTACGTGGAAAATCCTAAGTTTTCATACGAGGACGCCAAGGACTGTTTTTTGGCGGAGAATGCCGAGGAAAGTTGAACCGTGGGATGTGAACTGCCAAATAGATAAGATTCGATTATAAGGAAGATAGAAGCACATCATTGTCGGGTATCAGTGCAGGCCCGCCGCGGGTATCCCCTTCGAACTTTCTTCCCTTTCCGGGTTACTGTTCCCCTTCTCCAGTCCTCTCCCCGTTCGTGGCTTCCGAATGAATCCTGGCCCGGAGTCTGTTCAGATAATCCGGGGCCAGGTGTGTCATGCGGGTGAACGGGTCGATTACAAACAAGTCGTCCACAAAGGATCGCACCGGGATATCCTCCAATGGAGGCATGTCCGCATATTCGTCTTCTTGCGGTTGAACCGCTTCGCCCTCCGCTCGTCTCTGCCGGAGGAAGTTCCTCCTTGCGGAACGGCGGACTCGGGTCGACCGTCGATGTTCGGGTTGTCCCCGGGGTCTGGCTACATGCGCGAGCCAGAACCCGAAAGCGCGAATGTTGTCGCGTATAATCCGGAGCACCCAGTGCTCTGCGTAGTAGCGCGGGTTGCGTCCGTGTTGTCGTCGCGCGAGATGGTGAGGTTCCTGCGTGAACCACACAGCAAGGTATCCCGCAAGGGCTAGGAGAGCCAGGGCCCACAGCATGTTATAGAATAGCTGGCCTGCCGCTCCCCGTTGTTCGACGTCTTGTATGAATATGTTCATCTGCATATCTCGGGTTGGGTTCTCTGGTTGTCGTGTAGGTCGGGGCGGGTAGACTAGATTCTACCTTCTGTCAGCGACAGCCCTAGGTCGGCCTGACGGGATGTCGATATGGAAATAACCCGGCCGGGACCTTTGTACGAATAACCCGGCTAGAACCCGGGGTGAACGCCGAGGAGGGGATGTAGTCGGATAGCCACAATAAGGGGCGACGTCCGGCGTATGTCCGCTCGAGGTGGAGCCCGAAAAGACCTGAAGGCGGTATAGTACGCGCCCAGATAACCCGCACGTAGGGTTACCGATGAGAGGATGAACGATAGTATACTGAGAGTCGTTGCCCGATGGTGAGAAGACGCTTCGTTGTTGCCAGGCCAAAGTATAGCTGGTATTAGACGAGGTAGAATCTAGAGTACAGGAAGATTCTACCTAGTATATATACTACTCTGCTAATTAGGTATCCAAGGTTTCATCTGAAATACCAATCGGCGTTGATGAGACAACGTATGGCACACAGGAGTGCGATCGAATATATCTCCACGGTGTATTGGCTTTTAGGGTTTGACACATGTCGGGTGTCCGATCGTCGATCCTTGAAATATCCCGGTCGGTCGTCAACACTGTCGATGTGAGTTACCGTCGTTTTAGGGATTATTCCGGGTCAGTCGCCGAGTGGATCCAGGAGTATTCCGGGATGTTCCTTTGGAGTTCGGTTGTCGTATGGAAAATGGGGGTAGTAGGAAAGGAAATGAATGGGTTGTGAAAACCACGATTCATGACAAGGCAAAGGAAAGTGAACAAGGCAAGGATAGGTGACAGAGGAAGGCACACACTTCCTAGAGATGAGAGGGCGAGGGAAACTGAGTGAGGAAAGGACGGGTGACAGAGGAAAAGCACACACAAACTAGAGAGGGAGGAGGTGAGGAAAGGACCGGTGACAGAGGAAAAGCACGCACAGCCTAGGAATGAGAAGGCGAAGGAAAGTGAGTGAGGCAAGGATGAGCGACAGAGGACAGGCACATACAAGCTAGAGATGAGAAGGCGAGGGAAAGTGAGCAAGGCAAGGGCAGGTGACAGAGGAAAAGCACGCGCTTCCTAGAGATGAGAGGGCGCGGAAAAGTGAGGGAGGCAAGGACAGGTGACAGAGGAAAAGCATGCACAAACTAGAGAGGGAGGAGGTGAGGAAAAGTGAGGGAGGCAAGGATGGGTGACAGAGGAAAAGCACACACAGACTAGGAAGGAGAAGGCAAGGGAAAGTGAGTGAGGCAAGGTTGAGGAAGGAGGGGAATAATTCACTTTCTAGAAATGGGAAGGTGAGGAAAGAACGGGTGACAGAGGAAAAGCACGCACAGCCTAGGAATGAGAGGGCAAGGGAAAGTGAGCGAGGGAAGGTCAGGTGACAGAGGACAAGCACGCACTTCCTAGGGATGAGAAGGCAAGGGAAAGTGAACAAGGCAAGGGCAGGTGACAGGGGACAAGCACGCACTTCCTAGAGATGAGAGGGCGCGGGAAAATGAGTGAGGAAAGCACGGGTGACAGAGGGAAAGCACACACAAACTAGAGAGGGAGGAGGTGAGGAAAGGACGGGTGACAGAGGAAAGCACAGACAGCCTAGGAATGAGAAGACAAGGGAAGGTGAGTGAGGCAAGGATGAGCGACAGAGGACAGGCACATACAAGCTAGAGATGAGAAGGCAAGGGAAAGTGAGCAAGGCAAGGATGGGCGACAGAGGAAAAACACGCACAGACTAGAGAGGAGGAGGTGAGGGAAAGTGAGGGAGGCAAGGACAGGTGACAGAGGAAAAGCACGCACTTCCTAGAGATGAGAAGGCAAGGGAAAGTGAGGGAGGCAAGGACAGGCGACAGAGGAAAAGCACACACAGACTAGAGAAAAGAAGGCAAGGGAAAGTGGGTGAGGCAAGGATGGGTGACAGAGGACAGGCACATACAAGCTAGAGATGAGAAGGCGAGGGAAAGTGAGCAAGGCAAGGACAGGCAACAGAGGAAAAGCATCACAGGCTAGAGAGGAGGAGGCAGGGGAAAGTGAGTGAGGCAAGGATAGGCAACAGGAAAAGCAAAAGCACACACAGACTAGAGAAAAGAAGGCAAGGGAAAGTGAGTGAGGCAAGGATGGGTGACAGAGGAAAAGCACGCACAATCTAGAGATGAGATGGTGAGGGAAAATGAGTGAGGCAAGGAAGGGTGACAGAGGAAAAGCACACACAGACTAGAGAAAAGATGGCAAGGGGAAGTGAGGACGCAAGGACAGGTGACAGAGGAAAAGCACGCACATACTAGAGAGGAGGAGGCAAGGGGAAGTGAGTGAGTCAGGATGAGCGACAGAGGAAAAGCACGCACAGGCTAGAGAGGAGGAGGCATGGGAAAGTGAGTGAGACAAGGACGGGCGACAGAGGAAGTGCACACACTTTCTAGAGACAAGGAGGGTTAGGGAAAGTGAGCAAGGCAAGGACGGGTAACAGAGGAAAAGCACGCGCTTTCTACAAACCAATGGAATTACCTTTAATTTAGTGGGCTCATGCAATTCATGTTGGCCTTCCATGCACTTTTGCCTTCATTAATATGCTCGAAATGCCCTCCATCCTGTGTTCATCAATGCCCTGCTGGAAGATCATTATTCACTTAGGTCTCTCTCACATCTTTTTATCTCACCTTCAACAGCCCCCACCCCGCAGTGGCCACATTCAAAAATACCACCCACGGTTTTGTGTGCCAGACATTGACAATTCCTTCATCCACCACCTGTTCAAACAGATTCCACATCCTCTCATCCTCCCATGTGGTGCTTCCTTCCACCGCCTTCCGCAAGTGTTCATGCCAGTGGTGAACAGAATACTTCAGCACAACATCGGACTGGCTCCCTGCCTTGACAATGACCTCCAAACAGCTTCTCGCTGTTACAAGGTGTGCATGGCCCGTGAGGACACAGAATTCTTCTGGTGCATGCCCATCCATGATATAATCACGGAAAGACTTGTGCATTTGCGGTGTTGCTTCCTCAAATGATGTAGTCGTGCCTGGAATTAAGACACTGCAGAACCGCTGCAGGAAGTTGGCAACATCGAAGTCGTCCTCTGGGATGTCGGCCGTTAAAGCGATGATTTGATGAATAGTCAATGGCTCATCAAGCACGAGGATGGTCCCAACAACATGCTGAAAGCCGCGTAGTTGACTTGCACGCCAGTCTGCGTCTTGTGCTGGACCATCTATGTTCTCGAATGACATCAAAATAAGCCTGTATAGATCCTCCAGCTGACCAATACCCATTTGGGTAAATTTTTCAAAGACCCGTTTTCGAGAGGCCGTCCCATACTGGAAAATCTGCCCCTCGATCCACTGGACAACGGTTGCAGCATAGTGAAAAAGGCCATTGGCTTTGTCCGATAAGTACTGTACTTCGTCATCACTTGGCCAATTGTTCCAGCGTGTAATTTGCTTCATCCGTGCAGCGATGAAGTTGTGAACTTCCTCCCGCGATGATTCTGTGCTGAGGTCACGCTGTATGAACACTGCAAGCTTGAGAGTTTTAGACCTGGAGATGTCGGCCCAATGCTCTGGTCGAGAAGTAATGAGGAATCGGACATTATCTGGAAGGTCACACCCTGTTCCCGCAATTGATGACAGGATCTCTAGTGCGCTCTTGGCGGCATCTTGGAGCTCGTCCAGTGCATCAATGACAATGACCACTATATTTTGAGATCTAGAGAGTTCCTGGATCGGAGCTAATAGAAGTGCCTGTACTTGTTCTTTCCACGAAGAAGGGAAGTGATCCTTCAATGTGTCGTGGATAATGCGAGCCGCAGCTGGGAAGGATTCGGCGAGCTGCTGTGCAATGGTGGGAATAATTTTGTCTGGATTGGTTGTTTCGGGGATGTTACGAGAGATGAAGAACTGAGCTGCGACAGGTGTGCCCTTCTTGCGAAGATTGTCGACAAGAGTTGCCGAAAGAGTTGACTTGCCGCTGCCTGCTATGCCTGTGATCCAGAAGATACGTTTGCGGGTGGAACACATTGGAGATAGCCACTTCAAGATCTCCCCTTGGATTTGCACGCGAGTCCCAGGTGCGCAAAGACTCTTGCTTTGATCTGGAAATTTATGCTGTGCAGCAACATGGTCGGCAAACTCCTTCCTGATGGAGTTTAATTCTTTCAATTGGTTCATCAGCTTCAAGATTTTCACAAGTCATAGAAGAGCATACTAGTTGCATCAGGATCTGTGAGAGTGACATTGCTGTCGTGGATATTGAACTCGGGTCCTTTACCTGGTCCACCATGACCACCATATTGCCCACCACGGCCTCCGGAGCCCCCAACCCCACCAGAACCTAATGATTAATGAATGAGCTATGACCTAGATTCAAGTAATATGGCAAATACCAGCCAGGTCAATATTGTAAGTTGACCCAACTGGGATAGCAAATCATTCTGAGTGAGCAAGCAAATACAAATTAGATATCTCGAGATGACTCACTAGGCGTGGACCGCACAGTATCCGACTTATCTGGGTTTGTTCGTGAATTACTGCAGGTATGTGGAATAATAAGACGCACCAGTTTTAGCGGTATCACCTCCTTTCGACGAATCTGCCTCCTCATTGACACCCCCGGGTGCACCTTTAGGGTTAGATGGCAGCACTAGGTTGAAGCAGTCAGCAGCGGCCAGAACGCGAACGAAAAGACTCACTCCCCGTAGCACTGGGTGATAATCCTCGCCTGTTAAATGGCGCTGGCGTTGCGCTTCGAGAGGGCTGCGGAGAGGGTACCGGAGTGCGTTTCGGCGCGCTTTTAGGGTTAGATGGCAGGACTAGGTTGAAGCAATCAGCAGTGGCTAGAACGCGCACAAAAATACTCACTCCCCGTAGCACCGGGTGACAATCCTCGCCTGTTCGATGGTTCTGGCGTTGTGCCTCGAGACGTTGGCGGAGAAGGTGGCGGAGTGCGCCCTCGACGGCGGCGTGAATATGAAAGAGGCCGCTGGCGCGGTGCGTGGTCTGACATGGTCGTTGTGGAAAGCAAGGAAGAAAGGATGTTGCAACGTGTGGTCGTGTCGTCGACGCTCAGTTCCAAGTTTCCTGTCAATCTGTGGCGCTGACGGCCATCTCCATCGATCTTGCCAAGTTCCTTTTACCTGCCGTGTGGACCGGGTTCTTGAATTCGCGCCCCAAAACCCACGCTTTGAACATGCGGAAGTAATCTGGGCATAACGACGGCGAGGAACGGAATGCCAGGAATTTTTGAAATGGCTTAAGTGAAGTCGCGGTATCGAGACCGGTAAGCCAAGGGTGGTTGGTGAGCGATCTTGACAGTGTCGTCTTGAACCAGATTTGAGATCTGGGGATATCAGCCGATCACCGCCAAATCACCGCTGTCAACCAATCGCATCGATGCCGTGACGGTTTGCCGTCCTTGGCCGGTGTTAACACTGGCTGCTATCCTCTGCTATCTCTTCTCGCGGATCCAAAACAAACGCTCAAGCAGGCTGATATCGAGCTGCCCTAGTTTCGAGCGAACGCGCAACCTAATCTCTTCGTCAAGAGGACGGCGCCACACCTTAGCCACACCCTCGTGTCTTCTCGTCTCGTAACCCGGCGACCTGTCCGTATATTCTTGGTAAATGGCGCTCTTATCGCCTCGCCTTCAACCGCCCACTGGCTCCGCGCTATAGGCTACCCGAGTAGGACATAGAATCCCATTCGGATTTAGATAGAACCGCCGCGAATCATATGGTACAGGACGCGCCATCGTCGTCCTATTGACACCGACTTCCCTGCGGACGGACCGCAGTCGTAATCGTCGTCCCATGGACGCACCCGCCGCTGTGCCCCGCGCTCCAGCTCCCTCGCCCGCACGTCCATGACTGGGCGCGCTCCTTCATACACGACCCTCCTCGGTTTCCGGTGGGCGTTGAGACTCTCGAGTACGCCCCGTTTACACGCAGCGTTCTCCGGGTCATCGGGCGTCGAGGGGTACGAGAGTCCTGCGGGGCGTATATGGATCTTGATGAGGTGCGTTTTTTTTGGCACGTCTTCTACTCTCGTCTGGACTTGATTTGTCGCACGGTGCCTTTTCCACTCGCGCTAGACTCCCTTATTTCGTATATGCTTGATATGCTCTCACAATTAACGTTTCCTCGCCCTTTCCTCCGTGCTCCCTCGCGCACACCCCCCGCATCTCTCAATCTTCTTTCTCATCCACAGATAATCCTGTCTTTTCATTCACGCTAGCACCGTCCCTCCCTTTCACTCCCGGTTCGCACCTTCGTAATACTGGCCCTCGTCGTGCTTCCTCCCCTCTCCCCTCTCCCCTCTGTTTCTCTGCGCATGCCCCCCGTACTTTCCCCCATCGCTGACGCTTCTCCTTGGTGCTTGCGCCGTGACCCGCTCCCTCTCATCATACCCCCACTCCGCCTTGTTCCTTCCCTCTGTTCTTCTTCCCTCTTCTTCTCTTTATCAGCATATACAACGCTAACACCCGCTCTTCAAAGACCCAACCCGCCGCGGGCCGTGCTTCTTTCTGGAGGATCGGCCCTCCACTACCACCACCAACGCCGCCTCTTCCAGTCACCACCATCCGCAACCAGCGCAACACCACAGCACAAGCATCGGGACACAGCGCACGAAGGCACTTCTAGAGCCCAAGCGCAGCCCTACGAGGACTACTTTGCCCTCAAGCACCACTACCTACACCGATATCAGTTCTTTCTCGGCGGCTCCGCCAGGCCACACACTGCGACGGAAGTGGGTTGTTCTGTGGGTGAGTTTTTTATTTCCTTGTTCTTTCGATTGTGGGTTCTCCCTTGCATGTGAGCAGTCCCTGCGTGGCATGTATGTACAACTGACCCGCCACGGGTGTTGAACTTTGATCGTATACAGGATCCTTATTCAACGTCAACTAATCAATTCTTGCCTCAGCCGCATTAGGTATGTGCTAGTGAATCATTCTACTCCCTTTCCTTGGACTCGGCCCCGCAATGTCGGGTACGAGAAAACTGGAATGCACAGTGTCAGACTCTCAGTTTAATTTAAAACAGCACTTTAATGCGATTTCAACGGCGAATTCGAGCGTTTGTTTGTCATCCATCGCAGTAGAAGAGCGTGTATTGAAGTGGCCTCCGTGGAGCACCTTGCGATGCGATATACTATCGCAAAAAAAGATATAATTGTATAACAAGAATGAAACGAAGGACGCCCTTCTCGAAAGCATCGCACGCGTAAGACTAGATGGCGACCAAGGTTGACTCTACATCACGTAGCCGTGTGACTGGCTGGCGAAAATTGACCTGCTAGCTGCGGGGTAAAGCACGCATTCAATGGAATGCGGGCGGAACCTTGAGTGCACTCCGTTCTCCTGCTCCGCGCAAGGAATGACTCAGTAGGATGCCCTCAGAGATAAAAAAATCTGGAATAATACTGACGATTTTGTACTGCAGTTAAATTGCGACCATATTGCGACTACTTAAGTATAGTATGGTCCGCTACAAGCAACGGTGACTTTGGTTCAAAACTTCACATCCACACCGTACCTCCTGCCCACGCGGCGGTGAATTGAACTTGAAACAGCTTATACCGCGCTTTACATTAATTGGACCCGCAGATAAATATTGCGACGAATTTTTGGGATGGGTTCGGTCACCGTTCATTCTCCGACCATTTCCGATAGTATCGGCCATTTCGGCTTCGACGATGGCACGTTCTCGGCTTCGATGACGGAACTTTTCTCCAGCCGCTTTGCTTCTCACCAACTTCTCACCAAAATGACTGACTCGCCCAGAAAACACACATACACCCGCCTTAATGAGGACCTTAGTGTAGACATTCTCAAATCCGCTTTCATCGACATCTTCCAAAGTGAGTTGTGACCCACGTTCAAATAGCTGCAGCCACAGGCGTCATCCGATCAGTAATGCCATCTCCACCAGGCCACCAGCAATACTATGAGTTGACTGCACAGAGTCTTTTCGGAGGTTTCATTCACCCTACCTTCATCCGAGTCAACAAGAACGGGCTACGACCAAGCGGTATTCTTCTCGATCTTGACGGTCACCGTTGTTCAGATCCAGTTCTTCGGGCCACATATCTTTCGATGACCGGGAGCCCCGTGGCCGCAGCAAAAGATTCTGCACCTCTGAAGAGTGAGGGGATGAAGGTAGGAACACCAGAATCCCTCGCAGAAGTCAGGCAGGAGCTGTCGGCGATTATCGCCGTCCTATACGCGTTCGGCCTAGCGTCCCGTGGCATGGATGTACAGCTACAACGAACTGGGTAAGTATCAGACCTTTTTTTTTCGATGCTGTTTCCGCGTTTGTTGATGAGTGACTAGTACTATTTCCGACAGCGCCATCTGGGCGCCGCCGGGGCCTTTCAAACCACAGCTTTCATCTATAGCCGACTCGTGGCTGATACCCCTCTGGCGACTGACGGGGGACGAGATTTTTCTGCGGAAAAGACCCGATTTGCACTCATCGAAAGCGCGAATGGCGCATGCGACGGTGATGGACTTGATCTCAAAGGATGTGGGGTTTTGCGAGCTGGCTCTTCGAACTGCATTGCGTGTCCCTCTCCCCCCGCCGCAGGTAGACGAACTTGTCGTCATCCCTGCCTTCGAGTGTCTCATCCACATTGCGACCGCCTCTGACTTCGAGCGTGCCATCCTTGATATCGCGCAAGGTTGGTGCAAACATCGAGATACAAATTTCGTTGCTTATTTTAAATGCAGCAGTAACACAGTTCGGGGAAGCACATCCTCAAGTCTGTCTTCCTACAGTCACCCCTGATCGGTTATTGTTCCAGCAGCACACACGCACTCCCCTTGGTTTCCTCCTCGATCTTGATCCTTTGGAACAGTCCAGCTCGCTCGCGACCTTTGCTGGGCCGCACCAAGACCAACCATCCCTGCGCTTCGGACCATATGACCTGATCTCATCTCCCTCGTCCAAACTCGACAACAATTATCCCCGCCACATCCTCGAATCCCTCTTCTACTCCCTCGTTTGGTTTACACAGGCCAATGTGTTCGGCGACAACGGTGGAATTACACCCACGGCGGGCGGAAAGTGGCTCTACGACTCCAGAGCGTCGAATCTGCCGGAAGACCGCACCGCGTCGCGGTATGAGGCATTTGTGATGCAGCGGCGCGCGTTTCTCATGGATCGGAGCACGTATATGCCGTTCACCAACATGGAACCGGGAGTGAAGAAGGGTTGTTCGCTCGTGGAGCGTTGGCTCATACCGCTGTGGAAACTTATCGGGGAGGCCCATTTCTTTTCGCGTTGGAGACAAGGGGAGCAGAGATATGATTGGGGGACGCTCGGTGGGAACCTCACGCCTGAGAAGTTTACAGCCATTTTGCAAGCCCCGGTTGTTTGACGGTTGGGTCTGGAGAGATTATCCTGGCAACTCTTGTTCCCTTATCTTGCGACGTTTGCAATCCAAAACCCTTTACATACATATAGACGACCTGCGTGTATGGTTACAATCCTATCAATGGTATCGCCCGATGCAGGTATTAAACAGCGGGTCCTCAGTAACGAACCCGCAAATTTATTCGTTGTGAACTTGTGCTCTTTATCTGATGCAATATCACTCGGTGACCCTACCAAAGTTTCGCTAAGTGATAAAGACTCGCCCACAATGCTGTCGTAGTTCCAAAACCGATGTGCATCGCGGGCGTGAGTTCGCAGGTCGGTATAACGCTGGAATTGGCGCAGCCGGGGGTAAATTTGAAGCACTCTGATGCCGTTTGTAGATGTAGATGTGTATCCGTGGGGGGGAGGGTTAGTTCATATCTCGAGGCCAGACTAGAGGGTGGGTTAACGCTCCAGGTTGAAGAGCATAGAAAATAAATTACAACGCTGGGCGCAATAGTGGCACTATACATTGAGCTGATGGATTAAGACCTCCAAGGCCATTTCGAAATATATTGAGCGTACTTATAAGGTCGGGACTGATAAATATCTTACTGAGTATGGCGTTCAAAGTGCACATTTACATAATAAAAATCACTACTTCTCGACTTTTTTCAGCTTTTATCCCTCTTTTGACTCTAAATGTGCATATCCCTCTCTCTGAGTGGTCCTGAGTGGCGTCAAAGAGGGAGATGAAAATTTGCACCTTTTATCTCTCCCTACTTTAGGGTGTGCTTGGCATCCCGATACTTCTTCACACGGAACTTCATCCCGATACTTTCTGAACCGAAATTTCATCCCGATACTTTTTCAACCGAAAAACTTTATCCCTCTCTTTTGCCAAGGTTGAATGATTATAAATCCCGATACTTTCTGACCTTCCTTCTCTTTCTCCTTCGTGGTTCGGATGCGCAACGTCACAATCACGTGCAGAGTGACTCAAACTGAGCAACAAAATTAAACTCAATACAGGGGATCATCAAGGGTGGTAGGTGTAAAAGGGAGTGTATTTAGGCGATATCCGTGAGTATCCGAATTTAATGTTTCCCATTCAAGACCAAAGCAGCCCATCCCTGCCCGTGATGGCGGCCTGAGTCACTCTGCACGTGATTGTGACGTGACGCGTCCGAACCACGAAGGAGAGCGGGGAGGAAGGTCAGTAAGTATTGGGATGTATAATCATTCAACCTTGGCAAAAGAGAGGGATAAAGTTTTTTGGTTGAAAAAGTATCGGGATGAAATTTCGGTTCAGAAAGTATCGGGATGAAGTTCCGTGTGAAGAAGTATCGGGATGCCAAGCACACCCTAAAGTAGGGAGAGATAAAAGGTGCAAATTTTCATCTCCCTCTTTGACGCCACTCAGGACCACTCAGAGAGAGGGATATGCACATTTAGAGTCAAAAGAGGGATAAAAGCTGAAAAAAGTCGAAAAGTAGTGATTTTTATTAAATGTGCACTTTGAACGCCATAACTGAGAGAGCTCAACTACATCTCCGGTGTCGGGTGAGGAATCGAGACACGATTGTCTCCAATCGCGTCTTTATTGCGCGTGACTCCCCCTCGATTATACGCTTTTCAACGTCGCTTCTCCAGTGCCCAAACCGCTCTTCTTGCAGGAGCTCCGGGATTCTGGTAATAGTTAGAGTCTGTTAAGCTCAACTTCCTGTAACAGCTGTTTCCCCAGGGTCGGATGATAATCTAATACTCCCTATTCGCGTCACCTCAGATGGAAGTAGAGGGTGGTTACAGCCAGTGAAGATCGTTCAATCGGCGGCTTCCGGCAGCACGCAATTCCTTCGTTGTAGTTTCATTGTTGTTCGTTGGAAGTTGAATCGACGCCCAGTGGTTCCCGATGCCGAACAATGCCGGACCCCAAATTGACGGGTCCCCATGCTGCCGGATTCTTCTGCCGAAGGTTGGCCGAGATTTCTTGGTGGAAAGTGAGAAAGCCATGGCCAACAGATTGCCATGTGTGCGAACCTGCCAAATAACAGTGTGTTCATTTCTGCGATTGAGACCGGGCGAGCGGCGTATCCAAGGATTTCCGACTAATGAGTTTCACTGCAGTCAGTACCTTCAACTAAATAGTTGCTAACCCATCAATCGCGCGCAATGATAATTGTTACTGCTTCAACCTAGCCGAGCGTGGAAAACAGGTTTCAACCCATTGACACCACAAAGTGCGGGAAGGTGAACCAAGCCAATATGAATAGCTATGTTACAAAATTAACTGGTGATGAAAACGGGACTACAGGCCTGCTAATATCGGACACCCTCGACGGCATGATTGCCTGAAACAGGCAGCACCCAGATGGCGGATCTTGGAATGCTTCTGCAGACTGAGTACCCGTACTATGAAAATAAAAAAATAAAAACGGGATTTGTTGGTTGAACGAGAAAAATTTACAGTCGAGATCTATCCTAAATGGTTGCGGTTGCATTTCGGCGGCGTTTGATCCCTTGCTGGCAAAGGCTGGCAACCGCGATGTCAGGATTAAATTGCGGGAGTAGTGCGGGATCCGGACCTTTCAATTCAACCATTCCCTCGGGTTTTCGACTTCCTCGGAGAGTCTTCGAGTTCCGCTCTTTCTACACCACTACAGTACTTCCTGTGCATGCGGCAGATGCCTCAACCAACGGCCAGTCTTCCTCACCCTCCAAGCCCCGAGGTGGCCGAATCCGTCAACATCAGCTGAGAGATGATTCGGATTTATTGACACACCGGACCCGTGTCATATTTAATGGTATGTTCCGCATCGGACGACTGCAGCCATTATAAAGACTAGGCCTCATGCCGTGGCCGTCCTTTGCCCCCACTATCTTCCTTCCGCCCTTGCCCGCGCTCAGGATGCACTGCGGCTTTCCCAACGCCTCATTCGCCCTCACTCACCAGTGGCTTGCGCGCGTCGGAGGATCGTTCACCATGCTGGGAAATCACCTTCGGCTTGCACTACACACTATCTCATCCGTGGCGAGCGCCCTGCTCAGTTTCGAATCTCTTGTGATCGTATCCCTCATATCCTTCCTCTTCATCGGCGGCGCCCTCTCCGTGTTCTTCCTCTGGTCAATTATCGCCGAGGGAGATGATTACGACGATTGCGAACGAGGCCGAGCGCTATATTACGCTGGGGAGGGTGTTAATGGGCGGTGGGCAGTGGGCATGGCGGTCCCAGTTATCCTGGTGGACACGAATAGGCCGATGAAACGTCCCCTGGGAGTCATCCACGACGCGCCTAGGATCGGAAAACGGCAATGACTGCGGGACACGCGCGAAAGGCGCGTTTACGACACACACACACGACTAGAAATGAAACCAACGAACAAACGAAGAGGAGGGAGATGTGGTGGGCGCCTAACCGGGCCTGCGTCCTCGGTGCTCGCACAGACGGCTAAACCCGTGGTCCCGAGTCCGTTTTGCCGCCGAGCGCTGAATCGCCGCTGATGACGACCGTAACTCAACCGTAACTCCGAGTCCGCAGATGCAAGCGCAGCGGCCGCGGCAGGCGTTGCGGAAATCCATTGTATCAGCAATCGTAATTGTATAAATAGCCATTTTGTATTTTCTGTGGCATTCCAGGATGTTGAAAATTTGCATCCGAACCTTTGTGTGATGTTGTTTGGCTCCTGAGTTGGACGCGACTTTGTCACGTGGTCGATCATTTCTGCTTTCAACTTTGTTTCAACTCCTACTTTAGTAACAACTTTACTCACCCTCACCCAGTTTCTTAGTCCCGCCCGGCTTGCGCGCAGAACTCCAAATTTAACACTTTCTATTGACTCTCAATTTCCTGGCCCTAAGCTCCTGCAAGTTGTGGTGGCACTCTTTTCGAACTCTTTTCTTCTTCTGCGAATCGTCTGCGATATAGAAAAGCCCAGAATTCCCTGATTGCAGCATCCGCCTGATGTCCTTTATACGCCACGAAGGCGCTCAACTCAAATGTTGGATGCTCGGAGGGGGCCCCAGATGGTCTCGTCAAACTGGCAAGAGGGCGCCGACTTAACCTCCGGACCTCGATGTACAGCTGCCAGTGCAAGTACACACTTATTCTCCCCCAAAGTCAAAATCCAACCGACTCGAAAATTACATTCCCCTTCAAACTCGCCCCGAGACAAAACTGCAACGACGTGCTACACTGACGCAATCCAGGTGTCAATTTTCAACGCCATAACCTTCAAATATCTTCTATAATGAATCTAAGGGCAGAATCGCATGCAGAAAGAATACACGAAGCCGAGGCAATTTGTTTTGTTTTCCCCGCGCTGAATGGAACTCGTCTCGTCCTCCGTGTGCTTCCACAGCCGTGCCATTGCCTCGGGGTTCCCGTAGTACCCCTTGGTTAATCCGATGTCGTCGCTCCTGTCATCGGTGCGCGCACCTGCCTTGAGGAGCGCGTATAGCTGGTGCTCTCCAGCGGCCTCAACAGAGTAAGTGAACGGCGTCAGGAACAGTGGCAGGGTCGCGCCCAGTATTCTGAGGAAGGGGGAATCAGAGGCTTTGAGGAGGCCTGTGCGCACACCACCAGGGAAGGAGTGCAGCAAGCTGAGTCCGGGATACCGCACTGCGAGATCCTGGGAACCGCTCAGAATTAAAGTCCACACAGAGGAAAGAGAGACGGACATTGATCATGATATCACTGTAAGTCGGCGCAGCTGCCGCTGCTTTCGCAAGACTGTAACTCTTCTTGAGACCTAGGTCTTCAATGTCGATCGTGCCGCCATGCCCAGCGGAGAGGACGGTCATGACCTTCGCGTCCTCGCCCGCCTTCGTCGCACTCTCCAACCCCGGAAGCAGGTCTCGAATAAAACGCCATCGGCCATAATAATGTACTGCAAGCTTGCGGTCGATACCCTCCTCCGTCTCGTTGCGCCCATTCAGTGTCATTACTCCCGGGGTCAACACGAGGAAATTTATCTTAGGGGTACGCGTGCTCAGCTCCTTTGCTACGAGGCGGACGTTCTTCATCAAGCTGATGTCGCACTCGACAAATTCGTGCGAGATGCCTGGAATGGCGGGTTTCGGGAACGTCGCGAGGATGGCTTCGGCAGCGGCACGGTTACGGCCGACGAGGACGATGTGGGCGTTCCCATTTGTGTGCCGCGCAAAGGCCTCCGCCATGCCTTGTCCGATTCCGGAGGTGCCGCCAACGAAAATCGCAACAGGGGTGTAGGAAGGTGCGAATCCGGCGTTGACGGAGCGGACGGTGGAGAGGGATAGCATCTTCGTGAAGTTGCGATAGAGGATGAAAGAAGTGAGGAGAACGAGGATGGAGGCAAGGCTTCATGGTTACCGGGACATAAAAGTCGGAATAAAGTTGACGTTTTCAACGCGCTGGCGCGTCCGTGCCGACGGCATGTTCGAAATTCAATTCCTCTCTGATCGGAATCTTGGTTGAATGGTTCGAACAATTTGCCGCCCATGGCGCTGAAGAAGGAAGGCAGAACCCACAGAGGCCATTTACGCTTTCATCGATAATTAAAGCCCACGTCGGCTGCCCTATTGCTGAACCGCCATGGCTTAAGAAGGCTGCCCCCGTTGTGAAAGGCATTTCCTTTCGCTTTAAAAGAAACCTCGGGTCCTTTGCTTGTTCCGACAATGCGCTGGCGATATGATTTGGATTGGTATGTGAATCAACTGTTTTCATTTTCCGAGTCCATGTTAGTCTCTTATAAACAGACGCTACAACTACAAACTCGTACCTCGTTTGTTGTAAGTCCATGTCGCTTTTCGCGAAGAAGACATCAGCGACCTCTCCAAGTGGACGGGTAGGTAAATTTCTTTGCCGGGGAATGCAGGTATGTACTAGGTATGCACGTAAATGTGTGCGTCGAAAAGGAAGTGTAGTTAAAAAAAATAGATACACGAAATGCGCGGAATATGTGACCAAAAAAAGTGAATAGAATTAGGAAAGGCCCATGCAGAGGAATTCCGGCCTGCTACATCGTATCATATTGCTGCCGGAGTTTCCTCAGTTGATACTCTAAAATGAGTTAGCATGCGCCTGGGATCCAAAACCAAACTCAACATACCAATGAGTGGACACCCCACAGCATACACCGCCATCGTCCCCATCCCCGCACGCACCTCCTCAACAAACGACACCTCCTCTTTGCTCGGCGGCGGCAGCGCACTCCCCACCCCCGCCGCCCACGTCGTCCGAAACGCGCGCGCCCTGCGTACCTCATCCATCAGCACCCTGCACGCCATCGTCATCAGCGACCCGACCACCGGATGCGCTGTCACACGGTCCCTGACAGCCTCGTCGCCGAAGATCGCCAGGATCGCGCGCGTGGCGTCAACGCACTTGGCCTGCGCATCGACAGAGGAGCCCGAGGCGGCGGCGCTGTGGTTGAGCTTGATGGCGGCGGCGGCGGTGAGGGCGTGTGCAAGGACGACAGTGCGCGCCGAGGCGGAGGCGGAGGCGGTATAGAAGGTGTAGATTGGCGGGAGGGATTCCCAGAATTGGGTGATGCGGCGGTCGAGCCACGTGTACGAGGTCGCGTAGGCGGCGCGTTCTTGGGGTTGAAAGGCTAGGTTCAGGGGATGAATTAGAATTAGATATAGTGATGGCATGGCGCGGGGTGAAGGAAGGTAACGTACTTGGTGACCAGCGAGCGCCAAGGCGCGCGGCGCGGTATAGCAGGACTGACGCCTTGGCGTGAAGCATGCAGGCCGGACTAGGGGGAAGTGGGTCGTCTGTCAGGAAGTGGCGGATGCTCTCCTGTCCGCTGTAGCCCGGCGGGATTGCACCCGCCTCATAATCCGCCAGCTCGAGCGGCCACGGCGTGTCGATCTCCGTCCCTGGTGACTCAAGGATACAGAACGCGCCGCTGGCAGCGTTCAACGCGATGTTGAGATTACTCTGCAAACAGGCGACAGCCCAGAAGGCGCGTATGCGCTCACCCTCCTCGATGGCGTCTGCCGGCGGTGTAGGGTACACTTCGAGGAGGACCGGGACGCCAAGCAGCGGAGGCGTTCCTGGACGCGCCGAGCGAATTTTGTGGAATTGGTAGCCCAGCGCCAGGGTGGCGGCACCGTTGGCGTAAAACTCAGCTTCGAGAAAGCGTTTGGTGCGGAAGAGGTAGCTGGAGAGGAGGACTTGCGCCTGGATTGTGTGTAATATGTGCATAGGATGTGTATGCACCGAGAGCTCGGTGGAAATGTTTTGCTGTGCCCGTTTTAGGAAGACGGGTTCCGATGCGAGGAGCGGCTGAGACTGGGAGAGGTGGACGCCGTACAGATACACGACACAGAGGAGTGCGGGCGAAGGTCGGCGTTCGTCGCCGAAGGGTAATGGTAGTAGTGCCGCGTCGCTGAAGCGCTGGGGATGTAGAAAGAAGCCGAATTGCGTAGCATGTGGAAGGAAGGTTTGCAAGAGCATTTGTATCACGACTAGTGGAGGTTCCTGCTAGAAAAATCAGTCTCAGCGATGCGAGCCCGGAGTAGATCCTACCTGGAAGTCCAGAAACGAGCTATCGGAAGACGGGGCGGAGTGGGGTCTCGAGTTGAAACTGGGAAATGTTGGAGAGGCATCACTTCCCGAAGACCCGCTGAATGGCGAACTCCGTGCATCGGAGGCCTGCCGATAACGGCCACCATGACCATGATTAGAGGGACCAGTCACCCCTTGAAGTTCGTTTAAGCGGAACTGTAGACGTTGGACGGTGCTTTCGAGTTCTTGCGTCCGAGACATGGTGTCAGTGAACTCGCATGGATCTTCTTTAGGAACGCGCGTGCATTGACCGCACACGGGGCGCTAAATCGGGGTGTCAGTCGGGATTGGGGAACAGAATGGGTTCACTTACGGCTCCGTCACATTTCTATTGAAAAAATCAACCATGAGTCAAACAAATAAACCCACAGTCCAAAAATGAACTCACAATCTTTAGGTGCCTAGAAGAAGTGAGTGAACGAGGGGGTGAATAATGGACCAGAGACTTACCTGCAATTGAGGCAAGCCTTGCCGCGTCTTAATGGCTGGGCGCGCTGTTTCTTGTTCAAATTTTCTGAAGCCATGACTCGAGCCGGGTCGTGAGGGTCGTAATTTGTACGCGAATATGCAAGACGACCCTAGGCAGCGACATCCTTATATGCAGCGACGTCCTTATATGCCGGTCCCCAGCGATCCCACATACACTGATACAGTGATGTGCTTCATAATTGTTGTAGGCGGGAATCCCTTAAGCACAAGTCGGTCCGCAGCACTGGACGCGTGAATCGAGGGCAATGGATCCCGCGCGATCATCATTTTCGCGTCGCTTCCCTTTTTCTGTCATCGTCAACGTCGAGAAGGGATTTATCAGAGGACGTATCCCGCCAGGTCGTGAGCGCAGTATCCGCAGCAAGCAGGCGTACGGAGAGCGTCCAACGGCCATCTGGTAACCGCACTACTGTTGCTGCTTGTTTACGCGCCATCTTTCAGGATGTCATCAATTGACAATGATCTCGGCAGAGATTTACGTTCACCACCGAATTAAAATCCCGCTACCCCTCACCACCGCTGGAATTACCTTCGCGCCTGTCCGGGACTCCGCTCATGCCTCCCGATGAAGGCCGTATTTCTTGGTCATGCGGGTTCCTGCGGTAAATGCCGACATTTGCAATGAACTCGGTTGGTCACTTTAGTGGAGGAATTTTTGGGATGCCGTGCCACCCGTGCTCATCTTCAGTCAGCATCGACTCCATCACGACCCAATCTAACGAGTGAACCCGTCCATGACCGTCGTCAATTGTGTACGCCACTGAGGAGTTTTCAAATTGTTCGAGAACCTCTTGCACTCCACGGCAGACTCGGAAACCAACTCGTCGCGGAAGGCCGGTCCGTTCTCACTCAATTGTGACAAACATCAATGTTCTGAACAGACCCCCTTCAATTCGGGCACGAGTCGACGGCCTCCTTCAGCGACTTTCTCCCCCCAGATCATCTCCACAGCCAATTTTTCTTGCTCTCAGGCTCACACAACACGCTCAAAGGTGGTTACTTTTTTTTTCCGAATTGCGAACCACCGAAATTCTGAATTGATTCATTCAGGCACGTCCTCCTGGATGAAACTCCACAGTCAACTCTCCGTTAGAGACCAAACACTGCCCAGCTTATCCAAGAACTGACTCGTCGCGGAAGGTCCGCAGCTGCTTCAGGTCGTCGCCTTCTCGTGATATCTTGAGCAGAAGGCCCCTGTTTGATTCGGGCACAAGTCATGGTTGCTGGTTATTGGGTTTCTTGTTTTTCTATTTCCTTTCGTCTCTTGCTTTTGGATGAGTTCATGTCTGCATCCACTGCCGGGCAGGGGTTGGAAGCCTTCGCGGGCCATCCCTGAACTTTCCACTCTTCGAACATTAATTTGCATCGTCTAGGACCGAGGACTGGCGTACCCAAGGACAGGCTCGTTGCGGAAGGTTCGCATCTGTTTCAGGTCATCCCATATCTGCTTGGATTTTGAGTGGAAGTCGCCTGTTCGATTCGGGCACGAGTCCTATTAGTTCCTTGCTGAATGACATTTTGCTTCCGACTCCAACCCAGTTGTCGGACGACCCAAGAACTTTGTCAATATTTTTCTGGTGGGTCTATTTGTTCACATCAAGTTCCACCATGGTCTGAGAAGAATTATGTCTAGACTCGACTTCTGCCGAATCACGAATACTTATTAAGGCTCACTTGGGGTCTATGTCAGGAGCTCAACAACAGACTCGTTGCGGAAGGCTTGCAGCTTCTTCAACTGGCAGCTTCAAGAACCATACATATCAGCAGATTTTGTCCATTCGATTCGAGGACGAGTCGTGTGCAAAATTCAGCCAGTCACTTTTGTATTTCCTCTTTTTTCGGTTAGATCTATCCCTGCATTTACTGGCGACCCACCTCCTCAGGTTTCAACTATTTCCATATTTTCTGCGCTCACAAATTTTATAGCGAAATCACGCCGCTGAACTACATCACAATTTGTACATAGTTCTTCGCGTCGTGTGATGATACCCAATAGCGGGAAGGTCTGCATCCGCTTTAGCTGTCGGGAGTGAAACCATGCCACTGGCAGCAGAAGCTGACCGTTCGATTCGGGAAGAGTCCGTGATCTACCCAAGGGGGAATCGGGATTGAAATTCCGGACGGGGGGGGGAGGTCTGACCGAGGCTGAAAAAAAACTTCTTACTGTAAGTTATGGGAGGGAAGGAAAGGGCTGGCAGAGGCATGGTAAAGCCTCTATTGAGTAAAAAACCTCAAGTCCTGCTTCCTACTTACCTCAGGAGGTGTTGAAACAATAATTCCACCCAAGTTCAACCAAAACAGGGAACGGCGCGTTGGCCTCGAGTAGGACCAATGAAAATAGGTGTGAAGCCCTGATTTCTTTTCAGCCTAAATTTCAATCCATAGCTTGGATATAACAGAGTTCGAGGAAGAGGCTTGGATTAGATGCCCGATTGTGATCACATGATTGCATCGATGTTGATCATGATGGTTCAGTGCGTCGACTGAAAAGCAGATTCGACTGAACCGGTCGTCATCCTGGCCAGTTGCAAGATATTCGTGTAATACTACCTACCTACCTACCTACATACTGAACAATAAAGTGGCGGCCACTAAAGTTGAAGAAAAAAAAAAGCCGCGGCCACTCGGAAAAAGATTGTGCGGAAAGTTGACTTGCGCACAATTTTTTTTCAAGCCGTCATGAAAGATAAAGGTGGCGGGATTGGGACCAAAAGGGTGATAAAGGTGGCGGAAAACATAATTTTGGCAAAAAAGTTGTGCAAGATTATGTAAATGTGAATTTGGAACCTCATATTTTTGCAGGTTGGCCAGAACCAGCACCAGCACCATCATGAGTTCCGTTCTTTACTGCAGGCATGGAGGCAGATAGCGAATAGTAGGAAGCGAGTGCTAAGTGCTAGAGTTCGGTACGGAGCTAAATTTACACCGTGTGGGACCGTCGGGTCGGTGGATATTGCTGGATCATTTCGGATCAGAGATGATGTCCGTTTTAGGACATCAGTCTCCTCCGCACCATTAATGAGCCTACATTGTGAGTGTAGATTGAAGAAATTGTCGGACGTCGGCACCGCGTTCAGTCTGGGTTGATCCCGCAGTCGGCATCCTTCGGCATGGTCCCACATGACATGCCGTGTTCGTTCTGCGGAGTCTTGTGACGCCAACGAGAGTCCTCAGAAACCCAGAGTTACATTACATTTCGATTGATGGAGGTCAGTAAAAGTGAAGGAAGTTTCGGAGAAAACTCCATTTTATCGATGCCCTTTGTCACGCTTTTTCTGGGTCGAGGATTGGATATAAAAACGAGTCAAACTAAAGTTTTGTCCTCGTAACTCCGCTCTTTCACGACTCCACCTAATCTTAAATGTCCCAGCGCAGAAGTGCTACCAGCTGTTTTCCGCCACTCTAATCTTTCCAAGTTCAGATTTTCAGCCTCATTCTCGGCGCTCGCTGCATTCTCAAACATTTCATCCCAATATCATCTTCTAAAGAATTTGGTAACCACATTGGAAAGAGAGCGTGTATCAGCTTGTTTCAGGTGTAAGTACTATCCACTGAGTGACTTGTGCCAGTTGTGGATTGTGCTGTATTTTGCGCCGGATTTCTTAGGCTCCAATTCCCTATCTTCCGTCTGTTTTTGATCCCTTTGGGTGGGCAAGGGATCAATGTGCTTAGATAGAATGGTGATTTGATGGTGATGGCCCCGCGTGCTGATATATTGTGATGGGCGAAGACCTGAGATTCTAAGATCTCCGCTGAATCTTGCCTCAATCTGCCTCAATCAGACTGATGTGGAATTGATCTTCAAAATCGGTGGCATATTTGCTATTCGCGCTGTACGCTACTGACCCGCAGTATTGGCAGTATTTAGCCGGATGCAGTACACTGCCTTGACATACTCTATATAAGTGCAGGCAGCAAGTTGATGGTTATTCCCTCTATTGAGATGCCTGGCCAGGATAGAATCACCGAAGCTCGGATTCACAGCCTGACAGCTTGCTTAACTCCTGCGGTGACATTACTGGATAAGCTCGATGATGCGTTTGGACCGCCATTCATTCAGCCAATTGTCAAGACCATTCAAGCTCTGATTACTGGATTGCAGGTATGGTTCCGAAGCAAATAAGAATAACAGGGGCTGATCCAGGGACATAGAATGTCAAGAGAAACAAGGATGACTGCTTTCAGCTGGTGGAAAGTATCCATCAAATACTATATCCAATTATCCATCTCCATTTGAAATCTGAAACTGCCGGGTCCCTTCCCCCATCAGTTCTTGATCAAATCGCACAGTTTACAGAGTATGTTGGGCATGGACTAATACATCATGCTGAGATGATTCTTCTCTAGAACCCTGCACAAGATATACACATTTATTGAGATTCAGCAGGATGGCAACAAGATCAAACAGTTCTTTCGCCAGGGTGAAGTCAATAAACTGCTCAAAGATTGCCACATGGGATTGAACCAGGCTGTTGAGGTCTTCAAGGTGCATGACAATATTTCTGTGATGTTTAGCAGAAATTCCTAAGCCCGCATTCAGATTCAGATAGGGTTGAACAATGTGATCCAGGTGCAACATGAAGCAGAGACTATGCACAAGGAATTACTGGAGCTCGTTGCAACACTTTCCGATGTGACAGTGTCCGATAGGTCTTCATCAGTGAGGCCATTTGTTGGCGTTGCACAGGAATGAATTCAACTCCAAACTAGGTGTTTTACAAGAAGGCCAATGGTTCCCAGAGCAGGTGAGATTATTTCCCCCTGATGATTCCGCAAGTTGCGCTGACATCTCTGAAGTTCCACCTCATTCTCCTTGCTGCCCTCAAAACCGAAGATATTCTATGGTCGAGACTCGGAACTGAAAGACATTATGAAAGTCCTGTCCCGCGATGCACCCAGGATAGCCATCCTGGGAGGAGGGGGTATGGGGAAGACATCCCTCGCACGGGCTGCTCTCCATCACACAGGTACCTGCACCAAATTCCCAAACCGTTTCTTTGTTAGTGCAGAGGCAGCAACCACAGCTGTTGAGCTGGCCGCTCTGGTTGGTTTGCACCTGGGATTGGCACCAGGACAAGATATTACCAAACCTGTGGTTCAATACTTTGCTCGGCAGTCAAGCCCTTGTCTCTTAGTCCTTGATAATTTGGAAACCCCATGGGAGCCCATACAGTCCCGTGGTGGAGTGGAAGATTTCCTTTCTCTTCTAACCGATGTGAATCATCTTGCACTCATGGTGAGCCTTTCTCAGTGGCATACTTTTGTGATATTGAGCATCCACCCCAGATCACTATCAGGGGTTCAGAGAGACCAGGGCAGGTTCGCTGGACACGGCCATTTTTGCAGCCTCTGCAACCATTGTCAGACGAAGCTTCTCGGCAAATATTTGAAGAAATAACCGATGATCCACATGCTAGCGAGGAGAAGACCCAGCTTCTGGAATTTACAGAGAACATGCCTTTGGCAGTTGATCTCATAGCCCATTTGGTAGACTATGAAAACCTTTCCAATGTGCTGACTCGTTGGAAGATTGAGAAGACTGCTGCCCTTTCTACTGGCTATGGCAGGACTTCCAACTTGGATGCATCAATTGCAATATCCTATTCCAGCCCACGCATCACCCCTGGAGCCAGAGAGCTGCTTCACCTGCTCTCAATTCTGCCAGATGGACTTTCGGATGCTGAACTCACACAGAGCAACCTTCCCATCAGCAATATACAGTCTTGCAAATCTGTACTGATTGCAACCTCATTAGCATACAAAGACACAAAGAGCCGACTTCGATCACTTGTGCCCATCAGAGAGCACATTCAGCAGTTTTCTCCCCCCTCTGAAACCCTTGTGAAAGCTATTCGGAAGTCTTTCCATGACCTCCTGGCCTTATATCAGAAGCACAATGACACACATTTGGGGATTATTCTTACACGGATAACCGCCAACCTTGCCAACCTGGATGAGGTATTGCACCGTGGGTTACTACCAGGGTCCCCAGATCTTTCGGAGACCATACAATGTGTGCTCTCCCTGAACTCCTTCTTTCGGGTGACCAGAGCCGGTGAGACAGCCCTTTTCGGCAAGATACCAATTTATCTATGTGATCACCGAATGAATGTACTTTATGTTATTGAACATCTGAAGTTGTTTCAGCAGCCGGATCCTCAGCGGCTAGTGACTCAAGGCAGATCCCACCTTCAACACCTGGATGATCCTATGCTTGAGGGTGGGTTATCTCATTTACTGTCCCTTGCAATGTTGCTCACATGTATTAGCAGCTAGGTTCTATGCAGCAGCCGTAGGACCCTTGTCCAGATGTCAACCCACTTCTCAACAATTGGAATTTCTTGAGAAGGCACTCAAGTTATCAAAGTCCATCGGGGACAGTACTGGACAGTGTGATTGCTTGATTTCGATGGCTTGGCTCAAATGGACTGCTGGAGACTACACAGCAGCCTTGAACAGCAGCAAAAATGCCCAGCAGTTGGGTTATCAAGCAACGAATCTGTATCAGATCTCCAGAGCAATGTACATAGCTGCCGTATCTTTGACTTCTCTTGGTGACTATCAAGGGGCCATCTTTCAGCTCAACAGCGCAAAGGAGATGCTCAATGTGTGTGGAATAACTAGTGGCAATCTTTATCATCATATCTCAGACTCTCAAGCAGAGATTCACATGAAAAAGTCTGAATATGGTGAGGCTAGAAGTATTCATGCCACAACTTTGCAAGACACTCTGCTTGATCCAAGCTCTCAAGCTTATGCTGTCGCACTTCTGAATCTTTCGGAGATTGATGTGCTCATTGGTGCCACCAAGGAGTCCGTGCACCTGAGCTTGGACTCAGCCCGAAAAATATCGGAAAGCCGCTTAGTCATATACTGTGATATCATTTTAGCAGACTTGGACTTGAGAGAGAGAAATGAAACATCAGCAAGAGCACTATTTCAGGATTGTATTAAGTCCAGTTGGGGAAATGACCTTGAAGTTGGGACATTCTGCCTGGAGAGACTTGCTGATGTTTCAAGATGGCCCCTTGAGTTTCATGGGCAGGCAGAATGGCCAGTGCTTTACTTGTGCTATGCACACATGTCCAGAGAGAAACTTGAATTTTACAAGGCACTGCTCTTCATCGGAGATCTACTCATTGACGAGGATGAAGCTACAGCTCAGAACATCTTTATTGTGGCACTGGAGGGATTCACATCTATGGATGTCCACCGCAGCCGAGCTCAGTGTATGTTGCGGCTTGGGGATCTTGCACAGAAGAAAGGAGAGACAATTGAAGCAGCAGAGCTATGGAAATCAGCACGCCCACTGTTTGAGCGCTCGCTCCAAGCCAAATATGTTGCAGCAATTGACACGAGGCTTGTGGCTCTGGAGCAAAATCATCAGAACTCCCTTGCCCATCTCACGACACTGCATGCTCTGACCATAACCATGGAGGAGGATACAGAGACCGTCAAGATGCCAGTAGCAGATGAGCCCACGGTTGTGGACCTTGTGGTGGTGTGATGTGGAGACAGTGTTGAGCATATGAGTTGCGGAAACTCCTTATATCCGGTGCTATTACAGATTCCCAAATTCAAGACCTCACACTAGTACTTCCAACTCGGGAGGTAGGTAGGTAGGTATATTACCGGTGCGGTCCCGTTAAGAAACAGCCGGGTCCCGTACTACATACAGGCGTCAGTCGTATTCTTTTGCCCAGCACTTAAAAGACAACATGTGCAGTGAGCCAAGCTATTGATTTCTTCACGGCCTTCTGCATGAGATTTTTGCCATTGAATTTTACTGTTTTCTATGAGAGGACTCGAAAAAAGCATGTTTTGAGGGCTCACAGAAAATGAACCTGTGTGTGCAATACATTTATTTCTTCTCACTCCTCAAAAATACAAAGTAACCCTAGGCAGAATTGTCCGCATTCAATTGAATCTTAATTGAGTGTTGCCAGACTGACCGGCCCTAGAACAACCCTGCAATGATTTTGTGACTAAGGGAGACCTGTTGAATTCTTTAGCTTCCGTGGATTGAGGATTTTGACAAGCGGAAATGTGGTGAGTCTGGTGACTGCACCTTGGATCTGAATCAAAGGAATTTGCAGTAGAGACTGTTGAGCGTTATTATCTTATCAAAACTTCAGGTAAGGTAAAGTACAGCAGAGGGCATCCTTGTTAGACTCCCTGTTGAAACGGTGCACTGGGGTGCAGCTGTGAAATCACCAGATAGGAAGCGCTGATGAGCGCAGCGAGATATCTCAACTAACACCCAACTAAACTTCAAATCAAATCAAATCACCAACTCCAATCTCAATACTCGTGTGTGTGTGTGTTCGGGGAAGCGGGGTATGTATCACCCTTCAAGATCTCTGGTTTGCAAGATGGATAGTGGCCAACAGCTTTGTCTTAGTTGCAGGCTCGCTCTTGTTTAAGGAGGCTCCTGTTGGGAATTGAATTCGACTTGGGTAACCAGTTGAGAATAGTTCCAGAGATGAACCGTGCAATGCTACGGTGAATACTCCGGCCACAGAATTGTCAGCGACAGCCCTAGGTCGGCCTGACGGGATGTCAATATGGAAATAACCCGGCCGGGACCTTTGTATAAATAACCTGACTAGAACCCGGGGTGAACGCTGAGGAGGGGATACAGTTGAATAGCCACTGAGAGGGGTGAAGTACGACGTATGTCCGCTCGGGGGGGGGACCCGGAAAGACCCGAAGGCGGTATAGTACGCTGAAACGGGCAAGGTGCGCTAACAGTGAAAATGGGCTAAATAAGCTCTGAATGCGGGCTAGCTGAACACTAACACACCACACACAAAACCTAACACAACACCAAATCCCCTACTTATACTTCACTAAGACTAAGCGCGTCTTCCTCAGTGAGTTCGGGTCCGAGCCGTAGTATGCGACTACTGGTTTGGATTCCTAGCACAACGAGAATTGAATTATGGCCTCAACTATCCCAACTAAACAAACACCACACTATTCGCTAGCTACCCTTGACGTTCCGAAACAAGACTTCCCAAGGTTGGGATGTACAGGTTTGGGGGTGATAAGGATGTTTACTAGGCGGACGCACAAAGTGCAGTCGTCCTAGGCGAGGTAAATGAAGTGTCTATCTGAAAACTTCCACTAATGGACTATGCTGCTTCTCCTGCACTTCCTCTATGGCTTGGCTAGCTGAATGCTGCTAACGGCCGACTTAGACTCCTCTGAATCCAAGCTCTTTTCTGTTACACTTGGGCTTATTAAGGACCCCGAGTATTCTCTTAGCTCAACTAGTCGGTCAATGAATCGACTGGCAGTTCTACCAAAGTGCTGTGCCGGGCGTGGTCCGTTTTACGGGAGGCGTTTCCTGGTCACCCAATGCGTAGCTACCACAGCCGGCAAGGGCCATGACCGCGGATTCATGGTGTTTGACGGGCGTGGGTCCGACATTGGCCATGGCGTTGGCTGGGCGTTGGACGATTTCTTTGTTCTTGTGGCAGCGTGGGAATTTGACATGCCTTTGCGACTTGTTATCGGCGATCACCGAGTGGTCATGTTGAACCTATCACTTTTAGCATTTCTGATGAATCCCCCTCTGAGAAAAATAGTTGCACCATGCAGAGGCTTTGTTCTTACCTGTCAGTTCCATTTTCATCAGCTTTTATGAATGTTTTTGAGACTTGGGCGTGAGAACAAAATTCAGGTGGGCACCAGCGGCCAAACCGGCTGCAGAACAAACTAACGATGGTGTATAGGTAGAAGTAGACAGAAAGCAGGGCATAAACTTGTTTTGTGTTCTGAACCCTCAACACAGTATTAGCTCAAGTGAACTTACCGCGGCGGAGCGCCGGGTGGAAAACTCGATAGTTACATATCGAATTGAACTTTGTAAACGACCAAGTTCCCACACTGTCAAAAAGAACAAAGAAACTGTGCAACGCCCAGCCAACGCCAGGCCAACGCCATGGCCAATGTCGGACCCACGCCCGTCAAACACCATGAATCCGCGGTCATGGCCCTTGCCGGCTGTGTACCACTGAAGTCCACCACAAAGCTAGCCGCAACTCTCAAACTTAAACTCTTGTGCTCCCGGTCCTGATTTATACGTGGAGATTGGCACCGCTCACAAACTCCCAACGCGAAGCTTCGACTTATTGGTTCACACAGTTACTTCTGGATCCAACAAACAACGCTGCGATTTCTATAGACTGGTTTACAACAGAGAAGGTACTTTATCTCCGCTTCGACTGGCCTGAGCACACCCTTATCGACAGTGCGATGAGCGGGGCATGAACTGGTCTCTAGCGGTATTTTATGAGGCTTTATATACTGTTCAGAGAGAAAATGATGAGGTAAAGAGAAATGAGTAAAACAGGCCGATGTTCTGGTCATGCGACCGCCTCCGGAAGACGAGCCGGGTCCATTTGTGGTCTAGGCTTGCCTAGCTGGCCAACTATCTGACCATCTCGACAGCCAAGCCGGGTATAATTGCCTTTCTCAGCGTGCTAGTCTGCACCCGAGCAACTCTCCATGTGCAACTCCACTCCGGAACTACTATTCCCGGTGCAGCTTGCTCATAATCACGCCATTCCACCCCGCTATCTTACGGACTGAACCTCCTAGCGTTCATCCACTGCTCCATCTCAACATGAATTCACTGTTCTTCTGCTATTTGTCTTCGTTAGGCTCTCTGGATCGCGTCGCGTCCATCACCTGACCTGCTGGTGGGTATACTCCTATACCCCTATGGTTGGTCCCTTCGCATTGTCTCAGCTAGCGCCACTTCGATCGCTACTGTATCGACTTCAGCAGGGTATGTCCAGCTGCTATGGTACTAGCCGCCTTCCTACACCTGCTAGCTCGCTCGTGCTCGTTCCTACTCTGCGCTAGCTCCGACCAAAGCTCCGTCTGTGCAGTTGTTGGTCCTCGTTCATAGAATCCTTGACACTCTGAGGTACTAGACCTGTATGTTTATCTCCTTGATGCGTGTATTCGCCTAGTGTAACGCTTGTAAACCGCGCCTAGCACTATAACTCGTACTACAGCCAGCAGCCGGAGCTCACTCTGACTCTCCTTTGTACCACCGAACAGAGTTCCCATTGCTAGTTTGTAGCCCTGAGAAGCTAGTAATGTGCCTAATAGAAGCTAGCAGACTTCGTCATGCGCTAGCTCTAAAAAGCGCAAAATGTAGCTAGATGGCAGCACATTGCAAACGCGCCGTTTCATCTCCCCTTTACTAAATCTCAACCGTCCTCGGTTGTGGTCCGTGTGTCTCACTTTCCAGTTTAGTAGTTACTGAAATGGCATCTTTCTAGTAACGTTCAAATATTTTCAAGGTCTTTCTTGCATTCCCATGCATAGTGTCAATTCATCTAGCCAACTTCTTCCCTTCGACTGATATTTCCCACAGTTGAACTCGGTCTTTCCTTTCTAGGCAAAGAGTCGCACGCTTGTGTAGCATTGCTGTCTTCGCTTCGAGAACGATGATCATTGCCTTTTCAGGAAATCGATCAATCTTTTCTCAGCTAGCCGATTTTTTTCAGACAATTCGACCTCCTTTCGCTCAGCTAGCCCCTGATTCACTCTGGTTTGTGCTAACTCTCGTAGCTTCTCACCGGTGACCCTACAGCACTCTAGCTAGCAACCCAACCTCGTGACCTTGCGCCGAGAAGCTGATTTCGGTGGGAAAAGAAGCGGCTATTTCCGGATACCGACTCATTGCTGGCGGTACCGCGGCGTACCTGCGGGCTGTGGTTCAGGGTCGCCAGGCGTGGGTTGCATCCACGGCCGGCTTCCTTCGCTTAGCGTCTCATATAAGCTGAGGCGCTAGCGGCTGTCGCCCATTTCTTTCTTTCCCCCCTACACTCATCTTTTTATTCTATCTCGCTATGGCCAAACGCAAGGCAACTACCTCTACGCCTATGGCTCCGCTTCCTCCTTGACTATCTCTATCGTCGACGCTTCTTCTCCCGAGGCTCCTTGGGCTTTCTTTTGGCCGTCTCAATGTTTTTCGGACATTATCTTCTTCTTCGACAAGGAGAATATCAAAACTCGACCAGCGATAACGTCCTGCCTATTCTCAACACAATGTGTCCGCTCATGGTAAGTTTTATCCTCTACTTGTCCCCTAGCTGACAATTCCTCATTGTTTTCAGGCTCGATTCTACCAGCGGTACACTGACTGGTCCCTCGAGGGTCTCCGCCTACCTCGCTGCAATTTCGGTAGCCTCGCGTAAACTCATCCGCAAGCACCTCGGCAAGCAATTCTACGACGAGTACAGCGAATTGTGCTGGGATTACCCCGACGAGTGGAGGGCAACTTGGTAAGCTATCTCTCCAACTCTTAGGTCCTGTTCCTTCCAACTGAAGTCCGGTTTTCTCCTAGCAAAACGCTAAAATCCTGTTCCCGGTGAAACGTGTGCTCGGGAAACAGACCAAAATGCTACCTAATGCTAAAGACGACGAGCAGAATGCTTCGCAGGCTAAGCCTAATCCGAAGAATGGCTACACCAACTAACAACTACTAACCAAATCTAACACCTTCACACCCGTTTCAAGGTCTATATTCGCCGACGAGTTGTGATTGCTTGTCCAAGATTACACGAATGTACTTCCAAGGACGAGGACCAGAGTTCGAGAGCAAGTTTGTTTGTTTGAATTGCGTGCTTAGCACAAGTTTTGGCTCGAATAAGAGTTGAACAGAGTTCTGAACGCCTTAGTCGCAGTTTGTTAGATTTTAAAGCCTCACAGCTATGTAGCGTCCGATTCTCTTTGTCTGGGTCAAGTCTGTGTTCTCTTTGTCTGAAACTCGCTATGTCTGGTAACTTTCTTTGTCTGGAACTCGCTTTGTCTGAAACTCTCTTTGTCTGGTAACACGGTGAGGTTGTGGGTTTTATGGGTTGGCTTATAGCCCGAAATCCGATTCCAAAACGAAACTTGTTATATATCAAAACTAAACTCGTTATGTGAGTTAGCCTTAGTTGAACAAGCCCTAGAATTCCCCTGGTACGCGGTGCTTTATTGCTACCTGCTCTTTTAGGGAGGATCCAGTGCCTATCCTACTAATTCTACCCTCCTTTTATATCTACTCAAAACGTATTACACGTGCGCTATTATGCTACTGCGGGTATCTATCCGAGAATTATTAAGTACAGTAGCGTCAGCTCAATACAGTTGTGCAGGCTCAAACATTATCCCAACCCCTAATAAGCTATTTAGTTGCGGAACATGTTGTCAGATCGGTTCCTAATTCGATCGCCCAGTTGGTAAGTTCTTTGCCTTGAGCCTTGGGCCAGTATCTGGTAATGCCCCCAGTGGTCGAAGCCTTATCCTGAGATGCTCAGAGCTCGGGCTTCTTGTGGACACCCCGAACTCCCAATTTGGTAAGTTAGTTCGCAAGTTAGACTCGCATCATCAATATCGTGCCTATTTATAAGTGACACTTGATCGATGTATTGCCAAGACCCTTTGGCCGTTTAGCCGCCTTGGCTGGTATTGAATACCTTGTCCAAGGCATGGCCTGGTCATGTGACGAACGCGTCGCGTCTCGGTTGTAAACATTATTCAACAAGTCGAAAGGTCCGTCTAAGGAGAAACTTCCTTAGACCAATAATCAACAGAGTGCGCCTTAGCTTATCCCTTAGTAAAGTAGAACCCCAAAGTGGCTTCTGAACCAATATTCAGCCTTGCCCAAGCGGTACCCGTCGTCAATCCCTTATCCAGTATGTGCAGTTTTCTGGTAAGTGAGCCGCGAACGAGTTGCGGCTTATAGCCTTGGTATGTCTTTTGACTAACCGTGCGGGATACACGTTAGTCCTCATTTTGGATCATGTGCGCGGTTAAAACACCGAAAAACGCATATTTCGGCGTGTTTCGATTCACGGCTTATCACCGGCTTTGTTTTACCTTTGTTAAGACTAACCCTCTTTCTTGCGGTAAAAGCTTTCTCCCACCAAGCATGTGGTTAGAGAAAGCTTTAACCCAACAAAGACGGTTCGTCATGACAAAGGAAAAATTTGGCCCGTTTTTACCGGTGAGGAAAACCCGTTGGGAAACTCACTGAACATCACCTATTTATTACAGGCTGTTTTTTTTGCAGTAAGACAAAGCAGCCACAGCCGTGAGGCGAAACCATTTGAGGTGCCCAAAATTGGGCATTCGGTGGGCAAATTTTCTGCCAGAAATTTATAGCGAGGCAAATGGCTCCGACAAAGATTTCCCTGAGTCCGCAGGAGGTGTAGTGGCAAAGGTGCCATATCCGAAGAAAAATCGCGCGGCAGGTCACATGTCTTGGCCGAAAGTGTCGCTGGGTTTGTAGGAAGTGTAGGAACCACAGTGGGATATCAAAAAAAATTGGTGCCCAAGTGCTTCCGATGCAGGCCGAACAGCCTGAAGTGCCCAGTTTCAGTCATTTTACAGGCAGATTTTCTGCTGCAGGTCCAATATCTTGGATGAAGATGTCCCTAGGTCCGCGGGAATCATGGTAATGTGGGTGGCATGTCAGCAGAAAATCGGTCCCCAATTGCTTCTGCCGCAGGCCAAACAATCTGAAGTGCCCAGTTTCGGTCATTTGGCAGGCAGATCTTCTACTGCAGGTCAAATATCTTGGAAGAAGATGTCTGTGGGTCCGCAGGAAGCGTAATGATGCAGGTGGTATGCTGGCAGAAAAATCAGTGCTTAATTGCTTCTGACACAGGCCAAACAATCTGAAGTGGTCGATTTTGTTATTGTGCTGGCAAACTTTCTGCAAATTTTCTCCTATGGATCCCGGAAGGTCTAATGTCTCAGTGAAAATGTCCCTAGGTCTGCAGGAAGCAGAGTAACAATGGTTGGATCTCAGAAGGAAATTTGGTGCCCAAGTGCTTCTGACGGAGGCCGAACAATCCAAAGTACCCAGTTACGGTCATTTGGAATCGTGCTCACCACGATTCCCAAACACCAAGAAGAGACCAAGGAGAATCACACGAAAGTAACAATAAGACCCTCTTGTGGGGAGGTGGATTCGTAGAGCAAAGATACGTAGAGCGGGATGATAGAAAGAGGAAAGCTAGCCTAAGTGTATGTATGTTTGGCAGCGCCAATGTAAGTGATGTGAGTGACGTGTGGGAATGATGTAGTAAGCCGCAGGATTACACCCTCCCCGTCCGTAAGAAAAGCCCGTGTCCTCGCCAATGCAACCAGAGAGAGAAAAAATAAGTAAGGTACATACGAATGCTCGCTCGGGTGCGTTAAAAACCTCGTTTGGAGGGAAAAAGCTACCGGCGGCCGCGGGGAGAAGAAGAAGAACCCGTTCCTGCATCCTTCCGCGCGAGCCAAACGTCGAGAGCTTGCGCGTCCTTCAGCTCTTTACCGGCGAGCCATTGTTCGTCTTCATTTCCGTACCCGGCCCAGCGGACGAGGTATTGTTGGCCTCGGCCTCGGGGGTGTTCATCAATGATCTCGGAGATCTCCCATTCCTTCTCGCCGTCGCCGGTAACGATGGGACCGGGGCGAGGTAGTTGTCGATCCGGGAATAGGTCGGGGTCGTTCTCGATGTAAGGTTGGACCTCAGAGGTGTGGAAAACCGGGAAGATGTCGGGTTGGGAGGAGACGTCCAAGGTAACAGTTGAACAT
The DNA here is from genome assembly GCA_029233265.1 of Mycena alexandri. Classification (NCBI taxonomy): domain Eukaryota; kingdom Fungi; phylum Basidiomycota; class Agaricomycetes; order Agaricales; family Mycenaceae; genus Mycena; species Mycena alexandri. The sequence continues at coordinate 149,730 of JARJCM010000088.1, read as the reverse complement.
TCCCTGTGAACGGCGGTGATAGTAAACGGCCCATCAAAACGAGGCATGAACTTAGCGCATCGCCCTGTGCCCGCACGCAGATACTGGCCCCGCCGATTCTCGGTGTTCAACTTCACCCTGTCGCCGACCTTGTAATCCGGGTCCGGGGCGCGGTCCTTGTTAGCCTGGTGGGCCTGTGAAATTTTAGCCGCCAGGAGGTTGTCCTGGGCATCCAGTACGTCGAGCTCGAGTTGAGCAATGATCTCACGGGCCGACGTCTCCTCGGCTGTTACTGAGGTCGTATTCGGAACCGCGATTGGTGGGATTATTCGAGGTGAGCGGCCCATGCGTAACTGAAACCCAGAATATCCGGTAGATTTGTTCACAGTATTCATTAAATGGAAACGCACACGCGGTAGGGCACGGACCCATCCAGACTGGTTACGTGCGACGTGGTAACGAAGACATTGGTTGAGGGTTTTGTTCGTGCGTTCGCTCGCCCCATCAGTCTCAGGGTGGAACGCGGTTGACAGTTTGAGTTTTACGCCCGTAAGTTTGTGCAACGCAGCCCAGAATTTCGAGACGAAGAGTTTGTCTCGATCGGAAATAATTTCCAGGGGTAGTCCGTTCTCGCAATACCACTTGTCAAAGAACAGTGTGGCGAAGTCCTCAGCAGTGATGTTCGTACGCGTCGCTGCCAGCTGGAAATCAGAGCCCATTCGGTCGGTAAAGGTTGCAATGCAGTTCTTTCCCTCGTCTTCGGGTAGGGGGCCGACAAAGTCAATGGCCACCGAGTCACCCCGTCCGTTGGGTACCGGTAGAGGGTGCAAGGGCCCGGCGCGTTTCGATGTGGTCGATTTGTTCCGTTGGCAATCGACACATGAAGGAATGTAGGCATCCTCCAAGTTACGCCTCATGTTTGGCCAATAATATTCGTCGCGGAGCGATTTGTACGATTTGTCAAAACCGAAGTGGCCGAGGGCGTCGTGAGCGAGTCGGTACAATGTCTCGCGAGCGTTCCCAGCGTTCGGAATGAGCAGGCGTGAGCCGATGTACCACAAGCCGTTCTCGAGTCGGAGACCTGGAATGCTCTCCGAGACAGTATTGAACTTGGAGCACCAAGGGTCGGTTGTATAACCTTCCTTGATTGATTTCACGAATTTGTCGTCTATATCGATGGACATGGTTGCACATGCGGGTGCGACCGAGCGTATGCGAGTTCGCGCGAGGCAGCGCGCTGCCCAGATAGGGGAGTCGGTAGTAGGGCAGTATAGGGCAGCTACCACATTTATGTCGTCCTCCTCAAAGGGAGCGGTGGCCTTGAGTTCTGCCTCCGTGCTGTCCACAAAATCGGTGCGGGAAAGGGCATCGGCAACCGTATTGTCCTCGCCTTTAACGTAAATGATCTTGGCGTCGAACTGCGCCATAAATTCCATCCAACGTGCCTGCCTCTGTGAGAGGTCTTTCTGAGAATTGAAATTTTCAAGGGTGCGATGGTCGGTGTAGATATAAATTGGGGAGCCAATCAAGTCTGAGCGCCAGCGCCGAAGCGCGCGCATAATTGCCAGTAATTCCTTTTCATGTACGGGGTAATTTAATTCAGCCCCCTTGAAAGTCATGGAGTCGAAGGCGACCGGGCGGGCGGTCTCCCAGGTCTCACCAAAGGACAGAACGGCGCCAGAGCGTAAGTTGCTCGCGTCGGTTGTAACAAAAATCTTGTTGTCGCCCATGTTTTCGTGGTCGATTACCGTCAGGCAATCCGCCCCCGTTACGAGTTCCTTTATTTTATCAAAAGCAGCCTGGTGCTCCCGTTCCCATTCCGGGAAGCACTTATCCGCTTCCTTGGTAGTCAACTCTGTCAGGACCTTGGTGTGGTCCGCCAAATTGGGGAGAAATTGTGCGAGGTACCGCACCAAGCCCAGAAAAGCGCGCACGTTGGTCGACGACCGCGGTGTCGGCCAGTGCACGATACGTTCAATCTTCGAGCGATCAGCCTCAATGCCGCGGCGCGAGATGTGATGACCAAGGAAGTCAATCTCGAGCTGGAAAAGCCTAGTCTTCAGTTTGTTGCAGTAAAGCCCGTGTTTCTTAAGGGCTTCGAAAACAATTTCTACATGTTTTATGTCTTCCTCAACGGTATCCGACCAGATCACAATATCGTCGAGATAGACATGGCAAATTTTGCCTATGTGTTCGCGGAGCGCAGCGGTGACTCGCCGCTGTTGGACTGACGGGGCGTTACGAAGGCCCTGTGGCATGACAAGCCACTCATACAAGCCCAGGGGTGTATTCACGGCGGTGTATTTCACCGAGTCGGGATGCAAACGGGTTTGAAAAAAACTATCGGTAAAATTAATGGTGGACTAAATTTTGCCCTTCGCGCAGTCAGCCAGAATATCATCGACACGCGGAAGGGGGAACACATCATGTATCGTGTTGGCGTTTAATTCCCGGAAATCGTTGACCCATCGGGGTAGGACCAGTTTGTTGCTCTTTGGGATCAGAAACGCAGGCGAAGCAAAAGGGGAACTAGACGGGCGGATGCGTCCCGCATCAAGGTGCGTCTTTATCAAGATTTGCCAGGCTTCTTTGTACTTGCGTGGACTCTGGTAGTTACGGTTCGATATCGACTTGTAAGCATCTTTCATTTTTATTTCGCAAACAATATCTGTTGGAAGGTCATCTACGTGGGGGATCGGCTCGAAGATGTGTTTGTAACGTTCCTTGAGATCATCGCCCAGCGCCTCATAGCGTTCGAGTTCAGACAACGTCTCAATGCGCGCACGCACAGCGGCCACGACGTCGACATCCTTTACTGTCTCGAACAAGGCACGGTCGGTTAGCGACTGCAAGCGTGCGGTGCACACGGACTTGAGCTCTTTCGCCAATGCCTGATGGTCGACCTTGGTTTTCTTCAGCTTATCGCGGAGTTTTACCAGTGGAGGCTTAGGCGGAGGAGGCGGCGCGGGGTTCAAAAGATTATAATTGACACGTTTGTCTACAACGGTACGAGCTTCATGATCAACAACAATATGGTTTCTAGTTAAAAACGGCAGTCCAAGGATGACATCGGCGCAGAGGCCGGGTGCGATGAGCGCACGTACAGTATTTGTTTCGTATCGTAGGTCGGTAGAGAGTGCACGGAAATTTACATACTCAGTCAAAACAACTTCACGGGTCTTCGAGTCGTCCATCGCGACACCAACAGGTTCAGGTTTGTGCAAAAGAAATCGGCGGAGGCCCAGGCGTTCCACGGTGCGCGGGTGGATCAAGACTAGATGGGCTCCATTGTCAATCAGCCCCCGTAGGTGAATAGGGAGAGTAGAGAGGGGCCCTTCCATGCGGAAGTCCCAGAAGAGGTGGGGGGTAGAGTGGGCATTACTCACGTTACGCGTCGACAGGTCCGAGTCGTCACCGTCCTCGATGTCAGGGAAGACAGCGGCGACGAAGTGCGCCTCGGGAACGACAGCGGCGGCGGGAGCGACGGCGGCGGAGGGGTTGCTGTTCGGGTTGTACGACTCGGCGGCGCGCAGCTGGTCGGCAGTGAGGGCCGCCCGTTGCGCGTTGATGACCGCCTGCGTTACCGGTTTGTAGGTGCCGACGGTGACGGGGAAATCGCAGGACTTGTTCCAGCCGCGGTGGGTTACGAACGCACGGCGGCAACGGCGACATCCGTAATTGGCGTCGAGCAGTTTCTGCTCCTCAGCGGTGAGCTTGGGCGTCATGCCGGGTTTGGAGGGAGCGGCGGAAGAGGAGGAATTGGCGGGAGGGTTGTTTTCGCGGTTGCGCTTGCGCTCGCGCTCGCCGTCATTGGTGGCGTTGCGTTTGCGTTCGCGCTGCTCCGCGATCGCGTTGAGCCGATTGCCGGTACGGATGCGCGCCTCGTCGACGCGAACGACCTCGACGAGCCAGTCACGGAAGACCTCTTCGGTCTTGACAGCGGCGTCGTCGTCGCAGTCCTCCTGGAGCTCCGGAAGCATGTTTGCCTCCAAATTGCGCGCGGAGACGTTCATCGGAAAAGAAATGGGGTGTATCGGACAGGAGGGAGTTCGTAGCACGTACTGCGGTCGCGAAGCTGTGGAAGGTCTCGTTGGCGCCCTGGCGGCGATTACACATCTCGATGCGAAGAGTGCGGTCCCACCCCTTGGGCAGGAATTCGGCGCGGAGGGCGGTCATGATTTCTGGAAAAGTCATAGCAAGGAGCTTCGTGCGTTCTTCGGGAATACGGAAATACTGTGTTACCCGGAAGTCCTTGAAGCACCCTAGAGCGTGCGAGGCCTGCTCTTTTTCAGTGAGGCTCTTGCGAGCGGCGAAGTTCTCGAACGCGATCTCGAAATCGCGGAGCACGGCCTGCGTGAGGTCGCCAGAGGTTACGACAGGGGCCTTGGAGCCCATTTCCTCGACAGTGGCTTTGTTGGACATGATATCGGTGAGGCGTTGAGGAAGACGAATGGAGTCGGAGGACGAGTCTGAATCGGAAAAGCGGGAAACGGGTGGTGGCAAGTGCAGGGAAGATTCCAGAGAGTTCGGTGACGCGGCCGGTGACACAATTGGTGACACAACCGGTGACGCAATTGTCAACGTGGGCTCCGAGGGAGTGAGCGGGGGAAGGGAGTCGGACGACGTGGAAGGCGGTAAGGGCGGCTCGCGTATCGGCGAGAGACCGTTAACAGCCGCCTGGAGGCGGGTGGTCAAAGATTGCGGTGTGGACGGTAGTCGTCGCGCCAGTGCTGATGACGTGGCGGTGGAACAGAAAAAATTCGGCTAACGTTGCCTAAAAAGGCGGGCGTTAGGTCGGTAGGGACGGTAGGGGACAGTGGGGGTCGGTTTGGGACGGTTTACGGTTCACGGGCGATCTCGTACAACGAGGTTCGTCCGGCGGGGTGGGTTTTTATAACACAAAAGAATTGATATTGTTAAAAAAATGGAATCGTGCTCACCACGATTCCCAAACACCAAGAAGAGACCAAGGAGAATCACACGAAAGTAACAATAAGACCCTCTTGTGGGGAGGTGGATTCGTAGAGCAAAGATACGTAGAGCGGGATGATAGAAAGAGGAAAGCTAGCCTAAGTGTATGTATGTTTGGCAGCGCCAATGTAAGTGATGTGAGTGACGTGTGGGAATGATGTAGTAAGCCGCAGGATTACACCATTCAGCATGTGAATTTCCTGCTGCAGGTCAAATATTGCAGACAAAGGTCTCTCTGGGTCTGCAAGAAGTGCAGAGACATTGGTGCCCAAGTGCTTCTGATGCAGGCAAAACATCCTGAAATGCTGAGATTCAGTCATTCGGCAGGTGAATTTTCTGGTGTGGATGGGCAGTGAGTCAAATGTTTCAGGTGAAGAATTCCTGCAAGAGGTGTCTGATCTGCAAACCGAACCCACTATTCCCAGCACCTGCCCAGATTCAGGCATTCGGGGGGGTGAGTTTTCTGCTGTGGATGCGCAGCGAGTCAAATCTCTTGGTCAAAGGTGTCTCTAGGTCCGCAGGAAGCGCAGTGATGCGGGTGGCATGTTGGGAGAAAATTTGGTGGCCAACTGCTTCTGACGTGGGCTGAACAATCTGAAGTGCCCAGTTTCGGTCATTTGATGCCACTACACCTCCTCCCGACCCCGGGAGATCTTTGCCCAAGACATTCAGCACCTCCTCTGAACACAGGGAGATTCTCGCCCAAGACATTTGACTTAGTTCCTATCCACAACTGAAGGTTCGCTGGCCTAATGCTCGATTCTGGGTCCCTCAGATGGTTTTGCTTGCGTCTGAAGCATTTGCAGACCGATTTTTTTTTTCAGATATGGCACCCTTGCCACTGCACCTTCTCCAGACCCAGGCACATGCTAACCCAGGACGTTTGGCTTGCTGCGGATTTACAGCAGAAAATTCGCCTACCAAATGGCCGATTCCCAGAGATTATTTTGCCCGCATTAGAGGCAGTTCCGCACTGATTTTTGTGCCAAGATGGCGCGAGCATTGCTACACACCCCAGGGATCTATCAGTGCCCCTCTTTGTGATATCTGACCCACGGTAGAAAATCTGTGGGCCAAACTACAAAAACTGTCCATATTAGCTTGTTCTCCCAGCATGAGGAGATTGTTTTGCCCGCGTGAGAAGCAGGTCTGCACTGATTTTTGTGCCAAGATGGCACGAGCATTTCTACACTCCCCAGGGATCCATAAGTGCCCTTCTTTGCAATATCTGACCCACGGTAGAAAATCCGCAGTCCAAACTACGAAAACTGCCCATATTAGCTTGTTTTGCCCGTGTGAGGGGCAGTTCCGCACCGGTTTTTCTGCCAACATACCACACACATTGCTACACTCCCCAGGGATCCATCAGTGCCCCTCTTTCCGATGTCTGACCTACGGTAGAAAATCCGCAGGCCAAACTACAAAAACTGCCCGTATTAGCTTGTTTTGCCCGTGTGAGGGGCAGTTCCGCACCGATTTTTCTGCCAACATACCACACACATTGCTACACTCCCCAGGAATCCATCAGTGCCCCTCTTTCCGATGTCTGACCTACGGTAGAAAATCCGCGGGCCAAACTACGAACACTGCCTATATTAGCTGCATGAGGAGATTATTTTGCCCGTGTGAGAGGCAGTTCCGCACCGATTGTTCTGCCAACATACCACACACATTGCTATGCTCCCCAGGGATCCATCAGTGCCTTTCTTTGCGATATCTGACCCACGGTAGAAAATCCGCGGGCCAAACTACAAAAACTGCCCGTATTAGCTTGTTTTGCCCGTGTGAGGGGCAGTTCCGCACCGATTTTTCTGCCAACATACCACACACATTGCTATGCTCCCCAGGGATCCATCAGTGCCTTTCTTTGCGATATCTGACCCACGGTAGAAAATCCGCGGGCCAAACTACAAAAACTGCCCGTATTAGCTTGTTTTGCCCGTGTGAGGGGCAGTTCCGCACCGATTTTTCTGCCAACATACCACACACATTGCTACACTCCCCAGGGATCCATCAGTGCCCCTCTTTCCGATGTCTGACCTACGGTAGAAAATCCGCGGGCCAAACTACGAAAACTGCCCATATTAGCTGCATGAGGAGATTATTTTGCCCGTGTGAGAGGCAGTTCCACACCGATCTTTCTGCCAACATGCCACACACATTGCTATACTCCCCAGGGATCCATCAGTGCCTTTCTTTGCGATATCTGACCCACGGTAGAAAATCCGCGGGCCAAACTACAAAAACTGTCCATATTAGCTGCATGAGGAGATTATTTTGCCCGTGTGAGAGGCAGTTCCGCACCGATTTTTCTGCCAACATACCACACACATTGTTATACTCCCCAGAATCCATCAGTGCCTTTCTTTGCGATATCTGACCCACGGTAGAAAATCCGCGGGCCAAACTACAAAAACTGTCCATATTAGCTGCATGAGGAGATTCTTTTGCCCGTGTGAGAGGCAGTTCCGCACCGATTTTTCTGCCAACATACCACACACATTTCTATACTCCCCAGGCATCCATCAGTGCCTTTCTTTGCGATATCTGACCCACGGTAGAAAATCCGCGGGCCAAACTACAAAAACTGCCCATATTAGCTTGTTTTGCCCGTGTGAGGGGCAGTTCCGCACCGATTGTTCTGCCAACATACCACACACATTGCTATGCTCCCCAGGCATCCATCAGTGCCTTTCTTTGCGATATCTGACCCACGGTAGAAAATCCGCGGGCCAAACTACAAAAACTGTCCGTATTAGCTTGTTTTGCCCGTGTGAGGGGCAGTTCCGCACCGATTTTTCTGCCAACATACCACACACATTGCTACACTCCCCAGGGATCCATCAGTGCCCCTCTTTGCGATGTCTGACCTATGGTAGAAAATCCGCAGGCCAAACTACGAAAACTGCCCATATTAGCTGCATGAGGAGATTATTTTGCCCGTGTGAGAGGCAGTTCCGCACCGATTTTTCTGATAACATACCACACACATTGCTCTACTCCCCAGGGATCCATCAGTGCCTTTCTTTGCAATATCTGACCCACGGTAGAAATCCGCGGGCCAAACTACAAAAACTGCCCGTATTAGCTTGTTTTGCCCGTGTGAGGGGCAGTTCCGCACCGATTGTTCTGCCAACATACCACACACATTGCTATGCTCCCCAGGGATCCATCAGTGCCTTTCTTTGCGATATCTGACCCACGGTAGAAAATCCGCGGGCCAAACTACAAAAACTGTCCGTATTAGCTTGTTTTGCCCGTGTGAGGGGCAGTTCCGCACCGATTTTTCTGCCAACATACCACACACATTGCTACACTCCCCAGGGATCCATCAGTGCCCCTCTTTCCGATGTCTGACCTACGGTAGAAAATCCGCGGGCCAAACTACGAAAACTGCCCATATTAGCTGCATGAGGAGATTATTTTGCCCGTGTGAGAGGCAGTTCCGCACCGATTTTTCTGACAACATACCACACACATTGCTACACTCCCCAGGGATCCATCAGTGCCCCTCTTTGCGATGTCTGACCTATGGTAGAAAATCCGCAGGCCAAACTACGAAAACTGCCCATATTAGCTGCATGAGGAGATTATTTTGCCCGTGTGAGAGGCAGTTCCGCACCGATTTTTCTGACAACATACCACACACATTTCTATACTCCCCAGGCATCCATCAGTGCCTTTCTTTGCGATATCTGACCCACGGTAGAAAATCCGCGGGCCAAACTACAAAAACTGCCCATATTAGCTTGTTTTGCCCGTGTGAGGGGCAGTTCCCTACCGATTGTTCTGCCAACATACCACACACATTGCTATGCTCCCCAGGGATCCATCAGTGCCTTTCTTTGCGATATCTGACCCACGGTAGAAAATCCGCGGGCCAAACTACAAAAACTGTCCATATTAGCTGCATGAGGAGATTATTTTGCCCGTGTGAGAGGCAGTTCCGCACCGATTTTTCTGCCAACATACCACACACATTGTTATACTCCCCAGAATCCAGCAGTGCCTTTCTTTGCGATATCTGACCCACGGTAGAAAATCCGCGGGCCAAACTACAAAAACTGTCCATATTAGCTGCATGAGGAGATTCTTTTGCCCGTGTGAGAGGCAGTTCCGCACCGATTTTTCTGCCAACATACCACACACATTTCTATACTCCCCAGAATCCATCAGTGCCTTTCTTTGCGATATCTGACCCACGGTAGAAAATCCGCGGGCCAAACTACAAAAACTGTCCATATTAGCTGCATGAGGAGATTCTTTTGCCCGTGTGAGAGGCAGTTCCGCACCGATTTTTCTGCCAACATACCACACACATTTCTATACTCCCCAGGCATCCATCAGTGCCTTTCTTTGCGATATCTGACCCACGGTAGAAAATCCGCGGGCCAAACTACAAAAACTGTCCATATTAGCTGCATGAGGAGATTCTTTTGCCCGTGTGAGAGGCAGTTCCGCACCGATTTTTCTGCCAACATACCACACACATTGCTACACTCCCCAGGGATCCATCAGTGCCCCTCTTTCCGATGTCTGACCTACGGTAGAAAATCCGCGGGCCAAACTACGAAAACTGCCCATATTAGCTGCATGAGGAGATTATTTTGCCCGTGTGAGAGGCAGTTCCGCACCGATTTTTCTGCCAACATACCACACACATTGCTATACTCCCCAGGATCCATCAGTGCCTTTCTTTGCGATATCTGACCCACGGTAGAAAATCCGCGGGCCAAACTACAAAAACTGTCCATATTAGCTGCATGAGGAGATTCTTTTGCCCGTGTGAGAGGCAGTTCCGCACCGATTTTTCTGCCAACATACCACACACATTGCTATACTCCCCAGGCATCCATCAGTGCCTTTCTTTGCGATATCTGACCCACGGTAGAAAATCCGCGGGCCAAACTACAAAAACTGCCCATATTAGCTTGTTTTGCCCGTGTGAGGGGCAGTTCCGCACCGATTTTTCTGCCAACATACCACACACATTGCTACACTCCCCAGGGATCCATCAGTGCCCCTCTTTGCGATGTCTGACCTACGGTAGAAAATCCGCAGGCCAAACTGCCCGTGTGAGAGGCAGTTCCGCACCGATTTTTCTGACAACATACCACACACATTGCTCTACTCCCCAGGGATCCATCAGTGCCTTTCTTTGCGATATCTGACCCACGGTAGAAAATCCGCGGGCCAAACTACAAAAACTGCCCGTATTAGCTTGTTTTGCCCGTGTGAGGGGCAGTTCCGCACCGATTTTTCTGCCAACATACCACACACATTGCTACACTCCCCAGGGATCCATCAGTGCCCCTCTTTCCGATGTCTGACCTACGGTAGAAAATCTGCGGGCCAAACTACGAAAACTGCCCATATTAGCTTGTTCTCCCTGCATGAGATTGTTTTGCCCACATGAGGGGCAATTCCACACCGATTTTTCCGCCAACATGGCACCCGCATTGCCATGCTCCCTAGGAACCTATCAATGCCCCTCCTTGCGATATCTGACCCACGGTAGAAAAACCTCTCCAAGTTTGTCCCCTTGATATGTTGTACTTTTGAAACAGTTTAAAACCCTTTCTATTTGCCTCCACAAGAAGAGCTGCAGCTACTAGGACAGGTATATGTCATAAACAGAAACATACGGCCGCTGTCCACCAACATGCATGTGCTGTTCTAACTCAATGCTTCAGTTACATGCACAACCTCTCAAACCCTGTTGTGCACTCAAAGAATGACTAGAGAAGAGAAAAGGGCATGACATTTTCAGACGACTAGGTTTCAAGTTTTTCACCAATATTTTCACCTGAAAAACTGGTGAATTTTGAGCTGGAAAATAAATTTAAAATAAATTCACATTTTTCACCGAAAAACTTGAATTCAAATATTTCAAGTTTTTCACCTCAGTTCCAAGTGAAAAATGTCTGAAAAATGTTTTAACTTTTTCAGTTGTATTCTTGGTGTAAAATGGGCTGAAAAAGAACATGTATATTTCATTGTATTTTTCACCAAAAATTACAGTAGAAAACAATGTGAAAAATATGTGAAAAATGTGAACCCCAGTTTCAAAATTTTCACAATTTTTTCACCACATTTCTTTATCGCTTTTTTCACAATTTTTTCAGCACTTTTCCCGCTGAACATTGTTGTGAAAAATGTTTTACATTTTCCACCCCAATTTCCGGGTGGTAATAGAGGTGAATTTTTATGGCGGTCACATTGCACATTTATTATTCAGGTCTTTTTTTTCATGTTTTCGTGTTTTTTTTCGGTATTTTTCATGTTATTAGACTTTTTTTTCAGGGATCCCATGCTTTTTCTCATCTTTATGCCTTTGAAGGTTTTTTTACCTTCCAGAGGAATTAACAAGTTTTATTTTAAGTTTTCCTGGTAGAATGTTTGCCATTGGCCATAGATAATTTCAAACACCTAGATAAGTTTTAAGTTTCTTCCAACCACAACTTTTTTTTTTGGCCGTGGCCTTCTTTGCTTCTTTGGTTCACTCAACGGGGTTTTTTTTCCTAACCCTAATTTGATCCGAGTGGCGGCACAGCCGGCAAAGTTCCGGCTTTTGTCACACAGCCCTCACCTTGTCCTTGCCCATGCCTCCACTCTCACAAGAACTCACAGACAATATTTTGAACTGTCTCATAGACTATGACTCCAACTGGCTACCCCTAGCAGCATTACACACAGTATATTCCACACCATTCTGCTCAGCATAGGTTTGCAAGGAGGATTTGCTCATAGGGGTTCCACTACCGGGAGAGGTGGTGTACTCATTCCCCAGTAGGAGTGGAGGTATGGGCAAGGACAAAGCAAGGATGCTTTGGACCGTAAGACAAAAGCCGGAACTTTGCCGGCTGTGCCGCCACTCGGATCAAGTTAGGGTTAGGAAAAAAACCCGTTGAGTGAACCAAAGAAGAAAAAAAGGCTACGGCCAAAAAAAAAAAAGTTGTGGTTCGAAGAAACTTACTGTAAAACTTATCTAGGTGTTGAAATTTATTTATGACCAATGGCAAACATTCTACAAGGAAAACTTACAATAAAACTTGTTAATTCCTCTGGAAGGTAAAAAAACCTTCAAAGGCATAAAGATGAGAAAAAGCATGGGATCCCTGAAAAAAAAAGTCTAATAACATGAAAAATACCGAAAAAAAACACGAAAACATGAAAAAAAAGACCTGAATAATAAATGTGCAATGTGACCGCCATAAATTTTGAGGTGTAAAACTCATGAATTTTGTTTCAAGTTTTTCACCTTGAATTCCACTTGAAATAGTGGTGAAAAAAGTTCTAAAATTTTCACCTCTTTTCTCAGTGAAAAATGCATAAAAATCTCACTGAATTCTGGGTGAATAGTTGGTGTAAAACATTATGAATTTTGTTTCAAGTTTTCCACTATGAATTCCACTTCAAATAGTGGTGAAAAAGTTTTAAATTTTTCACCTCTTTTCTCAGTGAAAAATGCGTAAAAATCCCGCTGAATTTTGGGTGAATAGTTGGTGTAAAACATTATGAATTTTATTTCAAGTTTTTCACCTTGAATTCCGCTTGAAATAGTGGTGAAAAAGTTTTAAATTTTTCACCTCTTTTCTCGGTGAAAAATGTCTGAAAAACAACCGACATTTTTCACCGTAAATTGAGGTGAAAAATTTGAATCTCCCAACCAGTGTCGAGTTGATGCGGGTTGTGCCGCCGAAAAAAAGAAATGCATGCCGAAGGGGCTGCGAGTTGTTGCAATTTTCTGTGGTGTTGGGTAAAAGACAGTGAATAGTACAGTCCCAAGCTCAAATCCCAACAATATCCGCAACGTCCGGTGAAGCCGCACACCAAACCTCCACCATCTCGTTCCACATCTTCCTCTGGACACGCAATCCATCTTTGCTCGTACTCCAGGGCACGGTTCTGCACTGGTGTAAGTTAATGGATGCAAGATTCGAAGAATTGTCGTACGGTCGCAGTTCACAAGAGCTGATATATGAACCAGATGGAGTAGGCTTCAACGCAGCGTACACGAGGTTGAGGGAACCCTTGGTAGTTGACCATGCAATGCGGCGGATAAGAAACCTAGGAGGCTGAGGTTATAGACATGCAAATAATAATTAAACATACATGGCAAATGCGCCGAGGTTGTATTCGCTGCCAATGCTGGAGATGCAGAGTCCGGGATCGCTGACACTAGAGAAATCAGGACCGCGCAGGGCAGAGTAAAGTGGCCATACTTGATGATTACACCCTCCGCCGCGGTTAGCTCGGCCATTGCGCGCGCATAAAGGATGACGAGCAGTTTGGAGGTTGGGTAACGATCCCTCTTGATGCTTTTACTTTCATCGTTGAGGGCTTTGAGAATTTCCGGGGCATCCTTCTCGGGAAATAGTGCTAGATATTGAGCTGCAGATCGACATACTTGAGCCGCCGATATCAACTTGCTGTAATAACTCACATCCAGAGCCAGTGATGGTAAGGTGCGGGGCCATTGACGGTACATCGGGAAGAGGAGTCTTCGCGGTCTTCTTGAGTAATGGGAGTAGCAAAACACCAAGGAGTCCAGTCGCAAGCATGTTGACTTGAAATCTGTGGAAAAGATAAGTGTGTCATCTCACGAAGAGCAATTGAGCACTCGCGTTTTCTCCCATCCGTCAACGGTTATGTCCCAAGAGGGAACATTGATTCCAGTGCTCAGAATGACACTGTCCAGGCGCTCTAGCGTGGTGTTGGCCTGTTCCACGAACCGCTTCACGCTCCCAAAATCTGCCATATCAAGCTCCCATACTTCGAGTCGTCCTGCGAAACCAGTTTCTGAGATGATCTCCTCCTTCGCAGCGATTCCTTTTTTGAGGTCGCGCACGGCGAGAATGAGACGGACTGGATTCATTCGCGCGAAATGTATCGCAGTGGAGAGGCCGAGCCCAGTGTTGCTACCAGTAACCACGACGGTGCGGCCAGTAAGATCGGCATGAATCGCGGGCAGTTTGCTGAATAATTGGTCGGGCAAAAAGCTGAAGAGCAGATAGTTCAACTGGGCTAATACGCCCATCCGTGCGGCGAAAGCAGTAAACGAGTCCTTTTCGTGGCTTGATGGAAAATTGCATCAGTGACTGCGATCTTTTGCCTGAACCCCTATCTGTCACATCTCACATCCTCGTTTGCCTGGAACTTACTGACCCACGTCGTGCACTGCTGAGATTGTACATCCCGATTCCTCGTCTTCCCCATGCTTTTTTACTTTGTATCTTGATACACAGGCATCTATTGACACCTTAAACATTGTCGAAGGTCGTTTTGGGCCTCCTTTCTTCATTGATTGAGACTCGGAAGATTGACAACGCCGAACTGGAGAATAATTGGCAAGTGTCGGAGTATCAGTCAATAACCAACGCCCGCTCATCGAATCGGTCTTTCTCGATGCGTTCCACTTTCACACAGTCAAAGGCGCTACGTTGCGCAGAATGAGGCACGGCTGAGTTCAAAAGCTCACCTGGGACGCTTAATGCCAGACTTTCTGGTTGGAAAAAAGTCAGTGAAATGTGTATAACATCTAACCCAGAGAAGCGGTCGGGAATATAGACTCACCGTGGGTCGCACAAAACTCGACTGGAGTGCAGTAATCAATTAATTCAAGGTGCAAAATCGTCAGAGAGACTTTGGACGCTCCGGGAGATATTTGTGTGAAATAAAAGTGACACACCCCGTTGAAACGGCCGTAACGGGGTCGACGGACGGAGAGGCCGTTCATGGCCAGAAACCGCCGTTTTTTGACGGCCGTTCCGTCAAACGGGTCGGAGCCCCAAAAGTCTCCACGGGAAGGGGCAAGGCTCCAGGCCATTTACTAGGGGTATGGGGGAGTAGGGACCTTCGTTCAGCGCTGAAATGCGCGACATACACAACCTGTATACCGCATGTCGGCTACAAAGCACGGCCATGTCCGCGGAAATACCTAAAGGAATGAGATGGAAACGGAAAAGGGGGGAAAACTTGCGGCGCACCGAGACGGCAACATTGGAAAAGACAAAGCGACAAATGCGGCATAAATGGTAGCACAATCGAAGGGGGAAAAAGACGTCGTACAAAGTGCCAGGTGTCCAGAATGAAAAGGGAAGGTCACGAAAAAAAAGTTCAAGCGTAGAGAAGATATCTACTCGTGACAAGAGATCGCTGAGGGACGAACTGGTAAGAGGAAATGACAATATCGACAATGCAGAGGAGATCCGAAACCATCGCGAGTAGGCGCTGGCAAATAAAAGAAGACGGTCATGGTGGGGTACCGGTGCAGAAGCGTATCGTCGATCGCACCAGATTGGTGGAAAATTCCGAGCGTCGTTCTTCACTCCTGGATACGTGATGCCAGCACAAAAGACTGCAAGGAATGCCGGATGCACATCTGCCGTTCAAATTGAAGGCGGAGAGCTCTTTATATCACTTCCAGCGCTTTGTTCTTGCCAATACCGCGAGACAACCGCGAGAAGCCACGCATCCATCCTCGAAGGGGAGAAGAGGTCGTTTTGTGGCGATGCATCCACGCATCAACAAACAATCGGCGTGCGGTCCGCAATTCCGCCTCTTGGTTGAAGACTTTGTGAAGACTCTTCCTTTTGACCAACTTGCCCACCACTCCAGAACACAACGTGCTACTTTCTTTCTGTTCGTTTTCGTCAGATTAGCTGCAAATTAGCCGGCATTGCGTCATTTCCAATCACTTCCAGGGACTATATATACCAAGTCTTTTATATATACCAAGTCTTATCTGCTCAAGCGGTATGGCTCTTCACCAAGGCTTTCTGGTCTTTCTGGCCTTCGGACTCGTAGTATTTGCTCAAACTCAATTCCAACGCGTTTTTGAGAAGCCTAAGCCAGTAGGGGCCACCTTTCACCACCCTATTCAGCGTGTCGCCGTTGTGGGAGCAGGGCCTGCTGGACTTCAAGCTGCCGCGAAGCTCATCGAACACAACTTCGCTGTTCGCCTGTTTGAGCGCGCCCCGCACCCGGGAGGGAACTGGCTTTACAGTGAAGACACTCCGGTTCGCGAATCATATCCGTAATTCAGGCGTTCGTCGGTTTCACTCGCACTGAAATCTATTCAGCGATAAGCCTACTGGTTTTACCGATCAGATACCTGCCCAGCTCCCGATAGCGCGGTACTATAGCGAAGGTGATGACGGCCTGACACTAAATTATAGGTGGACAAAACATTGGCGACCTCGTCCAGTCTGGTACAATCTCTTCACTAACTCTCCCAAAGTCAGTCTTGAGTTCTGCCTTCCATATTTCGCACCGATTAATAATGTTCTGTAGGTGAGCACCGAGCTCCCGGATGTTCCATACGATCCCGAAACTCCCTGGGTACTTTCCCACCACACGATCCAGCGACATGTCCGCTCGTATGCGACCCACCACTGCCTTAACTCGAATGACCACTGCCCCGCGACGCCGGCGGCACCGAGAGTGGCTTCGTACTCTACCCGCGTGGAGAAGGTCGAAAGGGACGAAGAGACACACACCTGGGTGCTCACGCTCCGGCGCCTCGAGGGGCTGCGCGAGTCGAACCGAATTCGGGAAGAATGGTGGACGGAGACGTTTGATGCGGTCGTCCTAGCATCAGGCCCATATACCTCCGCTCATGTTCCCGAAATCGAGGGTATCGTCGATTGGAGCAAGGCGAAAGACGGGGAGCAGTACAGCGTATACCACTCGCAGGCGTACCGTCACCCAGAGCGATATGCCGGAAAGGTGAGAGCTCTGGAACATTTGGCTGTGCAATGCTGACGACCGAGTTGTTGGGAAGACCGTGCTGATTGTCGGCGCCTCCGTGTCTGCCTCTGAAATCGCGCGCGACATTAGTCCATTCGTCCATCGGATTATCGCGAGTGTTCGAGTAAGTTTGTTCTTGGTTTGCTCTATCATCTGATTGTCAAGATGATCAACGCATTCTCAGCCCCCCAAAGTGCCCAGACCTCCGAGGCTGCGCAGTCTCTCTAGATTTCCCAACATCACGGAATTCGTGCCCGAAATTGCATCCTTCGGGCCACTCAAAACCCATGCCGATGGCATCCGCAATGGGAGAATCCATCTTAAAAATGGATCTATCCTGCAGGGCATTGACGAGGTACATCGATTTGTTCTGGCGTTGGTTGATATCTCAATGTAAAACCGCAGATTATCCTCGCCACAGGATACCGAAGCTATGCCTTGTATCCTCCCAATACGTGAGCATCTGTACTTCATTTCTTGCATGTACGTGCTCAAGGATCATCTCGGGTAGAACAACCCGGCGCCCCGAAAATATCTCTTGGACGGGTCACTATATTCCGGATCCGACACTTGCGTTCACTATTGGTTCATAATGTTAAACAATCTGTCCCGCTATCTCATTAAATGCGTTCTAGGGCGGCCGTGGACCATAGGGCGGTATCAATCTTACGGACTTGCGAAGGTATGGGAGGGTTCCGCGCCTCTGCCCCCGCCGGAGCAGTTGCCAGAGGAGCCCAACCCTGGTACGGGTATGTGGTTCCCGGAAGGTGAATACTGGCTGGACTTCTACCCGTCTGCCACGCGCTTATATGTCTTTACTTTCAGCGCTGTTCCGCCGCTATGTAACATGGCTCAACGACGCGTCGCTGGAGCATGGCGGACGCTTCGTCGAACCTCCTCCGGTCGAGTACGTCCCACAATATCGAATACACTTCTTTCTCGCTCACAGTCGCTAGGAATATCGAGCTTTTGAAGTATTACACAGTGGTTCATTTCCTCAATGTGAGTCTAATTGTATTAGCCATGTCCAAGTTCCCCCGTTTCCGGTGAGATTTACTTGTATTCACCAGAACACTATGAAGTTGGACGGCGTAGGCCTCGATTCGGTTTCCATGTTCTCTGGGAAACTAGAGGTTGAAGATCCGTGGGATGCCTTGGTGGATGAAGATTCTGATTGGTGATCTCCCCTTTTTTTTTCTTTCCTGTAGCATGTACTAGTACTATGTTTGACTCTTTGTCTTACTCGATGTCCTTCTGACTCCGGCGCCTCGTCCCACAACAGTTCATTTTCCCGACGAAAAGAGATTGTGAATCGCACCATAGCCACGGAAGGCGTGTCAAGCCCATAAACTGCGAAAGGGCGATGATCAATTCCTGTCTTCAGAGCACGTAAGTACGTACAAAACAATAACAACAACAAAAACATTTCGAACCACTCAACCCCATCCAACAAAACTTTTAATCCCATTCCAAACGCGTTGCCTCCTCCTCCACTGCCTCGTCACCTCTCCCTCCACCCTCCTCCGGATACCCTCATCATCTCTATCCGAATACAGCGGGCATCTGCGGCACCCTTTCTGGGTACACCGTCCCTGTCCCCCCTCGATAAAGTGATCGCAAAAATGGGTCCTCCAGACCGAAGACTGATCGCGGCCGAGGCTGGCATGACAGATGTGGCAGTATTCTGCGCGGCAGATACAAGTGCAATGGTTACACCCGCCATCCTTAACGAGTGCGGCGGAGCAGGAGGGACAGGTGTATATGAGGGATTTGTCCTGAGATTCAAAAGAAGATCAGTCGGCGAGCGAAGGGTACGGGCGTGTGGGTGGGAGATAGAGAGGGGGATACCAAACATACCACGGCACGTTCGATCTCTATCCTCAGATCGTCTGTTCTGCACTTGTGGTCGTCTGCGAGCCCGGGTCGAAAATGGGCCCCACAGCCTTGTGGCGGCAGACATGTCAAGAAGTCGCATTCAGGGCAGTGGAAGTGCTCTGGTTTTTTTATTGAAGAAGAACCGATGTATGAGCCGATGGTTTGTGCCAGCCTGCGCCTTAGGCTGCCAGTGCTGGGGACCGTCTGTGGCGCAGGCCGGTTCCCTGAGTCCTCACGCTCGTCCACAACGACATAGCTGCAATGCGCGCATGTGATGAGAGGGAAACCAAGCCCTTGGAGCTGCCTGGCTATGATTGCCTTATCCCAGGAACGCTGCATTTGCGGGGAGAGGGACTGGGTGTCGAGGATCGAGGAGGAAGATGCAAGACAGTAGCAGCAAAGAGGAAACGTGGTTCGTGGATCGTAAGAGAATGCAACGTCTCCAGTGATCATGGCCGTTATTGTGCTTTTGAAGCATTTCGGGCAGTACCAATGTCGATTTTCGTCTACTCACATGCTTCGTGGTGAGTGTTTATAAGTGATAATTGATATATATATACGTGCCATTGGAACATGATACAAGATCGCCCAGCCAGAATTCATCTTCACATATGGTGCATCTTCCGCGTTTTGCAGACCAGAGGCGGTCTGCAGACTCTGATCCAAACGCTCCAGACCAGAGGCGGTAACACATTTTCCAAGCCTCAACCGCGGCATTATGGGCAAAGTAAGCCAAGTCAAAGATCCATTGGACGCCAAAGACTGCTGCGATGGAGACCCCATTGCCCGGCGAGCCTATCCGTGCAAGGCGTTGAGTGATTTGAGCGGGCATGATGTGACTCGTGCACCAGCCGCAGAAGTCGTCAAAGGGCAGAAGGTAGAGCCCCGGGATCTCCCGGGCTCGGTGAGAGAAGTGTAGGGGTGAGAGAAGCGTAGGGACTGCCCGAGGACTCGAACAGGATTCATTCGCCAGCCACCAAAAAGGTGAGGGAAGACCTCCACCGATCGTGATGGCTCTCACAGTTGTCATCGGGAAATCGGCTTTGCCCGCACATCGACCTGCGCGCAACCAGTTTACTTTAAAGAGTACAAATGCAAGTGATATATATATATAGAGTATATGTAGACTAGACGCGGCGCGAGCTAAAAGCAAACAAACACACTATAGGACATGAGACGCGCGTGCACAAATGACAATGAACGAAACAGATGATCAGTAGGTGGTATGTACGTCGTGCAAAGAGAAACAGACACAGACAGAGATAGAGAGGAAACAACAGAGGGAAAGAAATGTAATAAAACAGAGCAGCAAGAACAGCCCAGAAACCGAAGTCAGTCGTAAACCCACGCCAAAGAGGCTACCGCGGCATCGACATCATCGAGACGTTATCAGACATGAACCGCTGCGGGCCCGCCGCCGTGCGGAGTGCGAGGACGCGGTCGTCCGAGACCATTAGGATCTCGTCCCGCCCGACGCCCTGCGGGTATCGGTGCTGCTGGTGAGGGTATTGGTTCGGGTGCTGCATGTGCGGTGGCAGCCCATAGCCAGTGTACGCCGACCCTCGGCCATTGGCCGAGTTGGGCGGGCTGTAGGGATCGTACCCGCCTTGGTAGTTGTACCCTCCACCGCTGTTATTCACAGACGGCGGTGTGTCCGCAAACAGCAGCCGCAGATTTGAACCCTGGATCACTTGCGACATGAGCCCCGTCTCGATATGGCGGATCTCGACGAAGGACGGCTCGAATGCAAGCACATAGGGCTCGTGCAGTGCTGAGCGACTGTCAATTTAACGACCTTCAATTCGAAGGAGAATACACACCGAAACCAGTCGGTGTTCCCTCCCAGAACACCATAAACTCTTTCCGCGACCGTCTTCCCGTTTTGTTCACATAAAATGCGAATTCTGACGCGATAGGTCAGGACGGGGCCACACGGTATCAAAAGGGACCTACCATCATAGCAGAGTAAAAAGTCGTTATTTATGCGATATATTGCCATCGGCCGCAGATTCTCCCGCTTCCGGACAAACTCGAGCGACTCGTCAGCGGGATCGAGCAAGCCCTGGGTCTCCAGCGACTCGAGATCAACGATCTCAAAGCCCTTTGAGCACCCAATGCACATGCGCGTCTTGAGGTAGTGTATTGACGTCGACTCGACCGGGATGTAGAATTCCTGACCCAAACGTGAGCCTCCACAAAAAATAATAAGACGAAAAATGAGGAACGCACCCTGAACGGCTTGAGCGTATCATTCCCGCCCTGCAGCAGCTTCTTGAACGTCGGTTTCGCTCGCCCGCGCACCGTCTGCTCAATCGGCTCGAGCGCCTTGAAGGTACTCGACAGCTGCGTCGACTTGACGATACACACGAGCACACGGCCCAAGCAGAACCCGGCCTTGAAGAAGGACGTGTGCGTCGCTATCCGCTTCGCACGCTTGAGCCCCGCCATCGGGTCCATCGGGTCGAGCGCGTCCAAGGGGAATGTTAGGACTTGGCGCTCTGCAAGGTACGGCATTAGTGGGAAGGAAAGAGAAGGAGTCGGGGCACATACCAGCGAGTACGATGAGGAGCTGATATTCCTCAAGGACGTCGACCTGGCTGACATCGAGCAGGGCAAGCACCTTCACCGGGTCCTTGCTGATATCCCGCAGGTCCGAGATATACACCCCGTCGTCCGTCCCGTACACGATCCTTCGCCCACCGCTAAACGGCGCCGCACAATTAACTTTGTTCGCCCCGAAGAACCCCTCGCTCAGCGCAACCGTATCAAATACCATGCTCCGCTCGCGCATCGCCGTCTGCTGCTTCGTGATGCTCTCGACCCACTTGCGCTGCGCCAGCGCCGAGTTGGCCCACAACACGAGGCTGTACGTCTTGCGCCCCAGATGCGCGAACGTGATCCAGTGCGGGCCCTTGGCG
Organism: Mycena alexandri; assembly: GCA_029233265.1. Lineage (NCBI taxonomy): Eukaryota > Fungi > Basidiomycota > Agaricomycetes > Agaricales > Mycenaceae > Mycena > Mycena alexandri. The sequence goes on along the minus strand of JARJCM010000088.1, from coordinate 128,236 downwards.
TCGGGGCGGATGTTCACCGCTGGCGGGTGCGGTGACCCACGCGGTGCCATGCTCCCGAAGGACGACTTGCGCACCAGCTGTCGTGTACGTTGCCCGCGCAGGGTATCCTTGTTATTGTTTGGCTCCTCCGAGGCGCTGATGAGCAGGAGCTCGAGCGGTATGGGCTGCATCGAGGTATAAGAACAACAATGCGAGCGAGACACAAACACGGACCCGTCGATACACCCGGAACTGATCGTGCGTCTTGGTCTTGAGCGGCTTCGCAAACAGCAGCGCATGATCAAACAGATACACCTGCAGCTCCCCATCGCGTTTATTCAGCGCGCCCTTGTACACCAGCTCGCGCCCGTCCTCCTGCAGTCGGAGGTCCTATTATCACCCATCAGCATCCCTCCCACCTGAAAGAAGAAACACACTCACGACCTGCTCCCCCGGCTTGAATAACAGCTGCGAATCCAGCTGCGCGAGGTTAAACCTGTTCTCCGAGCGCCCCGACTCCTCGTTCACGCGGCTCAGGAACGCGCGCACCTCCGCGACAACCTTTGGCAGTACGAGCTTGTCGGGCGAGTCGTCCGGCGTGTGCTTGAGCACCGCCTCAAGCAGGAGCGGGTACCGCGCGAGCCTCGTCGTCGGCTTGGTCAGGTACGCGTTCAGCTCGAGCTTGCGCGATTCGGGGAGACGCTCCGTCATCTGCCCGTCGGTCAGCATCGCCTGAATTTATTTGTTACTAGTACGCACCTCCACAAACGCCGCAAACGCCGGATTCGCGCTCTTCTCCTTCTCAAACTCGTACTTGCCATACAGCTGGTGCGCCCCGTAGCTCACAAAGGGCTCAAAGTACGGCACCGCGTCCAGGAAGATGTCCCCAATCTTCTCCACCACCGCGTACGCCCTTTGGCGCTTATTCAGCGCATCTCGCAGCTAAGTCCAATCAGCGGTCCTTCCTCAAGTTGTAATTACGGGAGACGCACCTTTGTATTAACCGTAATAATATCATGCGCATTCCAAAACACCTGGATCAAAAACTGCTCCCGCCGCTCCTGCGGTATGATATCCGCCGCCGCGAGCCTGGCCACCCACGCGTCGCGAAGATACTCCATGTCGCGCACAAAGTCGCGCTCGGTGTAAATCACCTCGTTGATCGCCTCCTGGCGCTTCTTCTCCGCGTCGGAAACGGACGCGACGATCTCGGCGGGGACGGAGTGGATCCAGAGCGCACCGGCGTCGGGCTCGGGCTCCGCGGGGTCGAGGGCCTCGCGTGCTTCCTGTGCCCATCGTTAATAACCTACGAAGAAGCAAGGACACTGAGACGCACCTTCGTCAACCCCGGCTGCGGCTTCATATTCAGCCTTGCCTGCTGCTCCAGCCGACGCGGGCACGCAATACTATAGCAGAGCTGATCGCGACTGCACGTCGGACTATAGCAATCCGCCAACAGCGTGAACACACCCGACGGCAGCGGCGCCTCCTCCTCCGTCTCCCCCTGCAACACCTCCCCGGGCTTCTCCCCTGCCCCATCCACCAAATCCGGCGTCGCAACCGATACACTCCCCTCCCCGCCCACACTCACATTCCCCGCGATCGTCGCCCCGCCCGCCAGCGCCAGCTCCCCACTCCCAAACGGACTCGGCAGCTTCGTCCGAAACTGATACAGCTCCACCACACTGTCCCGCAACCGATGGTCATACGTCACATCATGGAAAAACTTTTGCGCGTCCAACGCGCGCCCCAGGAGCAGCGCCAGATTCCGGTCCGTCGTCTTTATTATGTGCGCAATCCGATCCACCGCCTCGCGCCCGTCAAACGCATCGTGGTACGTCAGCCCGTCCTTGACGCGGTCCGCCCGCGGCACCCGCTGGCGGAACGCATCCGCCACGCGCGACAGGAGCGCGGGGTACACGATCGGCGCCGCCGCGCGCTTGGGCTTGGGCGTGGCGGCGGCGGCGGCGACGGTGGACGAGGACGAGTTGGCGTGCGCGGGCGCGTGGTGGGGGCCGAGCGGCGAGATGCCGGGGAGGGAGGGGCCGGTGGGCGACGTGGGCGTGCTCACGGCGCTCATGCTCATCGCGCGGTCCTGCGCCGTGCGCTCGCGCCGCGGGCCCGCCAGGCGGGGGAGCGTGCGCGCGGTCTCGGAGGAGCGGCGCGAGGCGGCGGAGGAGGCGGCGTTGAGGTGCGAGAGGCCCGCGCTGCTGGGGGAGGGCGCGAAGCCCTCGTGGTCGAACGACGTGGGCGACGTGGACGAGCTGGCGACGGACGACCGGATCGACGTCGGCGGCGTGTCCGACGCGCTGGAGAAGCGGTGCCCCGGCTGCGGGTACCGCTGGGCAAACTGCGCGTACTGTGCCGGCGGGTGGCCGTGCGGGTGCGTTTGCGCCTGCGGTGCTGCAGAAATAATAGAGTCAGCACGTGAACGCGGGGCGTCGAGGGACCGCAGGAAAGCAAGCATCGACGGGTGGAAAGAAGGAAAGGCAAGCAGCTTCGATGAAAGTGAAAGTGGGAAACAAAAGGTAAAAGCCGCACACCCAGCGCGTCACCGTCCGTCCACGCCTAGGTTCCATTCTCCAAAAACGTGACCCCCACCACACCGCAACCTCGTTCTCTATCGCACTCCACGACCGCAAATCCTCCCATCGCCACGCGTATCAAGCGATCGCACGGCAACAACGACGTCATCGTCGCGACTTCGGACTCATTAAAAAAATACGCGCGGCTCGCGCAAATGGAAAGGAAGGAGGGAAAAATTGGCAATGGCAACGCAGTGACGACGCGGCTCCGTCAACAGTCTCCGCCCGCCGTTTAAACGTCGAAACTTTAAAACCCGTCGTTCAAAGGCAGCGTGGGCGCGCGAACTCCGGGATCCCCGCCCACCGATACAGCTGATAAAATATAGCCATATCCGCGAACGTGCACCGGGTGACCCGCCCATTTACCCATTTACGCTGTGAGCCTCCCGAGCGATCGCATCGTGAGCGTGTGCGAGCCACAACGCGAGTGGCGCCGCAACACAACACAACACAGCGCACGACGAAGCGCAACAAGTAGGACCAGGAAAAAGAAGCGCAGTGAAGAGCAGAAGAGGGAAGAAAGCGAAAATAAAACGCACGTGGTGTATCTGTATCTGTATCTGCACGAAAAAAAGCAAACAAGAATAGGTCAGCGAATCGTACCACAACGTCGGAAAAAAAATGAGAAAAGAATAAGAAGGTTTGAATACTAATAATAATAATAATAAGACACGAAGAACGGGTACCCAGCTCGCGATCGCTGGCAGCGTTTGGAGGACAGATCCACGAGCGAGTGACCATAATAGAATAGAATAGAAACGAGGCAACAGACGAAACCGAGGGAAAACCGAGAAAAAATAGAGCAAGAACGCGAGAGGAACGCATCGCGGGAGAAGCCCTCCCTCCGCGCCTCACTCCCTGCAGCCCGAGGCCGGATCGCCCGCCCGCTCTGGTACTTCCTGTACGAGCGCTCGAGGGCAATCCGCACAGTCCCGGGATCCGCGTCCGTGAACGAAAGAACCCAGCGAGTCTAGTACGCGGTGTTTTCTGGCTGACGGCGGCATCAAATCGCGGTGAGTCACCGCGACGTCGACGTCGACGCTAAGTAGGACATGACGACGGCGACGGCGACGGCGACGGCGAAGCGACGGAGAGGGGTGGGGCGGTGGCATTAAATCGCGGCGAGCCACCTCGCGTTCACAACCCTTGCTTCGCTTGGGGACCGCGAAAATGGCGCACAGAGACTATGCCCCCCCCCAAAAATAAAAGAACAAAGCCCCGTCCCCGTCCGTAAAAAAGAAAGGAAAACCGCGTCAAAAAAAAGAAAAACACCCCCGCTAAAGAAAAGCGCAAGCGCCAAAAGCGCAAACGCCAAAAACGCCACAAAAAAAAAAAAAGGAAAGAAAAGAATACCACTCACGCGCTGGCGCTTGTTCTGCACGCAAAAAAAAGTGGTTAGTAACCGTGACCGCGTTTTTGCCCACCCAATCAAGAACGGAAGAACGGAGGGAGGGAGGAAGGGAGGGAGGGAGGGAGGAAGGGAGGAAGGGAGGAAGGGAGTAAGAGCAAAGGTAAGGAGGGAGGGAGGGAGACGCGCAACGTATCGCGGGAGAGCTCCGTGTGTACCCCGGGCCCGGGCCCGGGGTATCGACACGACACCACGCAGTGGACGTCCCGCCCGCCCAAGCGCAGTTGGGATCCCGGAAGTCCGGGATCCGGGATCTGCGAGGAAGGGCGTCGATCCGCCACGGTGATCATACGGATACGGAGGATACACACACGCATCTAATGTGCTCCGGGCCCACCACAGCGCGGTCGAAATGAACCGGGAAGAAAAGGAAAGCGGGGAAGGGAGAAGGGGGAGAAGAAGGGGAGAAGGAGTGAAGAGTGGAAGACAGTAAAAAAGCGGAAAAGCGAACGTGGGCGGGCAAAGACGGATGCGAGGTAAAGCGGAGAAGAGCACGAAACCCCAACCGACAAGCAAGAGAAAGCGACTCACGTAGTGGTTCGGCTGTACGGTGAACAAAGGAGTGGGCAGTCAGTAAATTAAATCGTCCTGAATGTGACAACGAGAGGCGAAAGGCGGAGGGATGCAAGGGTAGGATTGAGAGGATCCAATCGTCCCGAAGTCGCGAACATCCGCCTCGTCCGACTGTGCCCGTCCCGCGAGCGAAGGCTGGCAGCCGGCACATCATCCACGGCGCCACCCGCGGCGCCTCGTATGCACCCGCGAAGCGCAAGGGCCCCAATGGGGGGGAGACCGATATGAGCGGAAGCGGACGCGAGACGAGAAGGCTGCAGGCTGCAGGTGCAGCCGAGGTGGGGAAGCGAGATCATGACGTCGGGCGGCATCAGAGCAAGGCAAGGCGACGCGCGGGGTGGGTGGGAGGAGGAGAATGTGATGGGATGTGTGCCTGCGTGAGGGTCCCGCGAACGGTGACCTCGGCAGGGAAGACGAGAGATGGCACAATCGAAGGAAAGGAAGGGCACAACAACTCACCTCGCGCCCAAGGCAACTCGCTCTCCTCGTCCTCGTCCTCCTCGCCCTCTTCGCCTTCCGCGATCCCACCTCCCACGCCCACGCCGTGCCCATTCACCCCATTACCATTCGTCCCCCACCCGCCCTCGCCCTCGAAATCAATCCCCAGCCGTCCGCCCTCCTGCGTATCGTTAATGTCGAGACTCAGACTCAAGCTCGGCGGCGCGGGGGCACGCTGCGCGACCTGCGCCTGGTACGCCTGCGCGGGCGTCAGGCCCTGGGCGTCCGCGGCGGGCGGGTACGCGGCTGGTGGGGGCGCCACCGCGCCCGCGCCCAGACCCGCTCCCAGGTGTTGTCCGTGCGGATATTGCGGGTGTTGTTGTTGGTGTCCGTGTGCGTGTTGCGCATTGGGGTGTTGGCCGGGGTGCGGTGCATACGCCGCCGCCGCGCCAGGCGGAGGATGCATCGAGCGCACGCTCGGCGCGCGGAGCGAGGCGGTGCTCCCGCCATAATACCCGCCGCCCTGTTGCTGATACGGGCCGCGGGCAGGCGCTGGACCTGGATAGGCGTACTGCGGCGGCGGGGCGGGGGCGTATTGCTGGTACTGCTGGGGATGATACTGCTGTTGCTGTTGATAGGCCTGTGGATGGTACTGGGCTTGGGGCGGGCGCTGGCCCTGGGGGGGCGGGGGGTGGGTGGCGGGGCGGCGGCCAAAGATGTCCTCGTAGGCGGCATGGCGTTCGGGGGGCTGGCCGCGGGGGCCCAGTGGGCGGTCCATTGGTGGTGAGCAACAAGTCCCGGTTACGTCTTGGGACGCCGGGGAGCCACAGTCACGCTCTCATGTCACAGTCTGCATCAGTGGGGTAGTCCAACACTGCGTCGTTCTTTGCTTGATTCCACTCAGGCTCAGCAACATCGGAGCCTGTAATTAATTCCACATTGCTTGGTGCGTTGCACATCTTGGAGCGCATCCCTCGGTCCAACTTCCAAGTCGTTCAATATTTCAAACAACGCAACGAGTTCAGTGCTTATCTACCTGCTGCGATCCACAACATGCCTTCAAATGCAAAGTCCAGGCCCCCTATCGGCCTTAGCATTCTTCACCTTGCCTACCCATGCCATCTCGCCATACCCCTCCCAACTGGACACTTCAACATCGCATCAGTGGGGTAGTGGTAACCTGGGTCGTTGCCATAGGATTTCGTAATCTAGAAATTCGACCCGCCGGGGGTTCGATTCCCTCCTGATGCATCCCGCATCGCGAAATAAGTTTTTTGGGTAGTCACGTCTTTTTGTTTTTTTCTTCAATACAATTTACGTTGGCCCTGCTTCCCGTGCGTTCCTTCCTACACTCCGCCTCTTTGCAGGGTGGGGAAACTCCTGGCTTGTCACAGATGGGACAGATGGGAGAAGGAAGGAAAGTTATATTATTGAACTCATTGCCCTTCTTCCCTTCCTCTATATCCTGGAAGCAGTGGGTCCACTCACTGTAAACTCATCTCAGTATGCCCTCCATTGTCCTCCGTATGCATTCTGCGTTCTGGAGCCATGCATCGGTCCCATCACCGTCCTGACCAAGGTACTAGGGACATCTCGGGAATGCTCCATCATCTCTTGACTAGTATATCGGTTTAGTACAGCCGCTTGTCATCCGGGAAAATTCATAATATGTTCGCGGCAGAGCTGGGTTCGACTCCCAGGTCGAGAGTTTCTTTTTTCCTTTTGTTCTGCTCTTCTCTGTCCCTCGATGTGAGCTTCGTCACTTCTCACTCCCCACCCCTCGTTAAGAGCTACGTAGGTAGCCATATCTTCGGACCCCCACCACCTCTTGACCAGTATATCGGTTTAGCACACATCAGCAAACCCTGATTCCACTATGGGTGCTATGTAGTGCTCTGTAGCACTCCAGATACATGGACCTTCACTACAGCACTACAGGTCACTACAGGTCACTATGTAGCACTATGTAGTGTCCTGTAGTGCCGAAAAAATCAGGGTTTGCTGATGCAGCCGCTTGTCATGGCCCGAGTTCCCACGCCCGCTTCTTGTCCTCAACCACCATGGGCTTGCTCGTCGTGAACGGCCATTCCGGCACATGTTAGCTTTCTTTGCACTTTTCGTGCAATGCTTTACTGTACTTATTCTACCCATTATAGCCTCTGCTGACCAGTTCAACTGGCTTTGGCTCCACGAAATTCAAAATGCCTCTTTCCTGCCAGTGTTTCATCGCACTGCCGAGTGCCTTAAGTTCTTTATCCACTTTTCCCCCCTTTTTTTCTTTTTCTTTCTCTCCTTTTAACTGCCTTCTAATTCTAATTCTTTCCCCACTTCAAACTCCCTTCAAATTCCCTTCAAACCACTTCAACCACTCACACTTTGGCTCCACCCCTATATATGTTTCTGCCGCATGAATAAGTAGGATGACTGAACTTACCTCTAGTCAATTTGCAAATTTCGGCCGACTCTCCAGCGACCGGAGTGACCGAATTCGAAAATCATACGCCGACCTTTGAAAACCTCGCAATTTTGAGTTTCTTAGAAAAATTTGTTGACTACTACCAGGTGCGCTGCGTGCTTCATTCTGCGTATTCTTTTCATCCACGCACTTTCGAACAGCTTACTTCTCGCGGGCCCTGCCTGGGCCGTTCACCCCCGATCTACACCGAAATTAAAATTATCCGGACTGACCCTTCAAATTCATGCCAGCCTTCCAGTCCCCGGCCCGTTGTTTAAAGTCTGTCTGACCACATTGTATGTGCTTCACTTCATTCTGCGCATTTTGGTTACTGACTATTACTTCGAAATTATCCAGGCCTTGAATGTCGCATGGTATACCTACCTCCTTCAATTCAATACCACTGACCCGCGGAAACCATCGTTCATATCGAAGTCACCGTCTCAGTTCGAGGTACGTATGTAACCTTGTCCCTCAATCGTTCCCAGCGATTGAAATACTGACCCCACTCTCAGATCTTCCACCTTCGAGGCACCGCGATGTGGACTTCAACTCTCGTCTCGACTTGGTATGTAACCGTTCATTTCACAGCTCGTCGAACCTTACATACTTGATTCGTTTTCAGCATCGAATCACTATCTGTGTCGCTCCTCTTCGACCACTTTGACTGGCTTTGAACTCTTGTAAGGTGCCGGCACCGGCTACTTCCTAATACCCGTTATCTACTTATCTTTGCCGTTATCTATACTTTCACATCACGTTGTATACTATATAGCTCGGATCACGTCTGCGTTGGGGCAACTAATCTTTGACCCAACGCTGACGCTTATCCATTCTGAATAGAACTTGGTTAGGTTCAGTCGGGCATCGATCTAAGTTATCTCTACCCTCTTACACTTTTTTGAACCCCATTGGCTCCCTATAATCGGAGCACCTCTATTTTCACGTAGACAACGTACGTTGATCACGCGATAACGCAAAAATAACCTCTTGCTCTTAACCACAACAATGTCGAGCACCGGACCATCCAGCGAGAGCTGGCGGCGCCCCTTACCGCCGCACCTCGGACCACCCAACCCCGCTGGAAACACGACCTTTAATTCGACATTCGTCACGGCCACGTCGCAAGATCCTGAGACCGAACAACCGGCCTCACCACAAGGAAACACCGACCGCCCGGATTCGCAGCAAGACTCACTAGGAACTCACTCGCCAACCCGAACCCGCTCGCCGGAGTCCGGTTTGGTAGTCTCCATGGGTATGGACGAAAACGGCATACCCTTCTTCTTCGAAGCAAGTACGGGGCTGAGACTCCGATTCGCTGACGGGGAAGACCCCCTGAGTGCGAACGACATCGCCACCGCGCTGCGCGCGTCCTCGGGTGGATCCAAAATGTCCACCCTCCCGTCAACGGCCTCCGACATGTCCCCCGACTCGGAACCCAAGGAAACCGTGGGCAACACGCCCGTGGACGGCCTGACGGAACTCCTCAACGACGTGAACCCCGCCTCTCTGACACTGGAGCAGCGGGCCATCCTCCACCGCGCACGCGGAGCCCTCGTATCTGGGCGGGAGCGTCTTCTCACGTCCACGGCACTTGCGGTCGACCAACAAAATCTTGCCCGTGCTACTCACACTTCCTTGGTGCAACTCCGCCACGATACGGCGGACCGTCTGAACGAGTTGCACTTGGAGATAGAGGGCAGTCAAGACGCCCTGGTCACCCACATCTCGGACAACCTCAAAATACTCCGCGAGCTAGGGGCATCCACCAAAGCCATCGGACACGCTATCGCTAAGATGAGCTCAAAGCCTCTGTCCACCCCCAAATTGGCCGATCTCCCCGAACTCAAGCTTGGGGACGATGCAAGAATCAACCCCACCGCCCGCGACGAACTCAATAACGCGCTCCCTCCGCGAACTCCACACGAGTCTGCAGAGGACTTCAGCCGGCGGGCTCAATTCGCCCTTGACGGACGCCGACGCGCCGCCTCCGCGTTTGCCTTTGACACCGGCCTCACCGATACGTCCACCACCCGGACCCAACAACGCTCAGAGGCCCAATCAAGGATGAACCCCGCGAACAAGTCACTTCGTTTTGAAGACCCCGGTAGCATATCCATGGTGAACGACTCTACGGCGCAACCCGCCGGCCTGGGATTTGGTCCGGATGTCACCGCCTTCGGTGACGCAGTGGCGCACGCGGAGGGCATCCTGGAAGAATACCATGCGGAGAATGACCGTAAGATAGCGGCCATAATTCATCGACAAGTTGGAGAAGCCCTCGACGTCCCCTCACGCGTCAAGGCGCCTAAGCTGCCTTCCCCACCTATGTTCTCTGGCAATGTGAACGACCCAGTTGCATTCCTCACCTACGTCGAGACTATAACCACTTGGATGCGGGCCCAGTTTATGGGCGGGCCGGATGTGGACGCCTATCGAGTAACCCTGCTCAAGACGCTCCTCACAGGCAACGCACTCGAGTGGTTCATCGAGCATGTAGAAGGCCAAAGCGGGCCCGCTAGTGTACCCTATGAATTTACGAGCGTCATATGCGCATTGCATCGCCGGTTCATAACGTTTGCCACCGCCGAGAAAGCATCAAAGGCGTTCGATCTCGTTAGATACAGGGCAGAGGATGGTCCCACCAAATTAATGGATGATCTTGTGTCCGCCTCGCGCAAAATGAGAGAGCCTCATTCAGACTTTGTCATACGGCAGCGCTTCATGCGCCTCATCCCTGAGAAGATCAGGGAGCACCTCGTCCTCCATAAGGGGCTGAATGAAGTATATGCGACCATCCAACAGCTGCGATTTCATGCCACTTATGTGTGGGACGTCAACACTGCGCTGTGAAATGCCGCGGCCTCCTCGACCCAAGCGTCCCGCACGACTCATACCTCGTCTCACCTGACGACCACCCAGCAACCCCGCCGTACGGCGCCCAGACTTGATGGGGCGAGGTGTAATAGACGTACCAATATTGCAATATACCCAGTGCGGACTGGAATGCATATTGCATTATTCACGGTCAATGACAGCCAGACAGATGGTCAATATTGCAATACTCCGGGGTATTCCCACATCAGTACTGTCAATCATTTCATCCGTTTATCATGATTTTCTGCCTGTCTACATGGGGAAATCACCTTTAGAACAGTGATGCGGGCCCGGCTCTGATCCCGCTTGCTACTGATCCTTTTACGCGGGAGCTATTACCTCCCATCATCTCAGATAATCTACCATCACTGTCAATTGGCATTCCGGTTGTCTCCGACGTGATATCCGTGCCACCCCGAATGCGCATCATCCATATTTGCCTTTGTTTGCCCTGCCCATCAGGTCCGTTGCATTCCGGTCCTTCTCCGTGATCACCCGCCTCCGCTAGCCGCTCTCTTTGGCTGTGCTTGCTCTCGAGCCCGTAGGCTTGTCCCTTATTGATGCTACCCATTCCGACGACTTCTCCGTTATCACCCGCTCTGTCTCGGCCGTTCGCTTTGCATATATTTGGTGATTGCGGGGGGGCCTCGGGCCGGCTGCTGCCCTTGCATTTTGGATTTGCTCCTGTTTGCTTTGGAGCCCTTTCTCTGCCGGTACGCTCCTTCTCGTCGTCCCCGCTTTTCCTTTCTTCTGCTTACCTTTCTTTACCTTTCAGCCCTAATGCCTGCTTCTCCAGCTCAGAGTCATCCCGCATTCAGCGGTCGTTCCCCAACCCCTATTAACCTCTTCCCCTCGTTTTGCCGCACGACAGCAACGCCCAGCATTTTGATGCCCAACACTTCAAAAAGCTTTGGTTTGAAGCCGCTCCGCCCTCGAGCGCAAGATCCATGGCCCCTCCGCCCTCGAGCGCAAGATCCATGGCCCCTGCCGCCGTTCGACAATGCCCTTTGGCTATGACCTCCCAGTGGCACGAACTTCTCATCCTCCGGTATGAATTCTTCCCCTCCAATCCTTTGCCTCAACACACCTCCAGAGCTGCGAAACAAACGAAACAACCGTCGCCGCGCGGTCGTTCTTGATCCCCCTTCAGAAAAACTTAGCACTACTACTTTACTTTACTACAGCTCTGTATAAATCAGTACCTCTGCTGTTTCAATCTCATTTCCTCATTTTCTACCGCAATGCTCCGCTGGCCTTTGGTCATTAATGCCGAGTCGTGTAACGGTCACGTGCAAGCGCCGACCTCAATCTTACGCCAAGTCATTCAAACAGCCGAGTCACTGAAAACAGCCTCAAACTCTACTGCTTCTACTTCTACCACCAAGCTATAACTACTTCTTCTTCAACGGCCTGGGCTTGGGTCTCTCAGCACTAGAGACTCGTTAAGCCGAATCGACCCAGGGATTTAATCGCACTTACGTTTTGCTTGCTGCCGCGCCGCGTGTTTCCCTGCGACTCGGTTCCACCGCAGCGATTCTCTTAGAACGCCGGCCTTCGTCCTCCACCTCACCTGACGCCTTACGCTTTCTCCCCCCTCCCGCCGCGGCTTTCTCTTTACCCTTCTTCGACGTCAATGTCCTGAGAAGTAGATACTAATCAGTATGCATTTCCTGACAGGGAACGACAGCACTTACTGCACCTCCCCCGACTGCAGCACGCCATAGAGGATTCCCTCTACGTCCCCAACTGCGGTTGCCCAGCCTGAATCGTCGTCCGCTCCATCTCGGAACGCCTCCAAGCCCCACCACAGCAAACTCGCCATGATTTGCATGAAGCCGTTCCTCCCCGACATCTTCGTGAGTTTCCCCCACTCCATCTCCATCGGCATCGTCATTAATCCCGTCTCCTCGACCACCTCTCTCTCTTTAGGCTGTACCGACCTCCACCACATCCACCACTTGTCGGCGTACGACCCCTTTTCCCCCAGCTTCCCGAGGTTTCTGATCCTAGGCGGTGAATGCCACTTTCGACCGCCGTTCAGGAACTCCCCGACTTCTGCCGGCCTACCCTCTCCCCCCATGCGCGGGCCTTCCTCTGGGTAGCCCGCCGCCGCCTCAAAGTCCAGGTATTCATCCACCAGACGCGCCCAATCCTCCGGCCACTTCTCCCCCATCGCGAACGCCCCGTGTGCCCGTCGAAGCTCCTCTGGCCACCTTCCCATGTCCGTTCGTCGCCACGCTTCGTGCACCGGTGAAACGGTGCACTCGGGTGCAGCCGTGAAATCGATAGACCGGCGGTTGGACCAGCGCAGCGAGCTATCAACTCAACTAACACCAACCAAAACCAACCAAATCTAACTAATCTCACAAACTCCAATAACCGAAGCTAATCGTGTGTGTGAGTTCGGGGTAGTAGGACAGGCGTCTCGTCCCTCAAGAGTGTTGCTTTCAAGTGTTATCGACAAGCAGACCGCTAACTAAATTGTATAGTTTGGTTCAATTGCGAGTTTCAATTCAATATCTTTATCTCAGGAGCCTCCCGTAGGATTATTGTACAGTCTAGAGAGCTAGAATCGAGCACAGAATGCAGGTATTGTGTACTAACAACGCTACGGTGTCCACTCTTGCCACAGAGCAGTCAACCGGTAGACCGAAAGGTCAGAGTTTTCCTTTATTTCCTCAAACAGATCTCTTGACAGAGCTAAGCTCAATGGCGGCGGAAGAGAGCAAGCTCAATCGACGGCAAGATCTGTAGAACGGCTGCTTTCCACGGGCGGCAGGACTGGCTTAGTCCTCCGCACTTACAGTGGTCTTAAAGGGCGTGGTTCACGGAACGTACTAGCTCGCCAGTCTGATTGCTTTCCAACAAATCTGATTTGTCTCTCTTATCTCTGAGGTACTAACAGCGGGGGGCTGGATTCACTAGTTTACATTGGTGTATCTCTACTGTATTTATACAAACTGAGGGAGCGAAAAGGAAATATTCGGAATGGTTCCGGAATGTCGTGAGATGGTATAATTATGTCGTGATTGATCCTCCGGGAGGATCTACGGGCGAGCAGCCAATGGCACCCTTGGTATTTCCTCGACCGTGGGTTCATGGCAACCGGAGGCAGGCTGCCCGGCCGTGTCTTATTTCTCTAATCTTGTCTTCTTGTGAGTCTCCCGTCAGGCACTCTATGGTTGAAGCTGCCTGCCCGGAGGGCATGGTGCTCTCCCGGAGGTTAAACCCTTCTACGGTAGCCTTCACATCTCTAAATTTTGTCTTATCCCAACACTCTGCCTGGAGACCTTACGATCACACGTGCGCGTGTAGTGATCAACTGTCGAGGATCTCCACCCGAAACTCAAGTCCCGAGATTAATCATCTGCCAGCAGACAGCTCCGCCCGTAGAGTAGTCTCTCCCGGAGAGCCCTGGCTGTCCCATATCCTCTCTCTAGTGTAGTCTTTTGGACATGTTCTCTACAACCTTCCCGGAGGATGGTTTATATGAATGGTCACTAGTCTCGTCTTTCTACTTCAACCTAAACTCTGGTGCATCATTTGCACCGGCGCTCATCTTGATTCTCTGATCCGAGTTGCACTCGAGCGGCTCAACGGTAAACCCAGACAGGTCTCCCGGCGGGCCGAAACTCAACTTGAGTTGAGACTGCCGCCCATAAGGCTGATGCTCTCCCGTAGGGGCTGATACTCTCCCGGTAAGCTGTGAAGCCACCGGTAGAGCTCAGTCCACTTGCCGGGAGAGTCATTCTAAGTTCAACTTTGTTATTCTTCAACAAGGCCCCGCTAATAGCGTTCAGCCGCTAAGACCCATAATTCCTCTTGATCACCTCTAGCACTCAAAGAGTCTGGTGGTAAGCCAACTCTCAGAGCTCAACGGTTGACTCGAAAACCAAACACCTCTCCCGTAAGGAAGCCTTGTTGGGCATCGAGTAACTAGTGTCCCATTGACTTTCAGCCGTCATAGGTGTAGAATACCACTCCGAGGAGAGTGTACTCTCTCTAATCCTAGTCTCCCTTTGACCTTTGAATAGGTTCAGAATTGAAAGAAAACTGGTAGTTTTCATGCGTGCTTTGGTACACGCCCTATCATCTCCCCCTTTCTGAAATTCTGACTGTCCGCAGTCATCTGACTCGACGGTAGAGCTTCAGTTGAGCTGAGCGGCATATTTTTAGCAGTAGCAATGCGAATTTCTTCGTGCTTCAAGTACAAGTGGCCAGTGAGACCCGGCCATTGTTCTGCTTGTCTTAGGACTCCCTTGTAGCTCTAATATCTTTTCTGCTTCCTTTCTTATCTCAAGTTGATGTGTACATTTGCTCTCGTCTGACTGTTTCACCGTCATTTACTGGCCAAATTCATCAACTCCTGGTCTAAATCTTATCCTCGAGGTATCTGTTTACCTCCGGGAAATATGGTTCCCGTTGGTTCCTAGACACTGTGTCTCCGGGAGTAAACTCAACTCCGAGGCGGTGCACTAGCCCAGGGTTTCACCAACAAATGATCTCCTCTCAATCTATATCTTGATTCGAAAAATCTACGGGCGGGTTGATTGACTGAGAACCACTGCACCATTCCTCAACGGGCGGATGCAGATTATCAGCGGGGAATGGTCAAGTCCCCCCTACGGGCGGGTCTATCCCTCCCCCTTTCCGAAATTTTCACTGTCCACAGTGATATATAGGCAATTTAACCCCCAAGTTTTCCAATTCTCTTTTCTTGTCTGACTCTATTTCAGTTATAACGTGCACTTCCAACTGAGAAGCGGGCGGGCCGCTCGTTTGGAAATGTATGCTCGACCGAAATTTTCTATTTCTCAATTCAACTCTGAGTCCTCCGGTCGGAGGTCAATACATTGATTGCGTACTGAAGCGACCGCCCGGAGTCCGGAAATGTTGCCTATTCTGCAATATTGACATCGGAAACTTAATTCCAAGTTTTTAAGCCACCCCCAGTCAGCGGTCAAAATCAATGGGACTTTGAACCACTTAAAGGTTGATTCTGGCATTCAAGGATCCTTAGTCCGACCGGAGACCCTCCATGGACGCTCCATATCACAGAAATGATAACTTGAATCGATATATCTGACGCTTCAAAAGCCAACTCAGATGCCTACAGAATTATTTTCTACGGCATGTTTGAGTCACTCCCTCCACAATTGTTTTTCTCTCTCGTTCCCGCCGGGAGGGCCGAAATCTCCCCGAGTCATCGGGAGGAGGCATTACACCAGGAGTAAGGTGGGTTACAATTTATGGTCCAGGCCAACATCCCTTTTTCTTATCTTAACAGCAACTGGTTCAGTTTTGTGAATTTTCCCAGGGGGAGTCCTACCGGCGGGTGCAATTTTAATTAAAGCTACCGCCCGGAGGTTCAAAGTTCCGATGTCGATTGATCGAGTCAAAAACCCGACACAAACTTCAGTTGTGTATGTCTTTTTCTCGCCATTTTGACAGCAACTGGTTCGGTTTTGTGAATCTTCCCAGAGGGAGTCCTACCGGCGGGTGCAATTTGAATTAAAGCTACCGCCCGGAGGTTCAAAATTCCGATGTCAATTGATCGAGTCAAAAACCCGATGCAAACTTCAGTTGTGTATTTGCCATTCCCAACCGGCCCATCGAGCTGCAAATTGGAATGGGAAGGCTTTGATTTCCGTAGTATCTATTCATCGAGTTCAACGGTAGAGTATTTCTCCAAGCTTCATTACCTGGTTCCCAGGTAAGAGCCATCAAAAACCACCATGTGTTGAACCGTCTCTTTTCTTGTTCAGCCATGCCAATAGAATTCTCAACCGCCCAGAGGGTGGATGAAGAATCATTTAGCACCCAACCGTTGGAGTACAACTTCCCTGAATGTACTCGACGGAGACATGCATTTGATTGAGTCAAATGTCGAACATCTTTTCTTTATCTTTGGGTAGGTCGAACCCATTTCACCGGTGCTCGACGGGAGGCCCATATTCAGTGATCCCTCCGGACGGTAGAAACAACCCCTCAAACATGCCAGCGGTAGGAGGAAGAAATGCAGTGCCTCAGCAACTGAATCCATTTCGAGGATTCAACCGCCATTGCACAGCAAGTTTCAACTTCCAACCAGCACTCCCGGTTCCGTTATATAAATCCCAACCGTAGCTACGGTCGGCGGGATTTACCTTCAACCGGTGGTTTGAATTCAATGGTCCGATCCTTGCACAAGACCCTTCCCAGGCCAAATCTTACTTCGGCAGAGAATTGTGCTGTTAGGTGCGGTTCTTTCCGTCCCCAACTTCCCGTAGGACCTAAATCAAGCGAGTGGGTTCCTTTCATCTGAATAGTAACAGGTCTCAACGGTAGAGTGCCCATTGAATTAAGCAGTACTGAATAATCCAAGGACTAGCTCAACATAACAGGTTTTATTCAGGACCTCCGGTCCATGCGCAATTGACCAATCTATCAAGTCTTTTCTTAATTCTCTTTTGCTCGACTGTGCACTCGCCCGCTGAAGGAACTAGATGCGACTGGAGGGCGAAGATTACAGGATGCCCGTTCGGAAGGCATTCAGTAATCTTCGCTTGCTCAGCAAAATTATCTTGTCTCACTGTGGATCGGCAACCGCTGAACACGGACTAAATACGAAGAAATTCATGTCTTGTGCTCGAGAAAGCGCACTGCTGCCTCCCGCTGGTTCGATGCCACGCAGAATTGCGGTGCAAAGCCGGCCGGTAGCTGCACCATGTTTCTCAAACTCAGTTCGATCAGTGTAGCTTGCTTCCGCCGGGCCAAATTCATGGTGTGGCGACTCTATTGCTTTACAGTCTCTTTTTCTGTATCTTGTATCTGAACATTGAGCGGGTGATTTCCAACGCTTCAATTTGAGAACCCGTTGTTTGAGTAATCAAGCCTGGCCTCAAAATTCTTTACAACCCTCTTTGCAGTTCTTCTCTGGCTCCCGATGGGAGCGCAGAATTCTCATTGAATCAAGGTAGGAAGCATAGAAACGGAGGTAAGACACTTTGTAGTGGTTACAATTGACGGTTAGAGCCCCAAGCCCCTATCTTATCTTCTCACAACTGGTCCGACTTCATGTGGTTACAATGCCACTTAGCGTAGAGCTGCCTCCCGGAGCGCTGGTCCTCCCAGCGGTAGCCTTCACATTTCGGTGTCGATTGATCGAGTTGTGAGGTTTGCAAGCCTCCCGGAGGATAGGGCATTTGACCCCTGGACCAAAACTGCCTTCCGGCGAGTCTATCCAACTGTAGCCTCGAAACTCGATCAAGCATACAAATATGTATCTCTTTTCATGGCCATTCCCAACCGGCAGGTTGAGGTGCAATATTGCAACGTGGCTTCATTCTCATTTTTATTCTTCGAACCCAACAATAGAGTGGTTCTCTTTAGCTTCATTACTCAATCCCAAAGTAAGAGCCGTAAGGAACCACTGTATATGTTGAATGATCTCTATCCCATGCCGCTGATTTTTCAACCGCCTGGAGGGGTGGTCGGGGACTGCCTTGTGGTCCGACCGTCGGCTGATTACAGCCGCGAGCACATTCCAGTACAACATATAATGCTGCTTTGGACATTTTGCCAAACCAACCAGTTCAGTGTTCCGGTTTTGCACTCGTGTAAACGCTCAGCAAAACTGCACCAGCCAACAGGAGGACTCTTGGGACTCTCTAAGTGCTAGCTAACATACCCCAATGGTCACAGGAAATTTCTGCGGTCACTTCCAACCGGGTCTGCAAGTCTGACCTAGGCTGTAAAATTCCTTTCTTTTCTTATCTTTGGGACGGTTGAACACACTCTGCCGGTGTCCTACGGGAGGCCCATATTTTAGCCAAGCTTCCCGAAGGTCAGAAGACGTCGACGGTAGGGCCGTAATCAACCCACGGGCGATGAATCCATTGAAAGCGGGTTTAATTGCTCTCAAACTCGGCCAGTGCGCACACTTGTAGAACCCGACCGTAGCAAGCTTCGAATGGGATGGCAAGCGGTCGGGCACTAATCACTGTTGGTCTGAGCTGTAGTGAACCTGGCCCGACGGTAGGAAGAACCCAAGTATGCCAGCGGTAGGAAGAGCAGGTATGGTGACTGGCTAAATGAATCCATTCTGAGGATTCAACAGTGGTTGCACACCAAGCTTAAACTTCGCCACATAGCTCTTGATTCAACCATGTCGGGCGAAATGGTAGCCACATTCTACGACTTTCATGTCCAGCAGGTGGGTAAGATTCAGCCGTCCGAATAATTCTTGTTTTAGCACAAAAACTACCTCCCAGCCAAATCTCACTCCGGCTGGCAAATGTGCCGTTAGGTGCCATTCTTTTCCGTCACAGACCCAACCGTTGGACCCGAATCTCAAGTGAGTGGTTTCTTTTACTCTCATGTCAACGGTCTCAACAGCGGAGTACCTATTGAATCAAGCAGTACTGAATAATTCAAGTACCGATTCGACACAACAGGTTTGGGTTCAATCTTCTCTCTCTAGTTCTTTTCTTGCCGATGAGATTTTGTGACCTCCGGGCGGGTATTCAAGACTATTTATTAATAGCCTTCTACTCAACTGTTGGACCAGCGATACAAAGACTCAAGGGAGACACAAAATTTAAGGTTGACTTGGAGACCACTGAAGTGGTTCAATTCAACTACTTGGATTTTGTACGCTCATTGTAGTTCTGCACACCGCGGAGTCATTGCGGCGCCCGGCGGTCCGTCTCATTCGGCTTCTCTGAGACCAGTAGGCACGGCTCGACGGTCACAGAAATTTTCTGTAGCCAGTGTAATCGAGTTTTCTAGGTCTAGACTAGCTCTATTATTCCAATCTTTTCCCAATCTTTTTGCTGGCCCATGCACCCGCCCGGCGAAGGGCCTGTATGCGATGGAGAGCGAAGATTACTGGACGCCCGTTCGGAAGGCGTTCAGTAATCTTCACCTGCTGAGCAAAACTCTTATACCTCATTGTGGATTGACAACGGTTAAACACGGAGATTCAATGCAAAGAAATTCATGTCTTGTGCTCGAGAAAGCACAGTGCTGCCTCCCGCTGGTTCGATGCCACGCAGAATTGCGGTGCAAAGTCGGCCGGTGGCTTCAACTATGTCCCTCAAGCACAGGTCAATCAGTGTTGCTTGCTCTAGCCAGGTCAAATTCATGACTTGGCACCTCCATTGCTTCACAATGTCTCTTTTCTGTTTCCGATATCTAGGCATTGAGGGTGATTACAAACAGTTCAGTTCGAGAACCCGTTGAATGAGTAATCACGCCTGGTCTCGAAATTCTTTGCAACCCTCTTGGCAGCTCTGCAATAATCATCGAAGGTGGACTCGAGTTCAGCGTCAGAAGCATTAGCTTCGACCCATTGGTTGCTCAGGTACTCCTTGATTTTCTCTTCGAACTCCGGATCGAGTTTGCTCAGGAAGCCCTGAATTGCCTCCCGGTGGGTTAATCGAGCCGGCGGAACGAGCAATTTCTGGACTTGAACATTCAATGCTCTTATCAATCTGAACAAATTAGCCTGGTCAGAAACTTTAATCGTGCCATCCGAATAGGATTCGAGAATGCGATAAAGTGTCTGTACTGACCCTCGGGAGGATTCCCAAGCACGAGGATAATTTTGTATCACTTCTTTTCTGAACTCCTGGTATGTCTTTGAGAAAGAGTCGAGAGCTCGCCACTGGCTGCCGGTCTCCCGTGCAGTATATCTGACTAGAAACTCGTTCTTTTCGCCGACGGGAGTCTCATCTATCTCCATCATCCGCTCAATCTGTTCTAAGAACTGCGGGAGTTCCTCCGGGAGGGTATCATCGAAATGCGGAGCATTCTTTTCATACGCCTCTGGGACATGGTTCTCATCCGAATCCCAATCGTATCTGTCCACCATCCTACCGGCGGGTGGGTTCTCTTTGTCTTTCAAAGTGAAGGGTTTTGGGTTTTTATTTTTATTTTTATTTTTTTTTATGGGACGGGTTTTCGCAGTTTCTACGGGAGGATGGACTGGAGCAAGGCTCGACAGCGGTGTAAATGAATTTGTTTTAGACTCAAGTCAAGTGCCAGAGTATAGGTTTATTGAAACAAGTTCAATGGTTCTGAGTTACTGCGAAGATCGATGTAACGAATGTTGCACTTTGTGGCGGCAAGACCAATATAACTCTGGAGCTAGGCTCAACAAAATATGAGGGGCTTTGGTTTATACTCTGGTTTTATCTCCCGGAGGGACTGAGCGAACCACAAAATGGCTTGTACCAACGAAGTAGTAACAGTCCACAAGTCTTATTCTTGAGCAACAACTCCTGTCACCCCTCGCGGTGGGCTCCAGATGAAACGGTGCACTCGGGTGCAGCCGTGAAATCGATAGACCGGCGGTTGGACCAGCGCAGCGAGCTATCAACTCAACTAACACCAACCAAAACCAACCAAATCTAACTAATCTCACAAACTCCAATAACCGAAGCTAATCGTGTGTGTGAGTTCGGGGTAGTAGGACAGGCGTCTCGTCCCTCAAGAGTGTTGCTTTCAAGTGTTATCGACAAGCAGACCGCTAACTAAATTGTATAGTTTGGTTCAATTGCGAGTTTCAATTCAATATCTTTATCTCAGGAGCCTCCCGTAGGATTATTGTACAGTCTAGAGAGCTAGAATCGAGCACAGAATGCAGGTATTGTGTACTAACAACGCTACGGTGTCCACTCTTGCCACAGAGCAGTCAACCGGTAGACCGAAAGGTCAGAGTTTTCCTTTATTTCCTCAAACAGATCTCTTGACAGAGCTAAGCTCAATGGCGGCGGAAGAGAGCAAGCTCAATCGACGGCAAGATCTGTAGAACGGCTGCTTTCCACGGGCGGCAGGACTGGCTTAGTCCTCCGCACTTACAGTGGTCTTAAAGGGCGTGGTTCACGGAACGTACTAGCTCGCCAGTCTGATTGCTTTCCAACAAATCTGATTTGTCTCTCTTATCTCTGAGGTACTAACAGCGGGGGGCTGGATTCACTAGTTTACATTGGTGTATCTCTACTGTATTTATACAAACTGAGGGAGCGAAAAGGAAATATTCGGAATGGTTCCGGAATGTCGTGAGATGGTATAATTATGTCGTGATTGATCCTCCGGGAGGATCTACGGGCGAGCAGCCAATGGCACCCTTGGTATTTCCTCGACCGTGGGTTCATGGCAACCGGAGGCAGGCTGCCCGGCCGTGTCTTATTTCTCTAATCTTGTCTTCTTGTGAGTCTCCCGTCAGGCACTCTATGGTTGAAGCTGCCTGCCCGGAGGGCATGGTGCTCTCCCGGAGGTTAAACCCTTCTACGGTAGCCTTCACATCTCTAAATTTTGTCTTATCCCAACACTCTGCCTGGAGACCTTACGATCACACGTGCGCGTGTAGTGATCAACTGTCGAGGATCTCCACCCGAAACTCAAGTCCCGAGATTAATCATCTGCCAGCAGACAGCTCCGCCCGTAGAGTAGTCTCTCCCGGAGAGCCCTGGCTGTCCCATATCCTCTCTCTAGTGTAGTCTTTTGGACATGTTCTCTACAACCTTCCCGGAGGATGGTTTATATGAATGGTCACTAGTCTCGTCTTTCTACTTCAACCTAAACTCTGGTGCATCATTTGCACCGGCGCTCATCTTGATTCTCTGATCCGAGTTGCACTCGAGCGGCTCAACGGTAAACCCAGACAGGTCTCCCGGCGGGCCGAAACTCAACTTGAGTTGAGACTGCCGCCCATAAGGCTGATGCTCTCCCGTAGGGGCTGATACTCTCCCGGTAAGCTGTGAAGCCACCGGTAGAGCTCAGTCCACTTGCCGGGAGAGTCATTCTAAGTTCAACTTTGTTATTCTTCAACAAGGCCCCGCTAATAGCGTTCAGCCGCTAAGACCCATAATTCCTCTTGATCACCTCTAGCACTCAAAGAGTCTGGTGGTAAGCCAACTCTCAGAGCTCAACGGTTGACTCGAAAACCAAACACCTCTCCCGTAAGGAAGCCTTGTTGGGCATCGAGTAACTAGTGTCCCATTGACTTTCAGCCGTCATAGGTGTAGAATACCACTCCGAGGAGAGTGTACTCTCTCTAATCCTAGTCTCCCTTTGACCTTTGAATAGGTTCAGAATTGAAAGAAAACTGGTAGTTTTCATGCGTGCTTTGGTACACGCCCTATCACCGGCGCCGCTGATGACGGTCGCGCCACCAGTGTCCCGTCCGGCGCAACGGAGTCGCCAGCTTGCATCCCTTGCCCGGGTGCGTGTGACGCGCCTGGCTCCGCACCTGCGCCTCCGCCTCCGCCTTCGACTGGCGGTTCCGCACCTGCACCTTCGACCGATGGTCTCGCGCCCGCACCTGCGCCTCCGCCCGACGGTCCCGCACCTGCGCCTCCACCCGACGGTCCCGCACCTGCGCCTCCACCCGACGGTCCCGCACCTGCGCCTCCGCCCGACGGTCCCGCATCTGCGCCTCCGCCCGACGGTCCCGCGCCCACACCTGTGTCTGTGCCTGCGCTCGACGGTCCCGCGCCTGCGCCTGACGGCCCTGCGCCTGCGCCCGATGGTCCCGCGCCCGCACCTGCGCCAGAGGCTCCCTCTGACATGCCCTCTACGCGTCGTCTGGTACGCTCCTCCTCATCTGGTTTGTGTTTGGTTAGTCTCTGCCCAAGTTTGCCTGCAACAACACTCACTGAATGTCTTCTCCAAAAAGCGCACCATCGATGCCTCAGCATTCTGATATCCGACCGGGTCGACGTTGTACCACTTCTTGGGATTAAGTCCCGCCGTCGTTCCGGAGTGTACACTGGTACATCAAGTTAGTCTCTTTGCGCCATATTTCCCACATAGCTTACCTTCGGACCCCTATAGCGCCCCCGAGTTCTCCAATTGGTCCGCACAGCATTATGGCCACATTCATCGAGAACCGCTCCCGGATGGTGTCCGCAAGAGGCTGCAGGTAGAGTCCCGCATTCTTGAGGGTGCTGTATTACTTAGTAAGTCGACGTCGCCAACTGATGTCGCCGTTTTACTCACGCGTGCAGCTCTTCAGCGGTATGAGAGCTTTCCTCTGCGCGGCCCATCTCCCATGCCCGCAGTGTTTGCGCGTGCTCCTTGTTCTGCGCCGCAACCACCACCGCCTTGAATTCCGCGGATTCCTCCTCCCATGCCTGGCGCGTTACGTTCCCCCGCACCTTTACCTCGTGGGGCGCAGGGAGGTCCAGATCTTTCGCCCGCTGCACCTCTGACTTCCACGCCACCTCGAACCGGGCCTTGACGCGTTCGTCGTAGTGAAGTTTCGAGTAATACTGCCAGGTTTGCATTTTCGCTGGCTGCACCGCGCCAATGTTTGCGCCCGCTGAAAAGAGGTCCTTGAACAGATTTTTCTGCCCCTGCTCCACGCCGCCACCGTAGTGCGAGCGATACCAGCTTCCAATGCGCTAGCATGTAGTCAGTTCCTGCCCATTTTGGTCAATTTATGTGGGCACTCACTCCGCGTATGGTAGAACTAATCTTGGTCCGACGGTCGGCTTCCTCCTGAGTGAGGCTGCCCTTGTCCGGGTCGGGCGCGTTCGGGTCTGTTGGATCCTCGACATCCACCTCCAAATCCTCATCGTCCTTCAAGTCGTATCCGTATTTCTGAATATAGAGGTTCGTGATGTTGTCGTAGAATGTTCCCAGCTGCGTGGTCCCCATTCGCTGCGCGGACATCCACTCTTCCGAGCGCGTTGAGAAGAACTTGAGTTTTGTCCCGTGCACCCATGACACTTTGCCGGGCTTTTTGCCCGTGCGCCGCACTCTCTTCCTAGTGGGTTTCGAGGCTGTCGAGGGGATTGCGTTATTACTGCGCGTCATTTTGTGTTCACTGAGGGACGTTGACCGTTTCAAGCTAGCTGTGTTCGCGGGAGATGAGCCAACAACTTACTATCATCAAACGTATCAAATAAACAATAACTGCTGCATCACGCCGATTAGGGGCTGAAGCTCAAATAATCCCCTCCAAGTCTTCTTTCTCTGCGCCACCCGGTCACTGTTCTGGTGGGCTTCAGTTGTGCCGCTCCGTTGCATTGACCCCCCGTTTACTTATCTTAGCCAGGTAACTTGTGTGTCAAATTTCGAAGCGGACGCCAAAACGACGTGTGTTTGTCTGCAGGCTTCACGTAGAGGGCATTGCCAAACAAGGGAATAGCGCGGAGAGTACAAGCAGCAGGGAACTATGTGAAGTACAACAACAAACGCGAGGTGAGAACCACCCTCAGAGTCCATTGAAGACATATATACTCCCCCCCCAAGTCCTCCTCAAGTCCTCACGCCTCCGGCTCGTCCCTTTTTGCGCCACCCCCGTTGCGGACCAAATTGTCTGCGTAAGTCATTGCTGCGTCGTACCCGACAACAGGCTGGAGCGGCCCCGCCTGGATGTCGGCAAATGCCCGAGTCCTTGAGTGATGGACGGCGCCCCTCGCGCTGACATAGAATATGTCGCCACGTGAAGGACCCTGCTCGCGGTCGCGCTGGTCCACTGCCGCGCGAGAGATGCTTGAGACTGCGGCCGATGGATCAGCGCGAGAGACGGGGACGACGGGGACGGGCGCGCGCGAGACGTTGGGGAGGGGTGCACGCGAGATGGATTCCTCGTTGGGGGCGGCTCCGTCGGTCATGGCGGTTGAGGCCCGCTCATGGCGCGAGGCGGAGGAGGCCATGTTCGATTGCGCGCGTTGTTTGCCTTTCGCATCAGCGTTTGGCGCAGGGAAACTGGATACCGAGAGTGACGAAGCGGATGACATTGTCGGCGACGTCGCTCGAGTCGGCGGTCCGCTGGCGCTGGCGATTCCACCATCCTCGGCCACAGTGGCCGCTGCATTGTTGTCACCGCCGCTGGTCGCCGCCGCCGCCGCCTTCTTCCTTTCCGATGGCGTCGGGGAGTCCGGGAGAAAGAAGAAGTCGGAGTCGACAGAGCCGTCATCGTCGGCACTGGTGGACCCTGTGTAGGACAAGATGGGTGCTTTCCGAGCGCGAGGAGGCCGACGTCTGCCTCGTCGCGGCAGTGTATCTGGAACGCTCGGAGATTGCAATTCTGCCTTGCGCTTCGTCGCCATTCGACCTGACTCGCGCTTAACAGCCGGACTCGCCTCCAGTTTGACCGCCGGGCTCCACTCCTGTTTGACTGTCGGCCGCGAAGACACCCCACCCTCCTCCTTTTTAGTGTTCTCCTTTTTCACCGCGATCTCCTCCTTCACGGTCGCCCCACGTTGTAGGTTCCTCAGAGTCTCGGCGACGACCTGCCGCGAGTGTGTCGGGCAGCCACGGACACATGCCGTTGGATGCGAGACACATTTCCGGTGCCGGTGAAAGCAGTATTTTGCCCAGAGGGCCACGACATCGGACCAGACATCGAGACTCGCAACAGCCACGGCCGATTCTTGAGTCAGTCCCAGTTGGGCCTTTGCCCGCATACAATCCACTCTAGCGGTCAGTTGGTCTTCGCCATTCTCTCCGCTTCAAGTAAAAACTGACTTGAGACTGTAGACCCCTTCACGTAGCGGGCCCATAAGTAGCCAGTAG
Source organism: Mycena alexandri (assembly GCA_029233265.1). Classification (NCBI taxonomy): domain Eukaryota; kingdom Fungi; phylum Basidiomycota; class Agaricomycetes; order Agaricales; family Mycenaceae; genus Mycena; species Mycena alexandri. The sequence goes on along the minus strand of JARJCM010000088.1, from coordinate 102,408 downwards.
GTCTTGTTGCGTCGGCTGGAGAAATGAGCATGGCTGAGAAAGTTGTCGCCCAGATGTTCGGGAACGAAGCAAGGCACAAAGTCCGTGGGCGGCGCAGCAAGTGCGTTGAGGACGTCTGGAATCATGGTCGTCCAGACGGTGTGTCACACATAGTCACGCTATCGGGATGTCTCCGATATCACCAACTCACTGACAAGAAATTATTGTGCTGAACCCCGGGTGTTCTCAACAAAATCAGGGATTTTTACAGAGCCTGGTATAGTGCCCTTTGTCCCATTTAATCAAAAGCCTAAGAACCAAAGCGTGCAGGTGAGCCAGAAAAAAAATCAAACAGCTGCTAAAATCACTAACACACTGTATTCCACTCCCCGATAGCGCCGATATTCAGCTTGCGGTGTCTTATGTGAAGTTAATACTCCCCGCAACCACTCACCGATTTTTTAGGCTGTTCGCGTAAGTGGTTGGCAGCATATTCTTGAAAAAAATCCGAGAAGAACGCGACAGAGGGCCCATAATAAGGAAAAATGTCTTCCATATCACCAACACGTCAAGTTGAAATGCCGGTTTCCATAAATGCCTAGGGGAACTTACCCGACTTCCCCCTTGTTCCAGAAACGCACACTTCCACTGCTTCAACATCACCGATGGCTGACACACCCGGCAACGCCAGCGCAGAACGCCTCAGTAGGGCTCAACGCAGAGTAAAGCGCCTAAAACATAGGGCGGCGCAACGTCGCTATCGTGAAAGGTTCGTCGACTTGTGGACTCGTGGATGGCATGGCGCAGACCGTGATTCACCCAAAAGGAACCAAGATGCTCTTCGCGCCCAGGCTAGGACTCAGATGCAGGTGTACGAGGTCTTCTCGCTCGTAACGATGAGGTGACTGATATTTCAGACAGGCACCGCGCGCGCATTCAGAAATCAGAGGAGCTCAAAGCCCAGGCGAGGGAGGTGCGCCGCGAGACAGACGCCGGGTACAGGGAGCGGTAAGCACCCCAACAACGACTGCGATTAAGTTTTAAGCCCTCATTCATTGCCAGACGCGGCCAGAAAAAAATTATTGCCAGATTTGGCCAAGAAAGTTTCGACGACATCTATGTACCACTCTATGCGATTCATGGCAACGATACCCACAAGCTGCGGTTTGTAGAAGAGAGGCCCGGGACCGCGCACTTGGCGAAGGACAGCTGCGATCGCAAGAGACGTTGAGGCGGGGGCGCCGGGTTTTGTTTATCTACACAAAAAGAAATTCGGCATGAAGAATGGATTGCAGCGTGTGTTGAATGTAAGAAAGTGACAGCAAGGACGGAGGGGTTACAGTGCAGCGTCTACGGGCCCCAACCTGCGCCAGAATTCTCCCAAGAATTCTCCCATACAGCCCAGCCATCCGAGGCGCCAGAACCACCCCAGCCATCCGAAAGGGCACTGTTGTCCCAGCGGCCCAAAGTGACGGCGCCGTTGCCCCAGGTACCGAATACCTGGGAACGCATGGTCGTTTCCTCCTGGGGGAACTGGATTTCCTCGTCGTACACTTTGATTCTGGTCAGCGAGAGTAAGCGCCAGACAGACGACGCGAGATACCTGGCGGAAGATTCTGCACAGCTCGCCAGCGGGCCCAATAATCGGCAATATAGCGCTGCTTGAGGTAGCGCATAAACCTTTCTGAAAGAAACTGTCAGTAAGTTGTCAGGCGGCGAAGAAAACAACCAACTGCTGGGTCGCGGAACGCCAACACGCTTCCTCGGCTTGCGAGTGGGGTGCAGGTTGAACGAGCGACCGCAGTGCGGGTCCAGGTTACCACAGGTCCTGCGTGGCATGGTGGGCTGCTGAAAGTTGCACGACTCGCCCACTATCGTTCGGAAATATTATTCCGCTATCAGTGATGAAACTTACGCGGCGGTCAGCAGATCAACTGACCATGCCCGCGCCATCTGATGCGAGTGACGACCGTCCTTTTCTTACAAACATCACCACCACACCATGTCCAGCGGCGCGAGACCCCACCTCAAGGTCGATACCTCGCTAGCCCTCACCGCAGGTCCAACAAGCTCCACCACCGATGATGAGCTACCCCCGTTGATTCCTTGGAGTCCGACTTCAGGAACATAGTACGATCGCCACCTTACGCGTCAACCCCCACTGATTTGATGTGCAGCAACTGTAACCACGCACCGTCGCAATCCAAAGGCGGCCGACCGGCTCCTGTGGGGCCTTGGCTGATTGTGTCGTACGATGTTGCTTGTAAAGTCGGTCGGATTGGGGGGCGTCTTGCAAAATTTTAGTTATATTTTGAATACATCCATTCACGGGAATTGTTTCGACAGAGTAACAAATTCACGAGCTTTCATCGTCGCTCACGACAGTATCGACTGGCAGCTTGGGAAACACGAGACCATCCCAAGCATGAGGTACGGCGGTAGCGTTAACCCAGTTGGGGAAGGCTTCCGCCAGCGCCTGCTCCTCGGCAAAGTGTCGGTGGGGCTGTTGTGTGATGAACTTGCGGCAGGAGGACACGGGGCACTTCCAGTCTTGGTCCAGCCAAAGCCTGATACATGCATAGCAATGGCTGTGACCACAGAGATAGCTGGATGGAAACAATGTGAGATTCAAAAAAACACGAAGAAATTGCAAGCGCGAGACTGACGCAACAGGGTGAGACTTGACCGCTGTGCAAAGGGAGCAGCGCTGCGAGGGTCGGGTGGGCACCAGTGGAACGGGGAGGCGCCCTTCCTCGTAGAGATCTTCGCGGGTAAGAGCGGTGGTCCGAGGTTCACGATAACCAGGTTGCACGTGAATTTCCTTGCGTCGGGCGCGAATAGAAACAACGGTAAGGTTTTTGGGGGGTCGTTCGCTTTGAGCGCTCTGCCCCAGAAGGACACGGGTGCGCTCGCGCTCGGCGGGAGTTTGCTCCGCAAATTTTTTGCGTTTCTTGGAGGACGCTGTATATTAAAAGGGTTCAGTGCACATTTATGACATAGGTCTATGGAAATAATCACCGGTGGTGCTTGCGGAATTTGAAGCGCTCGACATAGGGGCAAGCGCAGGAAGTGAAGTGCAAATTGTTTGCTGCCGGGGTTTCAGAAAAACAAACCAAGCTTGAGTTTGTGAACATCGCGCCAAGCAAAATCCGACCGCCCATCTCGAACGATGAGTACCCGCGGAAAGCGCAAGAGGAAGACGGGGGACACGGGGATGTATATTCATCAGCCCAGCATCGCCACAACATACGAGCAGTCGGCGGATGGACGGCGCGTGCTTGCCCGCTCAAGTGCGGTAGATACGTCAGTCCCGGCGGTGCCCAGCTACCATGCGGTCGATACGGAGATGGAGGAGGCCATGGAAAGGGTGGATTTCTCATATTTGTGCGGGGCCATAGAGAGCTGGGATGAAGGCGCCCCGGAAGAGGAAGGTGGGGAAGGTGGACAGGACGACGGAATTACGCTTCGTATGGGGTCCCTGGAGACAACGCATTTGGAGCGATGGGAGGCTGCGGTACGTGCCTCTTGCTGCCTGCACGACCGCGCGAATGATTTTGATTGAAAATGTGTAGGACACGCCGATGAAGGTGTTTGTGAAATATCATCGCGACGAAACGCTGGACGAGATGCTGAGATTGGAGGGCCGGGGCTCTACCGACGTCTACCAGCAATGCGCAGCATGCAAATGCGCCGATCCTCTATTTCGGTGCGCGCGACAAACCTGTGTCGGGGCGGCGATGTATTGCGAGCCGTGTATTGTAAACTTGCACCGCGCGTTGCCAACGCATTCAGTTGAGGTGCGTCTTCAGGCCGTCGGGATGCTGTAACGCGCTCACAACGTGCACAGATGTGGACGGGGGAATTTTTTGCCCCTTTGTCGTTGAATGATTTGGAGTTGGACGCACGCATTCAGCTGGGGCACCCACCGGGATCTTTCTGCCCACGCTCACGACCTGCACACAAAGACTTCGTGATAATAGACGTCCTTGGAATTCGAGTCGTGAAGTTGAGCTTTTGCGGTTGCGATTCAAGGGTCGAGCATCGCCAGCAGCTAATGCGAGCGTGTCTCTGGCCGGCAACGTCTGTGGACCCACAGACGTGCGCAACGGTCAATGCTATCACACACCCAGGATAGAATTATTTTAGCCTAGATTAAAAGGCTAGTCAAAATAACTTGTATTAGTAGGAAAATACATCGTAATTAAAATAACGAGAGGTTACGACGTAAAAAAGCCTTCCCAAGGTGAGACGACTCGAGGACAGCTTTCTGAACCAAGGAGTCAGCTTGAATAAGGCATGGAAGATAGGAGTCTCAAACCTTCGCGAGTTTGTTGCCGTATTCAACGGAATTGATTCGCCTTGAAGTCACGCCGTGCGAAAGGGCTCATGAAAGGCGAGGTTTCAGGAGGCCTTTACAACAGCGTGAAAGAAGGCGTTTACGAACGAGTCAAAAGGCCTGTCAAAACAAAAGGTTTTGAAAGGTCTTTCAACGCAGTTGAAACAAAGAGTTTTCCTAATTAGGAAAACGCGTCTGAAAACCACAGGTTTTCATCTACCCTGGGGTGCACCCCAGGGTACACCTTCGGGTACACCCTCGGGTACACCCGCAGGTACACCTTCGGGCAGGGTTGGGGAGCCTTGGACCCTCGATACAAAAGGTAAGTGTCAAACCCCGAATCCCACGAGGGATCGGGTAGATATATTCAATGTAGTACTTACACGATACGCCTTACGTATTCTACCCATATCCTCCCGCGTCCGTCTTCGCCGCGCGTCCGTCTTCGTGGATCTGAGCAAGGTGTTATTGAGTTCAACGTTTTTTTTTGCCTTGTGAAGGGCACGCACTTAAGATTCAAAACATTCGAGTAGAATGCGCGCCGCGCGCGATGTATTCAATCCGCCTCAGCCTGTAATATATACATCAGATACCTGGAAAAGCAAGTCAGCAAACGAAATGAAAATGAAGGAAGAAAAACGCACCCTATGTACGCTCTGCTCGAGCTGCTGCGTTCCATCTATGTACAATAAGTATTTACAATTAATACGATCCGAGCCACGCGTGCTGCAAATCAATCCTGAACAAGGTGAGCAACGCCAGAAGGCCAAGAGAAATACGACTCACCGTTCTTCGCGTTCACCGAGGAGGGTCAACGCCGCGCGCACGCGCTCGTAGACCTTCAAGAAACCCCCGTGCCTTTGGAGCCACCAAAACTCTTGATGGCGGACGTTGCATCGCGGTGCAAGACACTGAAAATCCGCGCGACCGGTGTCCTCGATGTCGAGGAGAACGTGGCAAAGTCGTTCTGGAAGGAAAATGAGCAAAAGGCGTTCCAAGGAGGAGAAACTCACCCGCGACCATGCGATTGCGCACACGGAAGGACCACAGCCAAAAGTGCGACTGGAGTACGTCGCATTTTCGATACCCTCGCTGGCGCCTGGGGACATCGACCGCGACGCCGATCTTGAAGCGAAAGTGGGCGAGAAACTCCTTGTCGCCGATGCGATGGGCGTGCCAATCCCCCAAGATCCAGTCGTCGACGAGTCCGAGGACGTAGAGGAAGCCGGGGCCCTCCCGCGCGAATATATTGGGGAACCCGGCCAGCGCTGCGATACGAGCGAGGGGGTGCAGATTGTTGCTTCAAGTCCGTGAGCGACGGTCGCGAACGAGGGGAACGCCGTGCTCACATTTGTTTCAGCGACGGGGGTGTGAAGAGATAGAGGGCGCGCAGGCCGCAGGCGGCGCCGTAGTATTCGCACCACTGGAGGGGGGAGAGGGGCGGCGCGTAGAAGAGATGGTCGATCAGCGCGGCGACGAGAAGGGCGGCGGCGGCGACGGCGACGAGCACGAGCATAGTGGTGTTGGTGTTGGTAAAGGGTGGTGGTGTTGGTTGGCGCGCCGCTCCCGACAGATTGACCGATTCGGGACGGTGGTGGTGGTTGGAGGTCAAGGGAGGTCGGCGTCAACGGGCCGCGCAACCGCGCTTTTATAGGTCGGCGCGAGTGCTGGTGGGGTTGGGTGTCGCTGCGCTGCGCCGCTCCCGACGGATTGACCGATTCGGGACGGTGGTGGTGGTTGGAGGTCAAGAGAGGTCGGCGTCAACGGGCCGCGCGACCGCGCTTTTATAGGTCGGCGCGGGGGCTGGTGGGGTTGGGTATCGCTGCGCTGCGCCGCTCCCGACGGATTGACCGATTCGGGACGGTGGTGGTGGTTAGAGGTCAAAAGAGGTCGGCGTCAACGGGCCGCGCGACCGCGCTTTTATAGGTCGGCGCGGGGGCTGGTGGGGTTGGGTATCGCTGCGCTGCGCCGCTCCCGACGGATTGACCGATTCGGGACGGTGGTGGTAGTTAGAGGTCAAAAGAGGTCGGCGTCAACGGGCCGCGCGACCGCGCTTTTATAGGCGGGGCGGAGGCGGGCGAGCGGGATTCGGAACGACGGCGGCCCGAAGGGCGTCGGGCGTGAACCGCGAATTCGAAGGTGGTAGGGTGGGTGAGCGGGAACGGTGCAGGTCGCGAGGGTGGGCGGTGGTGGGGCGTCGAGAGAGAGGTCGAGAGAGAGAGGTCGAGAGAGTCGGAGACGCCGTCGAGATGGACGAGTGGCTCGCACTCGGGGACCTCAATGCCGTCGGTCTCGAGTACGTCGGGGGTCGGGGCGCGGGGCGGGTGCAGCGGGCCGGGATGCCGGACGGTGAGGGACATTTCGGGAAGAGCGCGCGCGCGTGTTTGTGAGTGGGGAGCAAAGGGGTATGCAGGTCCTCGACCATTTCCAGGCCCACATGGACCCGTGGGCTTGTACTCGATTTTTAATGCAATAAAAATTGGTTTTGGCTGCGAGGTACGCATTAGTTCGGGCGGGAGTGGTCGAAAAGCTTATCGCGCTTACCAAAAGCAAGGGAGAGATGTAGTCCATCGTATGCGTGAGTGTTGGGCGGCTGGGATAAGACGCGATGGAGCTAAATTCGAAGATGGGTCAAAAAATTCGAATTAGCGGGTCAGAGAAGAAACAGACCTCAGACTTTCTCTCGCCGTTCCAGGTGAGCGTAGAAGGTGTTTTGATGATTTTCAGGCCAAATTGCCCGCGTACGGGAATATTTGTTGCAATAATAATAAAAATTCCTCCTGACTGCGCAGACAAGGATTAGTTACGTGGGGAGGGAACAGGGAGCTTATGGGGCTTACCAAAAGCATGATAGGGATGCGAGACATTGCCCGCGAGAGTTTTGAGCGGCTGGCAGTAAAGGTGCTGGTGCTGTAATGGAATATGGTCAAAAGGGCGAAAATATCGAGTCAGCGAAAACTCACCTTGAAGTGCTTTGTGGGCGCGACTGGGAGCACGGGGGTCATTGAATGAGTTTTGAGGAGAATTCGCGCCGTCGAGAGCCTTTGCAATGGAGAATTCGCCTACACCTTCGGGGAGGCTCAAATGCGGGTCGTGATTTTGAGAGAAAAAAAGTGCCGCGGGATCGTGCGGAAGCCCAGAGAGTTCAAGAAGCACAGGGGAAACCGGCTTGGAGCTTTTGCGTGGACTGAAAGTCTCGCTGAGTGATTGACACCCGGGGGAAGGTCAGCCATCGCGCGTTTGGCGCCAGGGTCGAAGCAGTGAGCGAGGCCGGGGGATGAATGGCAATAATTGGAGTGAAATGGTGCCCCAGAAGGCGAGTGAGACCGGTATTGAGCCACTTGCGGGTCTTGATTCCGGTTCGCGGGTCAGGGAAATTTCCCCACCGACGCTCGGCGATATTCAGCGCAGTGAGTGGTTAACACATCGCTGGCCGCTCGCCTTGTTCCCTGCGAGCTCCACCGGTCACACCGAGCGATCTACGCTCGGTGGACTGTCGTGGTGATGGTCGATGGTAAGCCTGTCACTACCCATGTCACACCTGTGACCCTGGAAACTCCTCAGAAATTCTCAAGAAATATTTTCAACGCGCCCTCAGGCTCGCGGGGCTCGTTCTTACAGTACACGCCGTTAATGACAAAAAATCGGATATTATTCGCTAGGGTAGTACAGACGGGTCGGTATTTAAAGCTCATCTCGTGAATATACTGATTTAGCCCTGTAGAACAGACGTTAATGCAAATGTCTGAGGTGAACGTGAAAAAAAAATACCCTCGACAGGTTGACAATCACTGCTCGATCATCTGAGAACTCGTAGCGCGCGCAGTGACTGATAATGGCGGCAGGGTCAACACTGACAACGTTGCTTGACATCTTGGACGAGTACGTTGTCGCAGGAAAATGAGGGAAGTCTTTGAATGGATCGTTCTTGCCTCCGGGAAGAGGCGCCTGGTGCCGAACATTAAATTCCACCCCGCGTTTGCCGCCCGCGTTAACAACGATCTCCTCGATGCTGCCCGCCCAGGTGATCCCTGCATCGTCGACGTACATAACGAGGCTGTTACCAAGATGCGTGGAGGCTCTGGAGTAGTTCACCCCGTCGTACTGATAATGCGCGGGGTGATGTTCGACCATTTTGGCGTTGGACTTGACCGGCGGGTTTCTATCTCCAAAGTTGAGGCCGAGGTGGACCGTAAAGAGCCGATGAAATTCGCGCAGGACAGCGGGGCAGTTCGGCCGACTTATCCAGCGGCGAAGGTTTGCACTGCGGATCCAGGTATTCAGCAGTGTTGCTTCATGTTGCCCTATTTCGTTGTGAGCATTCGTTTGAATTTATCATAGGAAAAACTCACCACCAAGATGATCGTTCGTGTTTAGCTTGCCCAGTTCACCAATGAGGCGTTCAAGGGGGAAGGCCCACCAGGACAAGACTGGCCCGAAAAGAAGCATAAAATCGTAAACATGCAAAGCAACATGAGGGTTTGTCCTGGTCCTGGGAGTGTTCGTATGCGGATATAGCTTTGTCAGGGGTCCGAGCCATTGCTGGATAAAGACGCGGTAAGCCGTAGCGCGCGCGCGCGATGTAGCATAACGGCAAGCGATGGTGATTGCCTGGTACAGCGCCATGCTATGGGCGAGGAGCCGGCGAAAATGAGATGCATTGGGACCTTCTTTCTCCGCCCATAGGATCGTGAGGGCAATAGGGAGATAGATAGTTGATGTCGTACGCCATTCATCCGCCTTGAGGCTACCAGCACCGGCCTCTCCGAAGTTTCTGGGGACATGATTGACCCATGCAGGAGTTGTAGTGTTCGCGATGACGTTTTGAATGAAGCGGATGTCCTCCTTTGTAATGGTCTTCGGGCGCGGAACGTAGTCGGGGTCGATAAGCGGTTTTTTCAGACGCTAGGGGATACAAGGAAATCAGTTAAATAGGTCAAATGCACGCGTCCGAGCGGACTTACCCAGGCGATTAAAAGATCAACGAGAGGTGCTTTCTTAAGCTTTTTGAGGTGCTTATCGTGCTGAAGATTACGGTGCTGCGGCCCCCACAAGTTGAGCGACCAGCAAACAAACATAAGGGCGAATTTCGTTTTAGCCTGCATCTTTTTATGCAACTCCGTTTTGGTAAATACCTCTCGCACAGTTACCTCAAGAGGTGGCTCGCGGTCGTCGTCGCTCTCGTCGTCACCGTCGCTGCTCTCGTTGTCGTTGGCGCCGGCGCCGACGGGCAAAACATCGGTAAAGGAGCGTACAAGAAGACGATGAAGAGCCCGGATTTCCTTCTCGAACTTCAATTTCGCCTTGGGGACAGGGGGGATGAACTCAGTCGGAACTGGCAATTCAACTTGATCGCGGACAATGACCGGGTTCTCAGGGTCGAACTCCGCAAAGTCGAAGGCGTAAGCAGGCGGAAGGTCGTCGGGTATTCCTGCATCGTTCATATTGATTTTGAGGACCTCTCGGGCATTGAACGCCGCCAGTCCCTCCAGCCCACAGTGCATGAATTCAGAAGGAACCATACGGGTCGGGTTCCAGTACGGGAGCCTCCACATTTCGGACCAGCGGAGACCGTCGGCCTTGTAGATTCGTTTGCGTTCGCCGAGGGTATTGGCATCCCGCCAGGCTTCAGCCTGACTGCGCATATGAGCCACATCTCTGAGCTTCCAACTCTCGCAATCAGTCCTGTACGCATGTTTGCGTCCACGACAATCACAAACGGTGCACAAGATGTGCGAGTTGTGCTGAGCCGCGCCTATGACGTCGCGTTGTGCGGGTAAATCGTCGACAGAAAGGATGAAGGCAAGGTCCATGGTACGCCCGGACTCGCTGGCTCCTGTTCTCGAAAGGTGGATGCCGCGTTCCCACCCGATGACCCCAACGTCGACCATAGGCCGGAGATAGGGGTTCAGGTGCTCGCCGTGAGGAGTATTGGGACCAGTTAAGACTTGTACGAATAAGTTGTCGGGCTTTTGGCGAACGGCAAGACTGAGATTAGCACAGTAAGCAGTGAGGACGCCAATCGAAGCAGAACTTGAACGGTTCCGACTGCCATGGGGTGGGAAGTAGTCCAAGCTGAAGCCGAAGAGGAGTCGCATTCTCTTGTTGGGGCCTCGATTAATGAAGAGTTCACCATCGGGGCCGACGAACTCTTGTATGAGGGTGCCGTTTAAAATGTTATCCACGTAATCCGAATCCGAATCCGCCTTGCCCTGCATGCTGACCCCCCAGGCGAGCGCGTTGTCGCAAGCGTCGTCCATCTCTTTCTCAATACCGGGAGTGGAGAGCAAGCGGGCAAGATAGTCGAGAAATGAATGAGACAGGAAGGGTTTAATGGGTTTCCCGCTTTCGGTCAGCAACGGCGTCTCGCACTGAGATTGACCATCTACGCCGACGATTTCATTTTCACAAAATGCGGGCCATGTCGGTTCGGAAGAGGTAGAAAGAGTGGGAGGATGGATGTGATGGCACGACTCGCAGGTCGCATACAAGACAGTTTTGCCGTCCAAATTCAGCTTTTTCATGGCACTATACAGAGTGGTCGGTAGGTCCTTTAACATGTCCTCTTGTATCACATCGTAGGAGGAATTTCCCTGCGCGTCCGGCTTCAAACGCGCCGACATGGCCAGCTTGATCAGCAGCGTGATAGCGCTGAAGATGAAGTCTGTATTGGCGATGGCCACACCGAGGATGACGTTGCAAACGAGTCCGAGGATAATCATGATTTGGGCCATGGCATCCAGCTTCTCGATAGGGTTGTCCAATGCGTATGCTGAGTCCAAGTTAGCTTTAATCATCCGTCGAAGAGCGAAAGTAAATACCTGAGTCGTAGTACAGAGGCCGTTCATCTTTCGGGAGATTGGCCGTGAATTCTTTCAGCAGGCTTTCGAGCCTGCGCATCTCATCAACTACGCGCTCTTTCTCCGCAGTTTCCTGGAGAGGCTGCAAGGTGTTGACGACAACATCGAGCTCGCCCTGCGCATGGTCTACCGTCGCCCACAGTTCATTTGCGCTCTTCGACTCAAGATTGGCAGGCTGGAGACTCGCTATCGCGCCTTCAATTTTGGACGAGAGAAGGGCCAGGACGTTCGCTCTTTGGATTTGCCGGGTGATTTGCACGCGAGCGGGACGTTGTGCGGGAGGCGTGAAAGCCTCAGCCACCACTGCCTGGATGCTGGTATGTGCCTCAGCCAACATGGCGCGCGGAGAATGTGCTTGGGGAGCGCTCGAGGTAGGTAGGCCGTCGGAGAGAACAAGGCGGGCCATGGCGTCCGCCATGCTTCTTCGCTGTAGCCTCGAGTCAGGACCAAGGCAGGGTCTCAGGATATTGAAGTACTCACGTCTGCGCCAGGGTTCTCGGCTTCGTTTGAAGCTTGAGACGCATTCTTTTTGGCCTTCAATATCCGTTAGTTGGAGGCTTAGCGTGGAAGGGAGGAAAAGACGTACCCATTCTTCCTGCTCGCGAAGGTGTTCCTCTTCGTTCAGAACTGCGTGGCGCGACGGGCGACACGAACAGTCGCAGTGGCGCGCGCGGGGCATGGTGGTGTGTGGCTCAGTGGTTGACACTAAGGCACTGAACACTGGGGAGCAAGCGAGGGCGCTTCTGGCTCGCGCGTGGACTTTATACGACGCAGAAACGGCTGAACCTTGTCCTAGATGCGGGAGGGACAAACGGATGTCCGCCTTGGTGCAATCACCGGCCGTTGGCGACGCGGGGCCATACATGGATATTGTTGGGGGGATTTACCTCCAAGAATATAAACGTATGTCCATCTTGAGTACAAGGGCAGAGCCAGTTGCCGAGTGATCTACACTCGAGAACATGGGATTGGAGAGAGACTATACGGTGGGGCGATTTAACCCGAAGAGTATAAACATATGTCCATCTTGAGTACAAGGGCAGCCAGGTGCCGAGGTCTTGAGTTTGGTTCGCGGGTCAGGTTTTGAGATTGAATTTGAGGACGACCATATTGTAGCGCAGCGAGTGGTTAACACATCGCTGGCTACCGGCTTGTTCCAGTAGTCACACCGAGCGATCTACGCTCGGTGGACATGGTGGTCGAGAACAAGGGTGTCACTACCCTTGTCACAACCTGTGACCCCCTAGAAATTCTTTGCTCGCGCTCGATAAATATTGACAACGCAGAGGGCTCTCGCGACTCATTCTTACAGTGCAAACAGTAGCTAAATGAATATTCATTTGCCCGCGACCCTTCTCGCGGGGGTCGGGTAAGATATTTTCACATGTAGAATACTTACATAGTCGCCCTACGTACTCTATCCGTATTCTTCTGCACAGACTGCAGTCCGAACTCGCTCCTCCATTCCCTGAGCATCTGCACCTCACGACCGTCTTCGAGGATTCGAAGGTGAGAGGGTGGGTGGGCGGCAACGCAGGTCGCGAGGGTGGGTGGTGGGGCGTGAGGGAGGCCGAGAGAGAGAGATCGAGAGGAGACGCCGTCGAGATGGACGAGTGACTCGCACTCGGGGACCTCAATGCCGTCGGTCTCGAGTACGACGGGGGTCGGGGGCGCGGGGCGGGTGCAGTGGGCCGGGATGCCGGACGGTGAGAAAAAAAGTGCCGCGGGATCGTGCGGAAGCCCAGAGAGTTCAAGAAGCACAGGGAAATCGGCTTGGAGCTTTTGCATGGACTGAAAGTCTCGCCGAGTGATTGACACTCGGGGGAGGGTCAGCCATCGCGCGTTTGGCGCCAGGGTCGAAGCAGTGAGCGAGGCCGGGGGGTGAATGGCAATAATTGGAGTGAAATGGTGCCCCAGAAGGCGAGTGAGACCGGTATTGAGCCACTTGCGGGTCTTGATTCCGGTTCGCGGGTCAGGGAAATTTCCCCACCGACGCTCGGCGATATTCAGCGCAGCGAGTGGTTAACACATCGCTGGCCGCGCGCCTTGTTCCCTGCGAGCTCCACCGGCCACACCGAGCGATCTACGCTCGGTGGACTGTCGTGGTGGTGGTCGATAGCAAGCCTGTCACTACCCATGTCACGCCCGTGACCCCCTATGCCCGCACTCCGTAAATAGTATTATAACGCGCCTCGGACTCTCGGGATTTGTCACGGTGACCCTTGTCACAGAGTCCCGTTTTCGACCCGACCGCCATGTCGGGTCAGCGTTCTTGAGTGCAAGTCACTCAACAACGCTGGGTTGAACTGGGCTTCTTGAGCGCAGGACGCTCAACAAGTTCCTCGCTCACCTCGCCGCGTTTCTTGGGTGCAAGTCACCCAACAAATACGGTGCGGGTACCTACTTCAAGTCGTTCGCTTACTGTGTTTCTTGGATGCAAGTCATCCAACAAATACGGTGCGGGTACCTACTTCAAGCTTCGCTTTACCGTCTCCAAGTCACTCAATTAAATCATCTTCTCGCGTCTTGTACGTTTTATATTCAATTCACTCGCGCGCTGCATTCTGAAATTTGAATCCAAAGTAAAATATCAATTCATCTATGTTAAAGCTGCATAGCTATCCGCGAACTCGTACAACCTCTACGTCTCCATCGCCTCGTCCTCCGGCCAATCCATCTGAATGTCCATTATCTGGAATTCCTTGTCGGAGATCTGCAGCTGCTCCTCGATGTCAGGAACCCTCGCCTTGGTCTGAGCAAGCCAGGCCGCGTCGTACAGGCTACGGGGTAGGCCCAGAGGAGGGAGGGTCTTCGATCTAACCTCCTCTCGAATACGGTCACGGCGGGCAGAGCCCTTGGACACAGTCTCCGCCGCAACCTCGTCGATGTACTCCATGTACTCGGTGATCTTCTCCAATCGCCACGGGCATGTCTTGATAATGTGCACGGTCTTGGCCCTCCGGCTTCTGCCTGCGGTCGGGATCACCGACCTATCTTCTTCCGACGACATACCCGCGTGGCCCAGCTCGGAGACTACTTCCACCATCCACGTCCACATGTTGCTGCCGCTGTCGTCTTCGTCTGCCGCACACCTCAATATCATGCGTTTCGCCCCCGTCATCCTTAACTCGAATTTCTGCCAAGCTATCAGTATTCAGCTCAACAGTAAACGTCAAGCTTCACTTACGTTCATCTTCCGCGACGTGCCCACAGTTCGCATCCGACGTCTTTCAGCCCATTTTGTCACACGATCATCCTTGTCCTCCTCTCCTTCTCCCACCCGTATCTGGTTTCTCTTCCAGGCCTGCTGTGCCTGTACCATGTGGCCATGAAACAGCGCCTTGAGATAATCGTCGGTGACATCCTGGACATGCCAGCCATTGGCATCATCCGCCCGCCTTTGCTTGATCTCCTCCACACACTTATCGAGAATCAGGCTGTTCAGCACACAAGCCTCCCAATTAGTTCCGAACCAAAATTTGGACGACATCGTTGCGGCCTCCGACTCCCCGAGCTGCCCAGCTTCCGCGCGTAACATGAGCGACTCGGGAGCTGGATCATAGTCGTCGAAATGGTCTGCCTTTTCCCTGCTCTGTGCGTGGCGCCAGACGACATCAATGAATTTCTGTTGGGAGTTGAGCCTTCTGAATTGTAAAACAAAACTTGACAGCCTAACCTTCCAGCTCAGATCGTCCGCTCGGGACATACGCTCCTGCTGCCATTTCTTAGCCGTATCCAACTGCGCTCTCGTTCCAAGCTGAACGTTCCTCTTCTTCTTGGGTGAGGCCTTCTTCTTTATCGCGGCGGCGACTGCCTCGGCAATCATCCGCGCCAACGCTTCATTGTCCACCGGCAGGGCACCCTGGCCTATGTGTTGAGGATTAGAAGCCGGCGCTGCCCCCGAGCCCGAGGGTCCTGACGAGGGTCCTGCCGCCGGTGCTGTAACGGTGAAGATCGGCAAGCGGTTGGCTCCGTCACGCATCACCGCTTCAACTCGACGCTGTTCCCGCGTGGCCGGGGACTCAAGTTCGGTTCTGTGTATGGGGGTCCCAGGGGCACCGCCGTCGTTCGGTTGACCAACTCCCCGCCTCTGGGCGCTCTCGCGGGTCCTGAACGCCGCCATTTTCGTCTCATACTCCGCCTAGAATACACGTCAATAAGAACAATTATCCACAGTAAAAGTGCGGGCGCCTCACATTTCTCTTCTCCTCAAGAGCTTGAAACTTGCGCTTCTCGGCTTCTTTCTCAGCGTTCTAAAGAATTTCAATCACCAGTTGGCCAACGGCAGTACATGGCACCACTCACGGCTCGCGCTATGGTTTCCTTCAGCTCTGCTTCGCGCGCAGCCTGAAATAAAATTCAATTATCTGCCTTTGATGAGGCAGCGAGCATCACTTACTATCGCGGCTCTGGCCACTCGATGCGCCTCTTGCTGCGCCTCCTGTACCGCTTCCGCCGCTTCCGCCGCTATTTGGGCCTTTGACTTCGCCACCTCTTCCTGGAGTTGATTGTGGAGGTTGGCCTGGATGCCCTCCTTCCAAGCCAATGCGTCGGCTTCCGCTGTGTTCCAACGTTGAGCCTGAAGAGTGTTAATCGTTGAGCGAGCGAAGCGATGAAGCTGCATACCCATCCTGCTCTCTCGTTCTGTGCTGCCACGAGCAGGGCCTTTACCTCCGCCAACTCCGTCTCTGCCTTCTTTCTCTGTCGACGGGCCGTTTTGGCGTCCACCCGCATGTGTTCCGTTTCATCGCGTAGCTGCACCAGCATCAGACCGAGCTCAAATCCTAACACTGGACGGAAACTTACATTGTCTAGCTCATCTCTTCTGGGGGTCGCGACGGCCTGTTTTTTCACGGGACGATTATCATGCTGATGTCGATGCCCCTCCTGAAGCTCGTTAATCTGGAACAGATTTGTGAGAGCAGCGACGTACTGCGATGATGTTTCGACGCACGCTTGGCCCCGGTGCGCCACTGGTGCTGTCCATGTCCATCGGGGCTGAGCTGGTGATGACGGGGCCGATGCGGGCGTTGTGCTGGTGGGATGGTTGCATCGATGCATCCACCATCGTGGTATCGCGCGGGATGCGGCCATGTGTGTCGACTGGAAGCATGTCGGTGTCGTCGTCGGCGAAGGGGAACGCGCCAGGTATGTCGGTCATTGTTGGAAAGTGCGAACAGGGAGATTAACACTCTGTTACAGATTTGTTGCGGAAGGTGGAAAATGACTCCATGAAGTGCAGCTTATGTATGTTTTCAAGAGACAAAGGTGCATATGAAACCGACGGGTATCAAGTTACAAAGGTGTTTCCTGTGAATGGGATCAAGAGACAAAGGTGCATACGAAACCGACGCGTATCAAGTTACAAAGGTGTTTCCTGTGAATGGGATCCATGGGATCCACGCCGAAGCTGCCTCGTGGGGTGGACGAAATAAAGGGATGACGGGTCGCCACGGTTCAAAGGGGTCGCCACGGTTCAAAGGGGTTCGCTTCGGCGGTCAAATTTAGAGGGTCAAAGGTGCCTCGTGTGTGCTATCGACAGATTGCGGCTCTCCGCGGTCAAGGGTCACACGGTCTTTGTCTCGACTTATGTTTTTGTTTATTTCCAATATTATCATTTTGCGAGTTCAGAACGAGTGCGAGTGAGGACGTTGAAGAGCGAAGATATGAAATTGAGCAGTAAATGAAACTAAGTAATAACACACGCAATACACTACGAGCACACGGTGAAGGAGGAAATTCTAAGGATACACGAAACGGCAGGAGAGCGACCAAAAATTATGAATTAAGGCTTCCCGGGGAACGCGCGGGGGCGGCGAAGGACGAGCTTCTTGGGCAACCGCTTGCGGGCTGGGCCTTGAAACTTCGCGATGCGGGTCAAGCACCTAAGACAAAGTGAGGACCAAGAAGAGGAAGGTGGGACCGGTGCTTACTCCTTGAAAACATAGTCTGCAATTTTACCGTCTGTAACGCGCATGTTCACGACAGTTTGATAGGTGTTGTCGCCCGCCGCAACGCGCAGCATGACGATGTTGCCGACGATGGTGTTGTTGCACCCATTCTGGGGCAGGGCCTTGCCGCGTTGCAGGTAGATGCGAAGAACGGTGGTCTTGGCGCCGTGAATGAGTACGACTGGGATGTCATGGATATACGGCTGGCGGGCGGCGTCGTTAAACTGCGCTTCGATGAGAGGGTATCGATGGGTGCGGCGGGTGGTGTTGATCTTGGTCGGTGCGACGGCCCAGCGGGCAACATCGTTGGAGGTGGAGAAGAGGCGGGTGCGGAGGTTGCGCAGAAGGCTCTGAAAGGAGGGTCAGTCGACGAGGCGGAAGGGTTACAAGGTAGAGTCTGACCGTGTGGGGAGGGCGGATCGGAGTGCGGTTGTTGGGCATCGTGAAGGGCGGGAAGGCAGAGGGGGGGATCGCAGGCGAGGTGACGGGGGTGTGGGAGAAGGGAATTCTGGCGTGAAGGCCTTTAAAGGAAAGTTTTCTTTGTTGCCTTTGAATTCTTTGTTGAGCCCTCACTTTTCTGAATGGAAACCGCGGCATCCGTGACGGACCCGCGACCCGCGACGCGACCGCAACATCACCGCCGTCGTCGAGGTTGCCGGGTGGTATACGCCCGAGAACGGACGACGTCGACATTGCCCAGTGATTTACGCTGGGGAAAGTCGTCGTCCAGAAGCTTCACCGCCACACCTGTCAGAAATATCGGACCGACAACCGAGGTCCCGTTTGAGATGAGATTGACAGCAGCCAGAGGGAATGAAATCATTTGCCCCCGACCCTTCTCGCGGGGGTCGGGTAGGATATATTCACATGTAGAGTACTTACATAGTCGCCCTACGTAGTCTATCCGTATTCTTCTGCACAGACTGCAGTCCGCACTCTCTCCTCCATTCCCTGAGCATCTGCACTTCGCGACCGTCTTCGTGGATCTGGGCAAGGCTTTATTGAGTTCAACGTTTTTTTTTGCCTTGTGAAGGGCACGCACTTAAAATTCAAAACATTCGAGTAGAATGCGCGCTGCGCGCGATGTATTCAATCCGCCTCAGCCTGTAATATATACATCAGATACCTGGAAAAGCAAGTCAGCAAACGAAATGAAAATGAAGGAAGAAAAACGCACCCTATGTACGCTCTGCTCGAGCTGCTGCGTTCCATCTATGTACAATAAGTATTTACAATTAATACGATCCGAGCCACGCGTGCTGCAAATCAATCCTGAACAAGGTGAGCAACGCCAGAAGGCCAAGAGAAATACGACTCACCGTTCTTCGCGTTCACCGAGGAGGGTCAACGCCGCGCGCACGCGCTCGTAGACCTTCAAGAAACCCCCGTGCCTTTGGAGCCACCAAAACTCTTGATGGCGGACGTTGCATCGCGGCGCAAGACACTGAAAATCCGCGCGACCGGTGTCCTCGATGTCGAGGAGAACGTGGCAAAGTCGTTCTGGAAGGAAAATGAGCAAAAGGCGTTCCAAGGAGGAGAAACTCACCCGCGACCATGCGATTGCGCACACGGAAGGACCACAGCCAAAAGTGCGACTGGAGTACGTCGCATTTTCGATACCCTCGCTGGCGCCTGGGGACATCGACCGCGACGCCGATCTTGAAGCGAAAGTGGGCGAGAAACTCCTTGTCGCCGATGCGATGGGCGTGCCAATCCCCCAAGATCCAGTCGTCGACGAGTCCGAGGACGTAGAGGAAGCCGGGGCCCTCCCGCGCAAATATATTGGGGAACCCGGCCAGCGCTGCGATACGAGCGAGGGGGTGCAGATTGTTGCTTCAAGTCCGTGAGCGACGGTCGCGAACGAGGGGAACGCCGTGCTCACATTTGTTTCAGCGACGGGGGTGTGAAGAGATAGAGGGCGCGCAGGCCGCAGGCGGCGCCGTAGTATTCGCACCACTGGAGGGGGGAGAGGGGCGGCGCGTAGAAGAGATGGTCGATCAGCGCGGCGACGAGAAGGGCGGCGGCGGCGACGGCGACGAGCACGAGCATAGTGGTGTTGGTGTTGGTAAAGGGTGGTGGTGTTGGTTGGCGCGCCGCTCCCGACAGATTGACCGATTCGGGACGGTGGTGGTGGTTGGAGGTCAAGGGAGGTCGGCGTCAACGGGCCGCGCAATCGCGCTTTTATAGGTCGGCGCGAGTGCTGGTGGGGTTGGGTGTCGCTGCGCTGCGCCGCTCCCGACGGATTGACCGATTCGGGACGGTGGTGGTGGTTGGAGGTCAAGAGAGGTCGGCGTCAACGGGCCGCGCGACCGCGCTTTTATAGGTCGGCGCGGGGGCTGGTGGGGTTGGGTATCGCTGCGCTGCGCCGCTCCCGACGGATTGACCGATTCGGGACGGTGGTGGTGGTTAGAGGTCAAAGAGGTCGGCGTCAACGGGCCGCGCGACCGCGCTTTTATAGGCGGGGCGGAGGCTGGTGGGGTTGGGTATCGCTGCGCTGCGCCGCTCCCGACGGATTGACCGATTCGGGACGGTGGTGGTGGTTAGAGGTCAAAAGAGGTCGGCGTCAACGGGCCGCGCGACCGCGCTTTTATAGGCGGGGCGGAGGCGGGCGAGCGGGATTCGGAACGACGGCGGCCCGAAGGGCGTCGGGCGTGGACCGCGAATTCGAAGGTGGTAGGGTGGGTGAGCGGGAACGGTGCAGGTCGCGAGGGTGGGCGGTGGTGGGGCGTCGAGAGAGAGGTCGAGAGAGAGAGGTCGAGAGAGTCGGAGACGCCGTCGAGATGGACGAGTGGCTCGCACTCGGGGACCTCAATGCCGTCGGTCTCGAGTACGTCGGGGGTCGGGGCGCGGGGCGGGTGCAGCGGGCCGGGATGCCGGACGGTGAGGAACATTTCGGGAAGAGCGCGCGCGCGTGTGGGTGAGTGGGGAGCAAAGGGGTATGCAGGTCCTCGACCATTTCCAGGCCCACATGGACCCGTGGGCTTGTACTCGATTTTTAATGTGATAAAAATTGGTTTTGACTGCGAGGTACGCATTAGTTCGGGCGGGAGTGGTCGAAAAGCTTATAGAATTTACCAAAAGCAAGGGAGGGATGTAGTCCATCGTACGCGTGAGTGTTGGGCGGCTGGGATAAGACGCGATGGAGCTAAATTCGAAGATGGGTCAAAAAATTCGAATTAGCGGGTCAGAGAAGAAACAGACCTCAGACTTTCTCTCGCCGTTCCAGGTGAGCGTAGAAGGCGTTTTGATGATTTCCAGGCCAAATTGCCCGCGTACGGGAATATTTGTTGCAATAATAATAAAAATTCCTCCCGACTGCGCAGACAAGGATTAGTTACGTGGGGAGGGAACAGGGAGCTTATGGGGCTTACCAAAAGCATGATAGGGATGCGAGACATTGCCCGCGAGAGTTTTGAGCGGCTGGCAGTAAAGGTGCTGGTGCTGTAATGGAATATGGTCAAAAGGGCGAAAATATCGAGTCAGCGAAAACTCACCTTGAAGTGCTTTGTGGGCGCGACTGGGAGCACGGGGGTCATTGAATGAGTTTGAGGAGAATTCGCGCCGTCGAGAGCCTTTGCAATGGAGAATTCGCCTACACCTTCGGGGAGGCTCAAATGCGGGTCGTGATTTTGAGAGAAAAAAAGTGCCGCGGGATCGTGCGGAAGCCCAGAGAGTTCAAGAAGCACAGGGAAATCGGCTTGGAGCTTTTGCGTGGACTGAAAGTCTCGCCGAGTGATTGACACTCGGGGGAGGGTCAGCCATCGCGCGTTTGGCGCCAGGGTCGAAGCAGTGAGCGAGGCCGGGGGATGAATGGCAATAATTGGAGTGAAATGGTGCCCCAGAAGGCGAGTGAGACCGGTATTGAGCCACTTGCGAGTCTTGACTCCGGTTCGCGGGTCAGGGAAATTTCCCCACCGACGCTCGGCGATATTCAGCGCAGCGAGTGGTTAACACATCGCTGGCCGCTCGCCTTGTTCCCTGCGAGCTCCACCGGTCACACCGAGCGATCTACGCTCGGTGGACTGTCGTGGTGGTGGTCGATGGTAAGCTTGTCACTACCCATGTCACACCTGTGACCCTGGAAATTCCTCAGAAATTCATTCTTACACTCCACGCACACATACAGAGAATTGAATGCAATTTGGTACGTACGACGTCAAGAAATATTTGTGAGTTACATTTATTCTACAGATATTCTACAGATAGCGCGATAGTCATATTTTTTTCGATTTGAACAAGTCCGAGGCCCACACTTCATACCCCTCGCAACACTTCTTGACCGGCAACCGGAACTTAAGGTTGTTTCGCCAGCGGTTTGAGGGCTGGAGCTTGTAGACGCCCGCTGCCAAATGGGAAAGCCTTTTCTGGTAAAAGTCCGCTTCACATTGAGGGGTCCACCAAGAGGCAACGAGAGACCCGCGATCCCACGCGTTTGGCCTGGGCCACCAGGAGACAGCAGAGGTCTGCTCGCTGTTGTCCGCCCTCCTCTGACCTTGGATGGATAAGAACCAAAAAAGGAGACAAGAGAAAGATTTAATACATACCGGTCCCCAAGTGATATACGCCGCAAACCAGGTCGATTTCGCGGTCCGACAGTCTCTCGTACCAGTAAGAATGACCCGACGTTCCATCCCATAGGCAGTCCCCAACATCGTATATCTCCTCGCCGAACTGGCGGTAAAAGTCCTCGTCGGAGACTTCTGACCGTGTTAGGCGCGCTATCACACCGCCGTACTGCAATCCAATGCGACCGCGCGGAGTGTGCAGGAGTTGAATATCGCGCCGGGCGCAGTACGCTGTGTAGTCCATCTCGTTGAAGACGTGACCTGCGGGGCGGAATCCATGACCCGAGCTCAGATTCGGGCCCTGGGGGCGCTGGTTGGTTGCCGGGGCTGGGCACGCGGGTAATATCTCGGCGCTCGTGAGCGCATGCCAGAACGGGATGCCTCTGGCGATGAGGTGGCCGATTATGTCCCTGAGATCAGGACCCCAACCTTGGCGCACGACCTCGAGGGCGTCTGTTGCTCGCGGAAACAGCAGGACCTCTTCGCCGATTCGTTGATTTACGGTTTTTTGTCGGAGCACGAAGTAAACCTGTTCCTTAGTCGGGTAAACCATGCTTTTCAGTGTTTCCGCCTCGATCGAGAAAGGGCAGGTGGCAGGAAGTTGCTCCTGGATCGCAATCATCTCCATGGACCCCCAGCCGCGCGCAGTCATCGCCTGGCCGAAGAAAGCGGCCAATACCTTATCCAGCCCTTTGTGAAGGACTACCTGCTTGGTGGCTTCGCCTTGTTCGAGGCCGAGGAGAGCGGCGAGGTCCCTTTCGACGTCGAAATATTCGGTCGGCGGATCCCGAAGACTGAAGGTTTCCAAAGATCGGGGAAGCTGAAACCCAAAGCGCCGGAAAAGCGTCTCAAGGAGTGTCCCGGCAATGGACTCGTACACGGGCTCCTCCGTTCGGGGAGCCAGACCGCGATGTCGGTAAATGAATTCGAGGTAGTTTGCGGAGTCCGTGCGACCCTTGGGTGTCGGTACATCCTTTTCCTCGTAATCTGGGCCAAGGGCCTCGATAGAAGCAGCGTCGAATTCGAAATCCAAATTTTCCACCACGTCCATGCCTTCCGGGAGTGATGTCGATGGCGTAGGCACCTTCGCTGCCAGGAGGACGGCTCGAGGGATGGAGGGGTGGTCGGGGTCGGGCATGTCGTCATCGTCACTGTCTGCAGCATCTACATGTTCCAAGCCGTCGTTGAAGACGAGGTCACCATCCTGGAAAATCTCCGCAAGATCCCACTCGTTGTGGAAGGAGTCATAGCGGCGCTGGGATGCAGGGTAATCCGCCCACAGGTCATCGAACTGGCCTTTCGTTGCCTGTATACGGATGTAATGCCCATCCCGCTTCTCCCAGAAAAAGACATGTGCTTTGTTCGGAAGGCCGCCCTTATTCGCATGGGCTTCAAGCTGCATGCGTCGCTGGCGCACGTCGCGTAACTCTGTAGCCATTTTCTGCATGTTGGATTCTCTTCGGCGGCGGAAGAAGGCCTGTATTGACTCGCCATCTTTTTGCCGACTATTTAGAGGACGAGCCGGGAACGGAGTAGTAGTGACGGAGGCCTGCACACCCGGTGATGCGTCGGCCGCGATGGCGGCCTGCATACCCGGCGATGCGTTGGCCGCTTGGAGTACTGCTACCCAATCCCAGCCGTTGGGGAGGGTGTGTTCGACAAAGTTGAAGGTCCCTGACCCCTTTGTGGCGAACTCCAGGAGCTGCGTGGAGGTGGGAAGTATATGCCGGAACGGATCTGCCCACGACTGGGACTCAGATGGCATGAATTCCTCCGGTCGCTGCCCCCAGTAAAGGTAGAGTGGAATGGGGAACGTAGAATGGAGAACCCTCGCGAGTAGCCGCGCAAATTCTGCGTGCTTCTCGCGCTCATCGGGGGTGAGGTTCCAAAGATTTCGGACGTGGTACAGGCCACCAACGCGATCCGTCCTCTCCCACTCCCCGAGGCCTTCAGTGAACATATCAAGGACTGCCGGGTCGACTCCGCTCGCCTCGAGGACCTTGGTTCGCCAATCGGGCTCGGGCCTCCCCTGTTCCGCTTCCTCGACGTCCCAGGTGGCCATGCACCAGAGGCCAAAAGCCACATAGCCTATTAAGGGAAGAAAGTTGTCGATCGAATACCACGCCGCTAGACGTGCAGCCTCCTCTGTCTTGAATTTGCCCATGAACTTAAAGCGTCCGGGGAAGAACCACGGGCTAACGATGATAGACCGCCATTTGCTCTGAGGCCCCAGTTCCATCATCGCCTTCCCCACACTTCGCAAATTGGATTCCAAGGTTTTCCATACATTGGAGAGATTTTCCTCCAAACCCCACCCCTCCGGATACTTGACGATGGGGAGCCTGTGTCGGGGATAACTGAGGGGTTCTAACCCTCGTACACGGAAAGGGTTGTGCTTGGGAATCCACAAGAGATAGGGAAACTCGAGCGAGATGTACCGCAGTTGACGGAAACGGGGAACCCGGTCGTGAGAGGAGTTGATTGGGAGCGCCTCGTGAGGAAGGGGAGTTTTCAGTACGGTCTGAGCAGACCCGTAGTGTACAGAGTAAACATGCTCATTTTTGTGGCAATAATGCCCGTAGATGGGGCCGGTCGGCTGAGGAACGGTAAGTGTGCCATTCCGCAGGACAAAGAGATAGACATACCAGGGTAGGCATGTTGACTATACGAGGAAGAAGTGCTGTTGGTGTTGCAAAAAGCTCTATACAAGATTGCTGAGGGGTTAACCCTCAGGAAAGCAGGTAATGGCCAAAGTCAAAGCGAGGGACGAGAAAGCAGTGCTGTTTGGTCTGGCAAAAGGCTCTATACGAGATTGCTGAGGGATTAACCCTCAGGAAAGCAGGTATTCGATGTAGTTCAAAAGCGAGGGTGGGGTTTGTGTACAGGATTGCCGAGAGGTTGACCCTCGGGAACGCTAGTACTTTGGTTTGGGGAGACCGTCGACGAGATGCAGGTTTACCGCAAAAGGTCGTGGTGGTGGTGGATCAAGAGATCTCTGAGCGCTCAAGCCGATGTCACGGTGACCCTTGTCACAGAGTCCCGTTTTCGACCCGACCGCCATGTCGGGTCAGCGTTCTTGAGTGCAAGTCACTCAACAACGCTGGGTTGAACTGGGCTTCTTGAGCGCAGGACGCTCAACAAGTTCCTCGCTCACCTCGCCGCGTTTCTTGGGTGCAAGTCACCCAACAAATACGGTGCGGGTACCTACTTCAAGTCGTTCGCTTACTGTGTTTCTTGGATGCAAGTCATCCAACAAATACGGTGCGGGTACCTACTTCAAGCTTCGCTTTACCGTCTCCAAGTCACTCAATTAAATCATCTTCTCGCGTCTTGTACGTTTTATATTCAATTCACTCGCGCGCTGCATTCTGAAATTTGAATCCAAAGTAAAATATCAATTCATCTATGTTAAAGCTGCCTCCTAACATCCACTACAACGAAATCCTTCGAGTCTTTGGCCGCCCCGCCCTTGAAATCCGCGCTAACACTGCCCTTGAGGTTGGTCGTACGAGCCTGAGCTCCCCCGAACGCCCTAGTAACCTTGCGCATGGGTCCCACCGTGAACTCCACGTTCTGGTATACAAACGCCAAGAATCCCAAAACCACCAGTGCTTTCGCGACCCAGACGAGCTTCTCCAAGGTTGTGCCAGTGTTGCGAGCTGGCTGGGCTCTCTTCCAGACGAATATTTCCTCGGAGGAGTCCAAGGATCCTGTCTGAGCAGCAAAAACAACGGATACATCGTCGACCTCGGCGGTCTGCACGAACTATTGGATCAGCTGTCGCGCGTCAGAAAAAGAGGGACGAACCTCCACCACTTGAACCCATTCCGTCGACCCCACGCTCAACACCGCGAGCTCTGCGCCGGACCGGGTATCGAAGACGTACACGCACCCATGGTCGCTGCCACAAACCAGAGTTGCACCTTGCTCGCCAAAGCGGACCTTCCTAGGACGGACGTCTCCACGGCTTCGGCCAATCTCATACCCGTTCGACTTGATCTGGTCAGAGAGCCGGAAGAGGGAGGGACCAGAGTAGGGGTCTTCAACGCAAAAGACTCCGTCTTTCCAATGAAACGCTGCGTCTCCACTGAGGTTGCGATGGTTAGCGAACTACGGCCATTGCCAAACACTAGACATACATTTTCGCTCCCACCGACCAGGCCGACGCCGTTTCTCCGGTCTTGCCGCGGAGCGTGTAACTGGACCGCCCGAGTAAGTCTATGGCTGCGATCTTCGAACTGCAGACTTACACGGGGCCACTGTTGTGAAAACCTAGCACGATAATATCCCGGTCTTGACTATTGTCGAAGGCGGCGAACGTGATTGCTTGCGGCGACAGTCGGGAAAACTTCCGGCTGAAGATGTTGGTGGGCGTCCACTTGCCAGTCACAGGGTCCTTGGAAATCGCCCAGGACTGAACGATGTCGTTGCGGCTGCATAGGCAAAGGCGGTTGTTGGCAGAGTCAAATGCCATGGCGGTAATCTCGCTGGGTTCTGGAATTTGGATGACGAAGGTCTCCTCGAACACCTGTGAAACTAAGGTCAACGTCGTATGAACCAAATGCGCTCAGACGCGTACCCCATTTTTTTGACGCCAGCAAAAGAAGTACCCGTTTTGCGTACCGCCATATAAAACGTCGTGCGCCTCGTCCGTTTGACGAGCCCAAATTAGGACCAGAGTTGCACCCCGACTACTGGCGCCACTGGGACGCCGCAGCGACGACATGTCGGCCACGTTCCAGAGCCATGTTCCTTGCGAGCCTGGATGAAGTTGAACACATATTCACTCGCGCCGTGACCCCGCTTACCGCCGCTCGCCAGAATGGTGCCGTTTTCGTTGACGGCCATAGTCATTACGCTCCCGGGGTGTCTATCAATACCCTGGTGTTGGACGTAGGGGAGACGAGCAGTGCGCATCGGGGCTGAGGGGAGGTTTGAGTTGAAAGTGAGGAGAAGAAGGTCCGCGGCGGGTGCCCTTTTATCTTTTTGTGCCGCTCACTCACGCTGAACAAAGTGTATGGATTCCACAAAGCCAGACAAAGCTCACCGGCCAGACAAAGCTTTGCGACAAAGTCATGATAGCCGGTTGATGGCGGCCCGAGACAAAGAACAAACATCAGTCCAAGGCTTTTTATACGCGTCTCTCGTCCATCCCGGCCCTCTCCATTCCCTCGATGGCGTTTCGATTTACCAGTGTACCGACGAAATATACTGCCCGCCCGCTCCTCGCTCCGCCGTTGCCGGTGACGCTGCCGACACTGCTCACCAGTTTGACGCCGCAGCAGTTTCCGGCACCCCGCTTATTGACGAACATTGAATCCACCCGCGCGACTACTCCTGCGCCTCCAAGTCCCCCTCCGCGCGCGCCACCCACCCCTCCCCCTCGCGCGCCTACCCCTCGCGCGCCTTCTCCTCGCGCACCGTCTCGCGCCTCTACACCTGCGCACCAGCACCGCTCCAGCGTGAGCCGAGAGAGTTCGCTCTCCTCGTTGGAAAGCGAGGACGACAGCGCCGACTCACCTGGGACAGCAAGCGGCTCAACCAAAATCCTACGGCCCGCAGGTGCCAAGATCCAAACTGTCAAGGAGCTGTTCGTGGATCGTTTCCCCGAGTTGGATCAGGAGCAGCGGAACGCGAAGTACAACGACTTTAGGGTACAACTTTCTTGCATCTCATTCACCTCAAGCTTACTTGTTTAGCAGAGCCGCATTGATCACCTCTGCGGACTGTACTTGCGTCCCACGGTCGCCCTCGCCTACCAGGCCAAGGAAGACGCCGACAAGGTATACAACAAGGTACTGCTCTATTCATTGTTCCCTTCACTATACTAACGAACCGCAGATGGCCACCACGTTCCCTTGGCTCACCTCCTACCACAACTATTGGCCCGTGGCGGTCTGTTTGCAGGGCAAGCTTCACAATTCCGCCGCGCGCGCCGTAGAAAAATCCAACAAGAAGGCCGTGGACATCATCCAATCGGTGGCCCCTGCTCGAAGTGGGTCAAAGGGTGCCAGGAAGGTCAAAAGAGTGACCTTGAGAACCCCTAACTAGCGCGCCAACTGCTTCCTTACTTGTATAATCTCTATTCAATGCCAATTTTTGCTCTCTCTCTCGTATGCCTTGAATTTCTAAGTTGTTCACCGAACTACCACACCATGTGCACAATATCAATTTACCTACGCAACGAATCAATTCCATGTAAAGATTGAATCGCGGGAGCCCGAGGGCACGTTACTATTTACGGAGTGCGGGCATAGGGGGTCACGGGTGTGACGAAGGTAGTGACAGGCTTACCATCGATCACCACCACGACAGTCCACCGAGCGTAGATCGCTCGGTGTGGCCGGTGCAGCTCGCAGGGAACAAGGCGCGCGGCCAGCGATGTGTTAACCACTCGCTGCGCTGAATATCGCCGAGCTTCGGTGGGGAAATTTCCCTGACCCGCGAACCGGAATCAAGACCCGCAAGTGGTTCAATACCGGTCTCACTCGCCTTCTGGGGCGCCATATCACTTTAATTATTGCCATTCATCCCCCGGCCTCGCTCACTGCTTCGACCCTGGCGCCAAACGCGCGATGGCTGACCCTCCCCCGAGTGTCAATCACTCGGCGAGACTTTCAGTCCACGCAAAAGCTCCAAGCCGATTTCCCTGTGCTTCTTGAACTCTCTGGGCTTCCGCACGATCCCGCGGCACTTTTTTTCTCTCAAAATCACGACCCGCATTTGAGCCTCCCCGAAGGTGTAGGCGAAATCTCCATTGCAAAGGCTCTCGACGGCGCGAATTCTCCTCAAAACTCATTCAATGACCCCCGTGCTCCCAGTCGCGCCCACAAAGCACTTCAAGGTGAGTTTTCGCTGACTCGATATTTTCGCCCTTTTGACCATATTCCATTACAGCACCAGCACCTTTACGGCCAGCCGCTCAAAACTCTCGCGGGCAATGTCTCGCATCCCTATCATGCTTTTGGTAAGCCCCATAAGCTCCCTGTTCCCTCCCCACGTAACTAATCCTTGTCTGCGCAGTCGGGAGGAATTTTTATTATTATTGCAACAAATATTCCCGTACGCGGGCAATTTGGCCTGAAAATCATCAAAACGCCTTCTACGCTCACCTGGAACGGCGAGAGAAAGTCTGAGGTCTGTTTCTTCTCTGACCCGCTAATTCGAATTTTTTGACTCATCTTCGAATTTAGCTCCATCGCGTCTTATCCCAGCCGCCCAACACTCACGCATACGATGGACTACATCTCTCCCTTGCTTTTGGTAAGCGCGATAAGCTTTTCGACCACTCCCGCCCGAACTAATGCGTACCTCGCAGCCAAAACCAATTTTTATTGCATTAAAAATCGAGTACAAGCCCACGGGTCCATGTGGGCCTGGAAATGGTCGAGGACCTGCATACCCCTTTGCTCCCCACTCACAAACACGCGCGCGCGCTCTTCCCGAAATGTCCCTCACCGTCCGGCATCCCGGCCCGCTGCACCCGCCCCGCGCCCCGACCCCCGACGTACTCGAGACCGACGGCATTGAGGTCCCCGAGTGCGAGCCACTCGTCCATCTCGACGGCGTCTCCGACTCTCTCGACCTCTCTCTCTCGACCTCTCTCTCGACGCCCCACCACCGCCCACCCTCGCGACCTGCACCGTTCCCGCTCACCCACCCTACCACCTTCGAATTCGCGGTTCACGCCCGACGCCCTTCGGGCCGCCGTCGTTCCGAATCCCGCTCGCCCGCCTCCGCCCCGCCTATAAAAGCGCGGTCGCGCGGCCCGTTGACGCCGACCTCTTTTGACCTCTAACTACCACCACCGTCCCGAATCGGTCAATCCGTCGGGAGCGGCGCAGCGCAGCGATACCCAACCCCACCAGCCCCCGCGCCGACCTATAAAAGCGCGGTCGCGCGGCCCGTTGACGCCGACCTCTCTTGACCTCCAACCACCACCACCGTCCCGAATCGGTCAATCCGTCGGGAGCGGCGCAGCGCAGCGACACCCAACCCCACCAGCACTCGCGCCGACCTATAAAAGCGCGGTTGCGCGGCCCGTTGACGCCGACCTCCCTTGACCTCCAACCACCACCACCGTCCCGAATCGGTCAATCCGTCGGGAGCGGCGCGCCAACCAACACCACCACCCTTTACCAACACCAACACCACTATGCTCGTGCTCGTCGCCGTCGCCGCCGCCGCCCTTCTCGTCGCCGCGCTGATCGACCATCTCTTCTACGCGCCGCCCCTCTCCCCCCTCCAGTGGTGCGAATACTACGGCGCCGCCTGCGGCCTGCGCGCCCTCTATCTCTTCACACCCCCGTCGCTGAAACAAATGTGAGCACGGCGTTCCCCTCGTTCGCGACCGTCGCTCACGGACTTGAAGCAACAATCTGCACCCCCTCGCTCGTATCGCAGCGCTGGCCGGGTTCCCCAGTATATTCGCGCGGGAGGGCCCCGGCTTCCTCTACGTCCTCGGACTCGTCGACGACTGGATCTTGGGGGATTGGCACGCCCATCGCATCGGCGACAAGGAGTTTCTCGCCCACTTTCGCTTCAAGATCGGCGTCGCGGTCGATGTCCCCAGGCGCCAGCGAGGGTATCGAAAATGCGACGTACTCCAGTCGCACTTTTGGCTGTGGTCCTTCCGTGTGCGCAATCGCATGGTCGCGGGTGAGTTTCTCCTCCTTGGAACGCCTTTTGCTCATTTTCCTTCCAGAACGACTTTGCCACGTTCTCCTCGACATCGAGGACACCGGTCGCGCGGATTTTCAGTGTCTTGCGCCGCGATGCAACGTCCGCCATCAAGAGTTTTGGTGGCTCCAAAGGCACGGGGGTTTCTTGAAGGTCTACGAGCGCGTGCGCGCGGCGTTGACCCTCCTCGGTGAACGCGAAGAACGGTGAGTCGTATTTCTCTTGGCCTTCTGGCGTTGCTCACCTTGTTCAGGATTGATTTGCAGCACGCGTGGCTCGGATCGTATTAATTGTAAATACTTATTGTACATAGATGGAACGCAGCAGCTCGAGCAGAGCGTACATAGGGTGCGTTTTTCTTCCTTCATTTTCATTTCGTTTGCTGACTTGCTTTTCCAGGTATCTGATGTATATATTACAGGCTGAGGCGGATTGAATACATCGCGCGCGGCGCGCATTCTACTCGAATGTTTTGAATCTTAAGTGCGTGCCCTTCATAAGGCAAAAAAAAACGTTGAACTCAATAAAGCCTTGCCCAGATCCACGAAGACGGTCGCGAGGTGCAGATGCTCAGGGAATGGAGGAGCGAGTTCGGACTGCAGTCTGTGCAGAAGAATACGGATAGACTACGTAGGGCGACTATGTAAGTATTCTACATGTGAATATATCTTACCCGACCCCCGCGAGAAGGGTCGCGGGCAAATGAATATTCATTTAGCTACTGTTTGCACTGTAAGAATGAGTCGCGAGAGCCCTCTGCGTTGTCAATATTTATCGAGCGCGAGCAAAGAATTTCTAGGGGGTCACAGGTTGTGACAAGGGTAGTAACACCCTTGTTCTCGACCACCATGTCCACCGAGCGTAGATCGCTCGGTGTGACTACTGGAACAAGCCGGTAGCCAACGATGTGTTAACCACTCGCTGCGCTACAATATGGTCGTCCTCAAATTTAATCTCAAAACCTGACCCGCGAACCAAACTCAAGACCTCGGCACCTGGCTGCCCTTGTACTCAAGATGGACATATGTTTATACTCTTCGGGTTAAATCGCCCCACCGTATAGTCTCTCTCCAATCCCATGTTCTCGAGTGTAGATCACTCGGCAACTGGCTCTGCCCTTGTACTCAAGATGGACATACGTTTATATTCTTGGAGGTAAATCCCCCCAACAATATCCATGTATGGCCCCGCGTCGCCAACGGCCGGTGATTGCACCAAGGCGGACATCCGTTTGTCCCTCCCGCATCTAGGACAAGGTTCAGCCGTTTCTGCGTCGTATAAAGTCCACGCGCGAGCCAGAAGCGCCCTCGCTTGCTCCCCAGTGTTCAGTGCCTTAATGTTAACCACTGAGCCACACGTCCCGCCCCGCGCGCGCCACTGCGACTGTTCGTGTCGCCCGTCGCACCACGCAGTTCTGAACGAAGAGGAACACCTTTGCGAGCAGGAAGAATGGGTGCGTCTTTTCCTCCATTCCACGCTGAGCCTCCAACTAAACGATATTGAAGATATTGAAGGCCAAAAAGAACCCGTCTCAAGCTTCAAACGAAGCTGAGAACTCTGGCGCAGACGTGAGTACTTCAATATCCTGAACTTCTTGCATTGTTCCTGACCCCGCTCCTCCAGGAAGCCATCGTGCAACCGAACCTCGGAGAGGTGGCTAATATGCGCCATCAGGCTGACTGTCTCCGCTGGTCCGAAATGTCGAGACTCCCGTATTGGAACCCGACCTTTCAGCTTACGGTTCTTTCCGAATTTCTGCACGGCGCTCTGGAGGGGGTGCCAGTGGCCGCCTTGGAAATTACTATGGACGCTGCAGGAATAGCCAATGACCGTTCACCTGCTTGCCCTTCCGACTTCGCGGAGTTCGACCCCGACAACAGTCTTGTCGTCCGCGACGCTTGGGTTCGGGCCGGCGACACGCCCGCCGGCATCAAAGTGTGCTGTTCAAAAGAGGAAGCAGCGAGGTCCGTCGCAGAGGACATGTACTACACGGTTTCACCAAGCTGGGACTAAAACTTGTGCGCGCGGACTCGGATCCGTTCAATCGAACGAAGAAAAGAACCTATCGCAGTATTACAATATCTACATAGCGAATCGATTCCATTTCCTCTTCTAAACTGCGTGCACTGTAAGGATTGAATCGCGGGAGTCCGAGGGCGCGTTAATATTTACTGAGTGCGGGCATAGGGGGTCACGGGCGTGACAAGGGTAGTGACAGGCTTGCTATCGACCACCACCACGACAGTCCACCGAGCGTAGATCGCTCGGTGTGGCCGGTGGACCTCGCAGGGAAACAAGGCGAGCGGCCAGCGATGTGTTAACCACTCGCTGCGCTGAATATCGCCGAGCGTCGGTGGGGAAATTTCCCTGACCCGCGAACCGGAATCAAGACCCGCAAGTGGCTCAATGCCGGTCTCACTCGCCTTCTGGGGCACCATTTCACTCCAATTATTGCCATTCATCCCCCGGCCTCGCTCACTGCTTCGACCCTGGCGCCAAACGCGCGATGGCTGACCCTCCCCCGAGTGTCAATCACTCGGCGAGACTTTCAGTCCACGCAAAAGCTCCAAGCCGGTTTCCCCTGTGCTTCTTGAACTCTCTGGGCTTCCGCACGATCCCGCGGCACTTTTTTTCTCTCAAAATCACGACCCGCATTTGAGCCTCCCCGAAGGTGTAGGCGAATTCTCCATTGCAAAGGCTCTCGACGGCGCGAATTCTACTCAAAACTCATTCAATGACCCCCGTGCTCCCAGTCGCGCCCACAAAGCACTTCAAGGTCAGTTTTCGCTGACTCGATATTTTCGCCCTTTGGACCATATTCCATTACAGCACCAGCACCTTTACTGCCAGCCGCTCAAACCTCTCGCGGGCAATGTCCCGCATCCCTATCATGCTTTTTGTAAGCCCCATAAGCTCCCTGTTCCCTACCCACGTAACTAATCCTTGTCTGCGCAGTCGGGAGGAATTTTTATTATTATTGCAACAAATATTCCCGTACGCGGGCAATTTGGCCTGGAAATCATCAAAACGCCTTCTACGCTCACCTGGAACGGCGAGAGAAAGTCTGAGGTCTGCTTTTTCTCTGACACGCTAATTCGAATTTTTTGACCCATCTTCGAATTTAGCTCCATCGCGTCTTATCCCAGCCGCCCAACACTCACGCGTACGATGGACTACATCCCTCCCTTGCTTTTGGTAAATTCTATAAGCTTTTCGACCACTCCCGCCCGAACTAATGCGTACCTCGCAGTCAAAACCAATTTTTATCACATTAAAAATCGAGTACAAGCCCACGGGTCCATGTGGGCCTGGAAATGGTCGAGGACCTGCATACCCCTTTGCTCCCCACTCACCCACACGCGCGCGCGCTCTTCCCGAAATGTTCCTCACCGTCCGGCATCCCGGCCCGCTGCACCCGCCCCGCGCCCCGACCCCCGACGTACTCGAGACCGACGGCATTGAGGTCCCCGAGTGCGAGCCACTCGTCCATCTCGACGGCGTCTCCGACTCTCTCGACCTCTCTCTCTCGACCTCTCTCTCGACGCCCCACCACCGCCCACCCTCGCGACCTGCACCGTTCCCGCTCACCCACCCTACCACCTTCGAATTCGCGGTTCACGCCCGACGCCCTTCGGGCCGCCGTCGTTCCGAATCCCGCTCGCCCGCCTCCGCCCCGCCTATAAAAGCGCGGTCGCGCGGCCCGTTGACGCCGACCTCTTTTGACCTCTAACTACCACCACCGTCCCGAATCGGTCAATCCGTCGGGAGCGGCGCAGCGCAGCGATACCCAACCCCACCAGCCCCCGCGCCGACCTATAAAAGCGCGGTCGCGCGGCCCGTTGACGCCGACCTCTTTTGACCTCTAACCACCACCACCGTCCCGAATCGGTCAATCCGTCGGGAGCGGCGCAGCGCAGCGATACCCAACCCCACCAGCCCCCGCGCCGACCTATAAAAGCGCGGTCGCGCGGCCCGTTGACGCCGACCTCTCTTGACCTCCAACCACCACCACCGTCCCGAATCGGTCAATCCGTCGGGAGCGGCGCAGCGCAGCGACACCCAACCCCACCAGCACTCGCGCCGACCTATAAAAGCGCGGTTGCGCGGCCCGTTGACGCCGACCTCCCTTGACCTCCAACCACCACCACCGTCCCGAATCGGTCAATCTGTCGGGAGCGGCGCGCCAACCAACACCACCACCCTTTACCAACACCAACACCACTATGCTCGTGCTCGTCGCCGTCGCCGCCGCCGCCCTTCTCGTCGCCGCGCTGATCGACCATCTCTTCTACGCGCCGCCCCTCTCCCCCCTCCAGTGGTGCGAATACTACGGCGCCGCCTGCGGCCTGCGCGCCCTCTATCTCTTCACACCCCCGTCGCTGAAACAAATGTGAGCACGGCGTTCCCCTCGTTCGCGACCGTCGCTCACGGACTTGAAGCAACAATCTGCACCCCCTCGCTCGTATCGCAGCGCTGGCCGGGTTCCCCAATATATTCGCGCGGGAGGGCCCCGGCTTCCTCTACGTCCTCGGACTCGTCGACGACTGGATCTTGGGGGATTGGCACGCCCATCGCATCGGCGACAAGGAGTTTCTCGCCCACTTTCGCTTCAAGATCGGCGTCGCGGTCGATGTCCCCAGGCGCCAGCGAGGGTATCGAAAATGCGACGTACTCCAGTCGCACTTTTGGCTGTGGTCCTTCCGTGTGCGCAATCGCATGGTCGCGGGTGAGTTTCTCCTCCTTGGAACGCCTTTTGCTCATTTTCCTTCCAGAACGACTTTGCCACGTTCTCCTCGACATCGAGGACACCGGTCGCGCGGATTTTCAGTGTCTTGCACCGCGATGCAACGTCCGCCATCAAGAGTTTTGGTGGCTCCAAAGGCACGGGGGTTTCTTGAAGGTCTACGAGCGCGTGCGCGCGGCGTTGACCCTCCTCGGTGAACGCGAAGAACGGTGAGTCGTATTTCTCTTGGCCTTCTGGCGTTGCTCACCTTGTTCAGGATTGATTTGCAGCACGCGTGGCTCGGATCGTATTAATTGTAAATACTTATTGTACATAGATGGAACGCAGCAGCTCGAGCAGAGCGTACATAGGGTGCGTTTTTCTTCCTTCATTTTCATTTCGTTTGCTGACTTGCTTTTCCAGGTATCTGATGTATATATTACAGGCTGAGGCGGATTGAATACATCGCGCGCGGCGCGCATTCTACTCGAATGTTTTGAATCTTAAGTGCGTGCCCTTCACAAGGCAAAAAAAAACGTTGAACTCAATAACACCTTGCTCAGATCCACGAAGACGGA
Source organism: Mycena alexandri (assembly GCA_029233265.1). Classification (NCBI taxonomy): domain Eukaryota; kingdom Fungi; phylum Basidiomycota; class Agaricomycetes; order Agaricales; family Mycenaceae; genus Mycena; species Mycena alexandri. The sequence continues at coordinate 66,737 of JARJCM010000088.1, read as the reverse complement.
CGCGCGGCGAAGACGGACGCGGGAGGATATGGGTAGAATACGTAAGGCGTATCGTGTAAGTACTACATTGAATATATCTACCCGATCCCTCGTGGGATTCGGGGTTTGACACTTACCTTTTGTATCGAGGGTCCAAGGCTCCCCAACCCTGCCCGAAGGTGTACCTGCGGGTGTACCCGAGGGTGTACCCGAAGGTGTACCCTGGGGTGCACCCCAGGGTAGATGAAAACCTGTGGTTTTCAGACGCGTTTTCCTAATTAGGAAAACTCTTTGTTTCAACTGCGTTGAAAGACCTTTCAAAACCTTTTGTTTTGACAGGCCTTTTGACTCGTTCGTAAACGCCTTCTTTCACGCTGTTGTAAAGGCCTCCTGAAACCTCGCCTTTCATGAGCCCTTTCGCACGGCGTGACTTCAAGGCGAATCAATTCCGTTGAATACGGCAACAAACTCGCGAAGGTTTGAGACTCCTATCTTCCATGCCTTATTCAAGCTGACTCCTTGGTTCAGAAAGCTGTCCTCGAGTCGTCTCACCTTGGGAAGGCTTTTTTACGTCGTAACCTCTCGTTATTTTAATTACGATGTATTTTCCTACTAATACAAGTTATTTTGACTAGCCTTTTAATCTAGGCTAAAATAATTCTATCCTGGGTGTGTCAGATTGTTTGAGATGCAGAATTGCCTCGGTAAAATTTCGGCGTACGACTTTATTCGCTCGTTGGAACTTCTATCGAACAATGACGGCATGGAAACGGTGCGAAAGAGGGAGAAAGACGAGGAGAGGGCGCCACCAGTAAGCTTTGAACCGAATCAGACGTGCTTGGAGGTTAATGAAACTTCAGGACCGTCGGCGCGCGTTTCGGGCGATTGTGCGACAATACCGTATGATGGAGCTCCACAAGAGGGCAGGCAGCGGTCACGTTAATTGCGGGGTCAAGGGAACGAAGCAGGGAGCGTTGGCGATACCCAAGTGTACAATGTGTCCAATCCCGGGGGTTAATATCCCGGAGGACTATGATAAAATTAACTGGGACGAGGAGCCAGAGGATCAACGGTAAGTATAGTTGATGAAGAAAGGAGAGGAACGCACTGATTGGCTCGCAGATACAAATACTTCCTCGACTTGGCGCAGGACGCCAATTTCAAGCTTATTAATCGGAACGTTTCGACGGAGGCGAGCGATCCAATCGTAGACGATGGCGCTGGTTTCTTCTGCAACAGGAAGGATTACACCGAGCACATACATAAGCATGTCAACGAAGAAGAGATATCAAGCTGTTCTGGTTTCCAGGCGATGTTCCTCGCCAATGCCAAGCGCATCAAAGGGTTACGCGTAACGGGAGTCGGAGGAGTGACTTGTGCCCGCCACAACATGTGGCGACCCAACGGCATCGGGGACCTGCAGATGGGTGAACGGTGAGTGCGGGAAGATTAAACTGAATCAGTGTTGACCGTATGTTCATTGCAGTTACTGCAACATGGACTTCTTGTTCTTTTCGTCGCTACTGGGCTTTGTATGGGCGTATGTCGTTTTGTCCTATGACATCGCATGTCAGTTTTCCAAGAATATCTGGACGCGCATGGGAAAGCTGCCAGACAAATACAAGCTGAAGATTAACATCAAGAACGTCCGATGGGCGGTGCCAAACTTCCATCTGCCCGCGCACAAGAAGGGTTGTCATTCTCCGTTTTCGTTCCATTGGTTGTGGGGGGCGGGGCGGACGCATGGGGAGACAGTCGAGCAGAATTGGGAGTTTTTAAATGGGATAGCATCGTCGACGAAGATGATGGGCCTCGGCGCTCGACATACGGCGTTAGAGGGTTTATTCAGCTTCCATAACTTCCGGCGGTTGATCGCACATCGTATGTGGCGCGCCTGCTGGAGTTCGAGCGAGAAATGCTAATTTTTGCAGGTCGATTGCTCTTGCAGCGCATGGCCGAAGGAATCAAGGAGGGCAAGGCGCACAAAGAGGCGTTCGAAGCATTCAACGAAGGGTTGGTGAACCTAGATGAGCTGGATGTTGGTGAATGGAAAATGCGGGTAGATAAATGGGAGAGGGAACAGCATGTTGAGGGTGCCAAGGATTCGCCGTACGAGTTTGAGGCACGGGTGCAAGCTACGTTATCGATACGCACGACAGGCCTTATTGAAGCTCAAGGGCCACGGGGAGTGGGAGCGGGAGTTTCGGGTGCTAGAGGAGGCGGACGTAAGAGCATTGAGTGATCGAGAGGTTCGTGAGGAGGAACAGGCTCACGATGTGCATCTCGGCGCTTTGGGGGTTGCGGATGGTTTGGAGGCTACGGGGGCGGTGGCGATGGGGGAGACAGGGAGGACCTTGTCTTGGATTTGGTACGCGGTGTCAACGAAGGAGACCGGCGATACAAAATTGCACGAAGGTACGTGCGCTAGACAGTACGGCACACCCATGGGATTCTGACGACACTTGACAGCCATACGAGTGGAGTGGTGTAAGGCGTATTCGCGCGCAAACCGATGGCGTGAAGACCTGGTGCTGGTAGAAGAGGAGATGCGCCGCACGCTCGTGTCCGGCCGATATGCTGAGGAGGAGTGGAAGGCGAGATCGGAGGCAAGGACGATGATGCTAGGGAAGGGGTCTGCGATAGAGCCAGAGGTCATGGAAGGGGTGAGGGCGTACGCGCTGGAGCAGGCGGATCGAGAGCGCAGAGTCTACACGAGGCTCGAGCAAAAATGGGGACCGATGCGGGCAAAGGCGGCCGCATACCTGAAGGGGGAGGACATGTCAGGTTTGCCGGATGTGGTGGTGGACGTGGACGAGGACCAGGTGCGGTGGGTAGAGGCGCGCGTGTATGCAGAGGAGGAAGCGGAAAATGATTTGTATCAGTAACTGGCCCGGCGTTTAATTGATTGCTGTTGGGCGTACGGGAGGGTCGGTATGTGGGTGGTATTTAACAACCCTTAGCCTGGATGGATAGTCTATCTGTAGAGACCTATTCCGTGTGAAAAGCTATGACTTGGGAGGTCGCGAGTTCGAGCCCCACTGGCTCGGTTTTTGTTTTTATTTCCCTTTCCTTTTTCATTTCCTTTTTCATTGCCTTTCTTCGTCTTTGTTTTCTGTGCTCTTTGTGCCCTGTTTCTGTTATAGTCTCCACCAGTGCACCATGCTGCTGTGGGGCGTTGTGCGGGGTACAGCATTCGGCAACATGACAAGGGTGGGAAATATGTCCCGGCTAGAATGTTCCCGGTCAAGGGCAATAGCCGAGGGTTAGATAAGATTGCACCATCACCCGGCAGTGCTGCCGGAGGTCGCTTAAATGTTGCTGTGCTTGATATGATGGGACATCTCGGGGAAACGATGGGAACTGCTTTTTCTGGTGATGGCCTGAGCTGGCCATCAATTCATGACCCCTTTAAGAAAGTCCGACGTGATCGGAGCAACTCCTGTGACTTTTTCCGCTGGCAGGTGAAACTTCCCGGTGTATTGCATTACGGTGCCAAATCACTGGCTGTCTGGGTCTGGGAATAATGCAATGTGGTTCGCAGACGACACTGCAATATTGCATTATTGACACTTCCTTTAGTGGGGCGAGGCCGAGTACCGCCCCCCCGACGCTCAAGACTACGGCCACAGCAGGATCAGACGAGCCCAACCCCCACGCCGCCAAGCGGTGCTTCAAATGTGGCGTGGTAGGGCACATCGGGTCAGATCCATCCTGCCCTAAAAACAAAGGGACGGAACGACCCCGCGTCGGCCTGGCCGCCCACCGGGTGATTGATAGCTATGCTGAAGATGAGTTACCTGAAGGCGAACAGAATGCGGGGAGCGAGGAGATCCACGATGACTGGGGCGGATCCCAGTTCGAGCCGGAAGAGGAACGGGATCCGAACGAGGCCCCCGACCTCACCGAGCTGGTCGAGTTCGACCTTGAGGACGAAGCACGAGTCGGCGCCATGCAGATCCGTTACTACTCCATGAGAGTTATCCTGCCTGAAATTGACCACTCGCCATCCACGGAGTACCTTGAGTGGATCGGGTCGTTAACCCCCATCCAGGCAGAGCTGGCAAACCTTGACGTAAACTTCTATGAGCGCGACCCTGAGGCACTATTCGGGATGGCAGCCATCGCCGACGTCGAACGACTAAACAATGCTCGAACAGAGAACGGACTACCTGAGTTCACACCGGAAGAGAGCGAGGCGAAACGTTTAGAATTAGTACTCGCCCATTCGTACGCGGTTGACCGGTGGACCACATTCGAGGAACTGGCGTTCGAGTTTCAAGCTACGGTAACTAGCGCTCCGTGGTCCCGCTCCGTCACTGAGGAGTGGAACACGATCCTTGCATTCGACGCCTTCGAGCACGCCCGACGGGATTACCAGGCTATCCGAATCCCTCGATGGGAACTGATAACGATAACCTCCGCCCTACTAGAAGGCCCGCGGGACGCCATCGCCAACATGGATGACCGACTCCGACCCCTCATCGAACTAATGACCTCCCTTCGCAACAAGGTGACAGACCAGATCAACGGAGTATCGGCCGCCCTCGAGGAGCTCCAGGGCCGCTCGAACCCGTCCCGAAGCCGAGCAGCACAAGTATATCATCACACCTGGGAATCCTACGAGCAGCTACTGCTCGATATGAGAGCACAGGCGGAAAGCCTCAGGCTGCTGGCCATTCGGACACGGTCCCTTCATTCCGTTATAACGCTTGAACTCGAGCGCCGCGACGGAACGCGCGTGGCACTGACACAGCGGGGCCTCGATTACCTTGCCGCCGTACAGGTCGAGGATGAAAGGGAAGCATCAGCTTCGCCCGAATCTCCTCCACCCGACTACCGCGCGCCCTCAGACTCCACCTTCCGAGCCTCAGCGTCCCCCCCTCTTTCGGAAGTAGGCGAGAGTGTGGCGCGCTCGAGCGCGGAGGACCCACCGAGGTGGTCTGCACACGAGGGCGTCATAACGATGATAGCCAATTCGTCCCTCAACGGGGTCGGCATCCTATTACCCCCCTCTATCCGATGAGGAGGACGGCCAGGACGAATTTAACGCCGAAAGGGTCCCAGCCTACGCACCCACCGACCCTCTGACCACCTCTACTGGAAATGAGATCGACGGGGACGCACCATCACCACCCGATAGCGAAGAAGCACTCTGGGCGGACCTACCGACTCTAGAAGGGGCCGAGGAGCTGATTGACGGAGAAAGCGGCCAGGTATTGCAGGCCTCCGTGAGCGATCGCGAGCAGCACCAGTCCGAGACCGGACAAGAAGTCGAAGAGGTCACTGAGGAACCCGTGGAAACCCTCTTGCTGATGGCAAATCGAATTGTGCACCCTGGACTAGGAGCGAGTGAAGAATTACTCGCGGAGCAAGTCGAGGCACTGCACGCGGCAGATGTGGAGGAGTTCCGGCGGCGGATGGACGAGTATCGAAGAGCGCGGGCCCTGGAAGAAGGAGAAGCTTGGGAGGATACCCCTGGTATATTCAACGAGCCCGCCAACCCGGACGAGCCTCTTGACGAACGGCGCGTGTGGATTAATGGGATTGGTGCTGACTACGGCGACCGATTCGTAAGCGTACTAGACACCCTGGGCGCTCCGGACCGGTGGTCCGATGGGCCGGACACATCCGCCGAGGAGTTCGAGGTCGCGTCCCTCCTTAATGCTAGCCCAATCCCATCCAGCCCTTCGGCCCAACCTACGCTTGGTGTCGAACCCGCTGGACATCACCGCGAATCACCCTCTCCTGCCGACGGGGATGCGCTTATCATACGATCTGTGGTCAAGATACTAGGGAGTCCCGGATACGAGCAGTTCTTGACCTACGTCGACCGGGACAACAACGTATACGTCAAGAACCAGCCCCTCCCCAACCTGCACTATCTGAGCCCGGAGATGATCGTAGCCCATCAAACTGCCATGGAGGAGGCCATTCAAGAGCGAGCTCAAGAACTGGGCTGTTCCCCCGATCGCGTCCGTAGGATTGTCGATTGGGCGGAACTACCCTTGGGCATTCGAGACCGCCGAGGTTACCGGGATACTTCCCCACACCTATTCCCTGGTGAGACCTTCCACGAGAGTGTCGCCTCTGAAGGTCCCGAGAACGATGACGAAGATGCATTCCCTGGGTTCCGTTGAAACTTGTGCTCGGGAAACAGACCAAAATGCTACCTAATGCTAAAGACGACGAGCAGAATGCTTCACAGGCTAAGCCTAATCCGAAGAATGGCTACACCAACTAACAACTACTAACCAAATCTAACACCTTCACACCCCTTTCAAGGTCTATATTCGCCGACGAGTTGTGATTGCTTGTCCAAGATTACACGAATGTACTTCCAAGGACGAGGACCAGAGTTCGAGAGCAAGTTTGTTTGTTTGAATTGCGTGCTTAGCACAAGTTTTGGCTCGAATAAGAGTTGAACAGAGTTCTGAACGCCTTAGTCGCAGTTTGTTAGATTTTAAAGCCTCACAGCTATGTAGCGTCCGATTCTCTTTGTCTGGGTCAAGTCTGTGTTCTCTTTGTCTGAAACTCGCTATGTCTGGTAACTCTCTTTGTCTGGAACTCGCTTTGTCTGAAACTCTCTTTGTCTGGTAACACGGTGAGGTTGTGGGTTTTATGGGTTGACTTATAGTCCGAAATCCGATTCCAAAACGAAACTTGTTATTATCAAACTAAACTCGTTATGTGAGTTAGCCTTAGTTGAACAAGCCCTAGAATTCCCCTGGTACGCGGTGCTTTATTGCTACCTGCTCTTTTAGGGAGGATCCAGTGCCTATCCTACTAATTCTACCCTCCTTTTATATCTACTCAAAACGTATTACATGTGCGCTATTATGCTACTGCGGGTATCTATCCGAGAATTATTAAGTACAGTAGCGTCAGCTCAATACAGTTGTGCAGGCTCAAACATTATCCCAACCCCTAATAAGCTATTTAGTTGCGGAACATGTTGTCAGATCGGTTCCTAATTCGATCGCCCGGTTGGTAAGCTCTTTTCCTTGAGCCTTAGGCCAGTATCTGGTAATGCCCCCAGTGGTCGAAGCCTTATCCTGAGATGTTCAGAGCTCGGGCTTCTTGTGGACACCCCAAACTCCCAATTTGGTAAGTTAGTTCGCAAGTTAGACTCGCATCATCAATATCATGCTTATTTATAAGTGACACTTGATCGGTGTATTCCCAAGACCCTTTGGCCGTTTAGCCGCCTTGGCTGGTATTGAATACCTTGTCTAAGGCATGGCCTGGTCATGTGACGAACGCGTCGCGTCTTGGTTGTAAACATTATTCAACAATTCGAAAGGTCCGTCTAAGGAGAAACTTCCTTAGACCAATAATCAACAGAGTGCGCCTTAGCTTATCCCTTAGTAAAGTAGAACCCCAAAGTGGCTTCTGAACCAATATTCAGCCTTGCCCAAGCGGTACCCGCCGTCAATCCCTTATCCAGTATGTGCAGTTTTCTGGTAAGTGAGCCGCGAACGGGTTGCGGCTTATAGCCTTGGTATGTCTTTTGACTAACCGTGCGGGATACACGTTAGTCCTCATTTTGGATCATGTGCGCGGTTAAAACACCGAAAAACGCATATTTCGGCGTGTTTCGATTCACGGCTTATCACCGTATGCAGGCCCTAAGCCAACGCATCGAACACGTCGCTCGAATCCGCCGGCCCGACTCCCTTCCTAGCGTAGGACTGGTGGACCAACCCTCCCGCAAGCTCAAGGATATCGCCTGCTTGACGGCTGAAGTCGAAATTGGAGGATGCACCGCCTACGTCTTGTTCGACTCAGGTAGTAATACCGACTCGCTTACCCCGGAATTTGCCAAAGGGACCGAGTGCGCCATTTTCAGGCTGGAGGAACAGGTCACCCTCCAATTGGGCTGCGTAGGGAGCAAGTCCCGTATCAATTATGGAGCTCGGGCACCAGTAGCATTTGGAGGCGTCAAGGGCCACGCGTATTTTGACATTGTCAATGTCGATCGGTACGACGGTATCATCGGGGCACCCTTCATGATCAAGCACAAAGCCGTTCTTGACTTTGGGAAACGTGAAATACGGTTCCCCGGCGGCCACTCGATCCCCGCGATGTCGATAACTTCAGAGGTTGGCCTCATTCGCCGAAGACTGAATGTTCAGTCGGAAGCGGGCCCGTCTCACCATTGACTCGGAGTACCAGGGACGTCGCTGTGCGCCGCCCCTTCCCCTGAGGCTGAGCCTCGTGATTCGGACCTTGAAGGCCCCCCTCCTGTACCAACACCCTCAGATCTGGAATCCATACGGCGCAGGCCGCGACCTCCGGCTACCGCCATCGAAGTCGATGACGACGAGCCATCCATTCGCTTACCTTGCCTTCCTTTTGACTCACCTTGGCTAATGGTCCTGGAGACCGACATCGCTAATTTGATACCACCTCCATCCCCTCCCGTTGCTGGCAGGCCACGACCACGTACTTGCGCCGACGATACACCTGAAAACGAGGGTGATGACGTCCCTGACCTACAGGATGACGATGGGGAAGACTACTCCTCGGATGAAGACGAGGACGAGGACGAACTTGAAGACCAGTCACCAATCTACATGTTCGTCAAGTCCAACCCCCGAAACCACCCGCGCTTCAAGACACCCGGACCGTCCGAGCCCACTCCAGGTCTAGAGACGGTTGACTACGTTTCCCTGCACTCAAGTCTAGAACCGGTGTCTTGGACAGGAGAATCGGACCCTCTCGGGATCAACGACGAGGCGTTCGACGAAGCCCTCAGAATCATTAGGCTCCACAGCCAGAGGGTCCCTGACGAACTAGACACCATAATCCCCAGCGAGCGAGTGGACACTCTCCGGGCCCGGTGGTACGAGACTTGTGCCGACCTCATGGGACCTATACCACTCACCCTGCCACCATTCCGGGAAATCAATCATGAGATCAAACTGGTGGACGACGACGCGAAGTACAATTACCACATGCCGCGCTGTCCTGAAGCTCTTCGCCCTCAACTCCGGGAGAAGATCCAGCGCTATGTCGACGCTGGCTGGTGGGAAATGCGGCCCGCATCGCAAGCCGCCCCGCTATTGTGCCTGCCCAAGAAGGACAATGGATTGCGCACTGTAGTTGATGCCCGACAGCGAAACGAGAACACGGTAAAAGACGTGACTCCATTCCCGGACCAGGACGCCATTCGGATGGACGTAGCTCGAGCGCCGTACCGGTCAAAAATTGACATGTCGGACGCGTACGAGCAGATCCGGATTGTGCCCGAGGACGTCTGGAAAACCGCATTCTCAACGCCATTCGGGACGGCTTACTCTCATGTGATGCAACAAGGGGACTGCAATGCGCCTGCTACATTCCAGCGGCTCATGACCTGGATTTTCCGGGACGTCATTGGTCTATACGTCCATGTGTACCTAGACGATATATTCATATTTTCCGACTCCATTGAGGATCACGAGAAACATCTAGACATCGTATTCTCTAGGCTCAGGGAACAGAAGCTGTACTTGAGTAAAAAGAAATGTGATATATATTCAACAAACATGGACTGCCTAGGCCACCGCATCGATGCGCAAGGATTACATGCAGACGAGGAGAAGCTAGACAAAATTCTAGGATGGAGAGCGCCTCGTTCCTATAACGAAGTGCTCCGCCTGCTTGGCCTCATACAGTATCTTGCGCACTTCCTCCCCGACATCGCTCACCTCACATCGCCCCTGGAATCCATCTGCCGTGGCGGGCAATCCTTCGTTTGGCGTCCGTTCCACCAGCACTGCCTCGAAGGCATCAAAGCTATCGTTCGCAAGACCCCTGTTCTCCGACCGATCGACCCCAAAAACCCAGACCCCATATGGATCATCTGCGATGCATCCGTAGTAGGGATTGGGGCGTTATACGGGCAAGGCCCCGACTGGCGCACCTGTCGGCCGGCCGGATTCATGTCGAAGAAATTCACGTCGGCCCAGAGATCCTACAAAACCTACGAACAAGAAGCGTTAGCTATCATCGAGTCATTGGTTAAGTGGGAAGACAAACTCCTGGGACGACGATTCCGCATCGCCTCCGACCACAAGGCACTCCTCAGCGTTAAGACAGCCGCCCGAAGCTCGGGAAACGGACGACTCGTGAGATGGGACGAATACCTCTCGCGATTTGACTTTGTCATATCTCACGTCGAGGGATCACAGAACAAAGTCGCAGATTGCCTATCCAGGCTTTACGAGGGCGACACCGACGAAGATATCTACCCAGCATCTGAGTACGTAGCCGCGGATCTCAAACTTGACCCCGAGTTGGAGGATATGACGCGCGGTCGAGCGGAGGAAGTGCGAGCTGAGATCTCTCTACTGGCGCGTCGAGTTCGGGAACCGGTTGAAGACCGCGTACTGGAAGCCCAGGAAATGGAAAAACACGCCGAACAACTTACGGCGAGCGGTTTCGACATGTCCGCCATCTCACTCGATGAGGCCCTCAGGGCGGAGCCCCCCAAAGTAGTGACCACTGAAGGCGACACCGAGTTACTGGACGAAATACGCCGCGGGTACTCTCAGGACCCCGTATTGAGCAAAGTGCACGAGTCACCCGAAGCCTTTCCCCAGTTCACCCAGAGAGAGGGGTTGATCTACTGCAATGCAGTGGGCGGTCGCGAAGTCCTATGCATTCCACGGGTGACACGTCGAAAGGACGGGCGAGTGCTGACCGAAATTTTGCTCGATCAGTCCCACTCGACCATCGGGCATTACGGTGACCTCCGCACCTCCGAATACATACGACGCTGGTTTTGGTGGCCCAAAATGGGACGTGATATCGAAAAGTTCTGTAAATCCTGCGGAACGTGCGCGATGAGCAAACCATCAACTCGGGCACCTGCCGGGCTACTACATCCCCTGCCCATCCCTCGACACCCGTGGGAGTCAGTGGGAATGGACTTTGTCGGCCCATTCCCTTCGTGCCTGGGATATAACTACATGCTCGTCGTGATCTGTCGACTCACCAGTATGGTAGCACTTTCCCCGATGCAAGTCACCAACACCTCTTCCGACCTGGCCTGGATTTACATCAGGGACATTGTACGGCTACATGGGATGCAATCGTCAATAGTTTCGGATAGGGATGCTAAATTCACCGCAAAGTTCTGGAGGGAATTGCATCGCCTGACCGGCACGAAACTGCTTATGTCCACCTCATTTCACCCGCAGACAGACGGTGCTACCGAGCGCGCGATACGCAATGTCTCCCAGATACTACGCGCGTCAGTCGAATCGTCACAACGGGACTGGGTCTACCACGTACCAATGACTGAGTTCGCTATAAATTCAAGCATCAGTGCGTCCACCGGATTTGCGCCCTTCGAGCTGAACTATGGGTACGTACCGCGGCTTACATCAATACCGGATTCGGCCGATACGCTACCTGGGGTTCGCGAATTTGTGGACCGTGCGCTGGCCAATATTGTACTAGCCCATGACGCGATTATCGAAGCCCGCGTCGCCTCGATTTACCAGAGCAACAAGAAACGCTCGATGGAAATCCCGTACAGCGTCGGCCAGCTGGTGTACTTGTCTACCAAGAACTTGAGTCTCCCGAAAGGTCGCGCGCGCAAACTGGCCCCCAAGTTCATCGGCCCCTATAAGGTAACGGCCGAGAATGCGACCAAGTCGTCATACACGCTGGAGCTACCCGAGGAATTGAGGAAACAACGTATTCACCCCACATTCCACGCCTCGCTGCTACGACCCCATGAGGCCAGCGACGACACTATATTCCCTAGCCGAGAAGCGAAGAGATTCTACGACTTTGGCGAACCGGACGATCAAGAGTGGTTCGTCGAAGAAATTTTGAGTCACAAGTGGATAGGGAAACGCACCGTCAAACTACGCGTTAAATGGACAGCTGGCGACATCACATGGGAGCCACCATCGCATCTTGAGGAATGCAGCGCACTAGACGACTACTTTGAGGCCATGGGGGTGGAGCGATGGCAGGATCTGCCTCGCTTCGACGGCCCATGATGGAGAGCACGTTGGCAAAAAACACGGCCCGTGATGCGGCATCAATAGCATCACCATGGATACCCACGCAGATCTCTCATTCACTGTATATCTTCAACATGCTTCAACGATTCCTCGACTCTCTCCATCAAATACCCTCGGACGCACCGGACACAAAAGCCACCCCACCCGCCCCGCAAATGGTTTACCACGAGTGGAGAGACACACCGGACCATATTCAAGACCGGCACGACCTCGGTGTCTTCCACGACCGTCGAACGTTTGGAGGGTCTTGGCAAGGCACGGATACCCACCATACATGGGTACACGCGTACGGCGTCCCACTCAATACCCCAGCCCCGCCGTACATACCTCAACACCTGCGCGAACGCCACAATACGCGCGACGATGGGTATGGCCGGGCTTATGGACCACCGCCGGCATTTGACCATCACCAGAGGCCCCCGGCGCGCTATGCGAGACAGTACAGCCCACCGCGCGGGCGCAGCGCCTCGCCACCGTTCCGCCGACCCCAGTCGCCACCCTATAGGAGACGTCCATCACCGCCATACCGCCGGACGTCGTCCCCATCATCCTCGAGAAGGAGCACACCCTCCACTCGAGGATCGGACAGACGACGTCGCTCACCATCGCCCCGACGTCACCGCTCACCGTCACCCCAGCGCAGCCGCTACGACAGAGGCCGTGGCCGCAGAGGGCGCGACGACACCGAGGAAGAACGGCTACGGCGTAACGCACTAAGGACCAAGAAAGGACCTTGGGTGCGTACGGTATTCCCGCCCGATATCAACAATGCCGAGCGGGACTCCGATGGGCACCCCGTTTGCCCCCTGGAGCGTGTCACGGGCGACCCCAATGACTACGGCTCGGACGACGAGGTGGCGGCGCTACCCCCCAACTGGAATGCCAAGGAGGTACTGCGACGCACCGAAGCTCTACAGCTCGCGGATGGGGATACCGACGGCGTGCGACTCCCGCCATCGGGTGAGTCCGGGGTATGGCGCAAGCTGTCCATAACCACGGCGCACCAGGCCGAGAACGTCCTGCGCTGGGTCCGGCGCACGGAGCCCACCGCGTTCGCGTTCATGACTCACGTCGTGAACTTACTACGGCACAACCAGGTCATTCCGCGCACCGCCGGCGAGATTTACTTACTGTCGAAGGAGGGCACCGCGCGCTCCACATACTGGCTACTGACTACGGGGAGCAACAAAGCACCCAAGCCAGTCCCACTGGAACAGCAAACCTCCACCAACTTCGACAACAGCATGCAAGTCTACTTGGGCGAGGCGCCGATGGGCGACGACGAGACAACTGTCCTTATCGCGGAACGCTCGGGAGCAAGCTCGGTACAATCTGGGACGCACATCAAGCTCAATATGGCGATATCGCTGTACGAACAAATGCTAGCACGCGACTGGCCGCTGGGAATGCGCGTCGCCTCCAACAGATTCCCCGACGTCATGATCGTCGACCACGCGAGCCCCTACCCCCCGGACGTAACGGCGTGGTACACGATCAATGCCCTATGCCCACGACGCACGCGAAAAGGTACCTCGATGCAGAGGCATAAATTCTTCGAGCTCCTAATGAGGATACTGTCGGTACATGGCGCCCTATTCCGCATCGCCACGTTCGGCGGATACCCCGACGCCGACCTCCCACTGGAACACTATCCGTTCCGCACCGACAATATCACCGCGTCCTTGGTCGTATCGTGGCTCATCCAACACGGAATCAAGAAGGACGGCGATGCCGTGCGCATTATGGAGGACTTTGCGCGAGCGCGCCGCAACATGCGCGAAGGACGCACGGACCCCTCGGGCACCGTATTCAAAAGTGGGGACTGGCCGCGCGACTCCGCAGAGGTTCTCACTCTGCGCGAAGACGAGGTGACTCCCTGGGCGACATTGAGACACGCGACGCTGCAGGAATTCGTCACCACCCAGTACCCCGAATGCCCGGCGGATGCCATGGAGGACGACGGTTAGGACGACGGGAGCGCGCGCGGGCACTAGGTGGACGTTTGGGGTGTTACGCCCGACTATACCTGTGCCGCCCCGCGACAATGGTGTCCGCGTTACGCGACCACTGGCGCGGGAGTACTCTGTTCGGACTCGGAGCTTCGTCCTGGGGGGGAGGGTGTAAGGTGCCGGCACCGGCTACTTCCTAATACCCGTTATCTACTTATCTTTGCCGTTATCTATACTTTCACATCACGTTGTATACTATATAGCTCGGATCACGTCTGCGTTGGGGCAACTAATCTTTGACCCAACGCTGACGCTTATCCATTCTGAATAGAACTTGGTTAGGTTCAGTCGGGCATCGATCTAAGTTATCTCTACCCTCTTACAACTCTATGCTGGCCTGGAAGAAACTCAACGTTCTCCTCAAACTTCACTTGATTGAACCCGTTCGATCAATTACCCCGAACGCCGCCAATATTAATATGTCCCTCAAACTGTTGAACGCCGAGCGCCAAAACTCTGACTTGGGCGTGAAAATTCAACCGAGTCCCGTCCTATTGTCGTCCAACGTTCGCGAATTTATCCTTCTGTGGATGCAGATCCCCACATGGTACTGACCCATTCATGCACAGGGTTTCAAGTCTATGTCCTTCAAAGTCTGTCTCGTTCAAGTCACTCCGGCTTATTTTCGAGGTAAGCCTCCGAGTCGTTTAATTCTATCCCATGTACGGTTACTGTTATGTCCGTGCAAATCAGTCTTTCATTTTTTCCCATTTATCGGTTCTGGTCGCACTCAATCCAACTCTGATTGTGCTCCCGTCACCTCTGGACACACAATCACGCACTACATCAGACCCTGCACCACTCTGATAATACTCCAGCACCACTCCAGCTCACTCTGATCGATTAATGGTTCACCTGCTCCCGGACCTATCCCGGAATACATAGCTCTCGTCCAATCATGGATTGCTGAGTACTTCTTCCTTAATATCCACTTCGCTTTCATTACCTTACCTTCTTGGCCAACTCCGGCCTCACTCCTCACCCCGTTCACCCTCCGGTCATCCTGGTTAATCCCGGAACCTCTGGACTAGTCATCCAGCCCTGACCGGTTCTCTGCGGTTCATCCATATCGCCCCGGAACATTCTACCTGAACATTCCACCTGTACTTCGCACTGGTCCTTCACTGTGATACAGGCTGTGGCACCTCCGCACTCCTTGGTACATTTCGGACCGTGATTATGTAATCACTCCGAACTCCGGTCCTCCACGTTCCTTGGTTCAGCTCCACTTCACCCACGTCGTCTCGGACCTCCGCCCCTATGCATTGGAACTCTCCTAAAGGACTGCCAACATCCTCCGGAATGATTCCTTGCAACTATGTCCACTCCGGCGACCCGGAGCTCCCAAAACCACCAACACTTAACACCAGTACCTTGGAACTCGTTCATCTCGACTACCAACATACCAGTCCAACATCTGGTACAATTATGCACTATTCATCTATGCCCCATCATTCCTGCTCTCGTTCCAGTCGCTCCGGACATATCTCCGGAATCCGGAGATACCCGGAGTCACCGGAGTCATCAGACTCTCCCCGGAACGTTCGCTATTATGCCTTATCAACTCCTCTTCCATTTATGCATCCCTTATCACTTCTCATCTATTGTTTCAACGCTCTCATCACTTCTCCTTGTTATCTTTTCATATGCTTCACGCTTCCATCACATTCCCATCATTCCCCATCGCTTCTTCATCTGCCTCAAGGCAGATGTCATAGCACTTACATCTTATCACTCTTCTATCCATCCGTTCATCTATCAAACCATATGCTCTACCTTTCCCCTTCCTTTACTTCCCATTTATTCCTTTCTCTCACTTCATATCTTCTGCCGCATGGTAGTGTCTTCTTCCATGTGGTTCACTTCGTTTCATGTTGCTTCACATTGCCTCATGTTACCTATTCCCTTTTGTACAAATTACTTGTCCTTAGTATAAATACCGGTACTTTACATCTTGTACAGTATCCGAAAAATAAAAGTTATCCATGCTTCCTTCTCATGGACTGTTGCCAATCGTCTCTTGAGGTTCTGGTCTATTGCCTCTCGACGTCTCCCTCTCTATGGCCTTGCTCCCGTCTCCCTCTGGTTCCCTGCTGTGACTCCGGTCACTCCGGTCACTCCGGTTTCCGGTCACAACTCCGGAGTCCTCGTTCGGCCATACCAACAACTGCGGTTCAACTCCGGGTTGTCTCCCTTGTCTTGGATATGCCTCCAGTCCGCTCCAGTGCACCGCCTTTGCTCCATCTTCATGTCAACTATTCCGGTTTGCACCGGAACTGCGCTGGACAACTACCCAACAACACTGGTGATGCTCTTGTGTCTCTGGTCCAGGCTATCCCTGTCCCGTCGCCATCTTCGAGCTCGTACGACTCGGACCTTGGCGTAGGACACTTCCCCATCTCGCAGCCCGAGGCCAGTCAGTCGGTCACCCTAGCTGAGTTGTGGTGTTCCGAGAAGTGGCTGATCTAGACATCCGTTCATCTCCGGTTCGCGGCTTAGCCCGGCTCCGGTCATATGATCGGATATTCCTTCCCTCTTGGCTCAGCGATATAACAGTTACGTTGACTGACTAGTTTTTGCGCCGCCGTGAGGATGTTCAATGCATCGGACATTGGTCATCCACCATCTCCCGCCAGGTGAGTATATATGTATCTTTTTTTTGCTTCATTAACCAATGCCGACTTACTTGATTTTAACTCGTCTCGTATCAAGCAAGTTCAAGTCCAAGGCTGTTGTGTCGAGACGGACTTAAGTTGTTCTTTCCCCCAAGGTCAGTCAGTCAGTCATCCACATTCGTCCTGTATCTTCGTGTGTACCTACAGTACATCCAATCTATGTTCCATTTATTATCGTGTCCACGTCGAATGAAGTGTCGTATCGATGACTCGAGCGGATTTGATGTTCAACCGGACCACCACTCCTTTCTTTCTTCTGTTTCGTGCATTCGAGTGTCCGTTCAACCATCGCTGACCCTTCAAACAAAATACACAGCTCAACGTAACAAGGTGCGCTTCGACTTCACTCATTCATGTAGTCAAATTTCCGACCATGAGGTGTCTTGCCCCGTTTCGAGGTCAGTTCCGCACTGACTTATCGAAGGGTAGGTAGTTCAATGTCCTAGTAAGATGCTGAACGATAAAGCATTGAATAATAAACTTGTGCTTCCATTCACTGCGTTCCGGGGTCACCTACGCATAGACAATGCGCAGCTATTTGTGGCTCTGTTTAGCCATCTGCGCTTACTAAGTAGCTACACAGCCCTTGTCTAGCTCTGTGTGGCTAAGCGCAGACGGATAAACAGAGGTAAACAGAGGCTGTGTAGGTCCATGTGGGTCTGTGTTAGTCTGTAGTTGACCGCGCCACCGTGTTCGACCAGGTCGCTTATTACCAATCTTTTAGCGGGTGATTACAAATCATTTTCCCCCTCCCTTCATACCACTCCAGACAGCCTTCAGCAGTAGAAATTCACATAAATCAGGACATTATAGCACCCAATGAAGGGATCTGTGTGTTCAGAGTTGGTGCTATAAAGCTCACATATTACACAGGCAGTTTTCATCATGAGTTAGCAATTTATTATGGCAACTGTGGCTAAAACACAATGGCGATGAAACATGGCCAAAGTGCACTCTCCCTGGCACAGTCCATTGGAGACATTGCAAAACAATCTGATGTGTTCAGACACTTTGCATTCATTAAATGGGCTGTTGGTGACTACACTGCCGGACAACTCTATGCAAAGGAGGCCCATGAGTTGGCCAGGATTATGGGACATCTGTACAGAGAAGCACGTGGACTCCGTACAGAGGCACTTAACTGGCTGGGACTAGGTAATTACATGCAATGCATATTGCTGGCCAAAAGAGCAAGAAGTCTCTTAGATGTGTGTGGTTTGCCCCACAGTATCGAGGGCAATGGACTTAGGATGCTGCTGGGGGAGGTTCAGAGCCGGAAGTCAGAATATGTTGAAGCACACAGTATGTACAATCAAGTGGCTCAAGCTGCTGCCAATGATCCTCATTATCATGCAATGTCATTAATAAACATGGCCGATATTGAGGTATCTATGGGGACCGCAAAGCATGAGATACAGAGGAAGATCAATGTGGCCCAAACCATCTTAAAAGTGATTGGGATGGCCAGAGGATCAACTGGCTGTGACATTGTTCAGGCTGACCTCAATCTCAGGGAAGGGGACATGTCAACATTGTTGTTTTGCAAATGCCTTAGAAAAATGTGGGGAAAGGATTCTGAGGTAGTGGTCTACTGCCTGGAGAGACTGGGAGATGTCAGCCGTTGGAAAAATAGCCATCATGAATTGTCCTGGAGCACAGTTCTTCTTGCACACTCACTCAAGCAGAAAGAGAAACTAGGAATTCACAAGGGCCTCCAATTCATTGGAGATGTCTTCCTGCAGGAAAAAGATGAAGTCACAGCCAGCTCCCTGTTCACACTTGCCTTACAGGGCTTCACACTGATGGATGTCCACCGCAGCAGAGCAGAATGTATGATTCGACTTGGAGACATCTCAGAGAAGAATGGAGATTTGCTTAATGCTCTGGAGCTCTGGGATATGGCGAGACCACTCTTTGAGCGCTCTTCGCAAACCAAGCAGATTCAAGCCATAGACAACAGATTGTCCAGAAATAACAAAGATGTGAAGGAGCAGCATCAGAAGGGCCTAGCCCATCTGGTTGAGCTTTCTGTGCCTGCAGGGAAGGTGGATGAGGAGGATGAGGAGGATTCTGAAATTGAACTGGAGTTGGATGAAGCAGATGTTGAGCAAGTTGTGGTCTGAGCTTCAAAGTGTCAAAAACGTTCATCTGTCCAGGTTCAATGTCTTGTAGTTCCATTTGAAATGTATTTATTTAATTATACTGAGCTGGAGTTGGAAGAGGACAGGCAGTTCAAAGAAGAAGACTGTCTAGTACAGCTAGGTTTCTAGGTACTAGTAGGAGGGCTGTGACCTGTCCATTCACGGGACAGCTGTTTTCATCAACAGCACTGGGCCTCTGGGTGCAGTGAGGCTCGGACGGGTAAGAACCGGGAGTTGAACTAAGGAGTTTGTGCCAGCTTCATCACTTCGGCTAATTTTGAGGAAAGTAGTCACCTCATGTAAATTAAGCACATTCAAGGCATTCTTCGTCACTTGAGACTGTTGGCAGTGAATTTTGGTCAGTTCAGATTCCCTGCTGCGAAAGTTCGTTAATTCAATCCCTCACTGCGAAACTTCATCGGTTCAAAGGTTTCGGCCACACCGTAACTGTTCTATTCGGCTCCGCAGGTCAATCAAAGATAGTAGCGCCAGCCGTTCTGTCGAGTGGTATTGCACTATAGTGGTCAGTTGAGGAAATGAGTGAAGATATATTCAGTAATGCCTAAATACAAGATACCTACTGCTAGCTACACACAACCATCCGAGCAATACAAACAAAGGATCGTCTGTGTCAACGCCAAGTTCACGCGCGATGTGTGGTGAATAGAATGTAC
The DNA here is from genome assembly GCA_029233265.1 of Mycena alexandri. NCBI lineage: Eukaryota > Fungi > Basidiomycota > Agaricomycetes > Agaricales > Mycenaceae > Mycena > Mycena alexandri. The sequence goes on along the minus strand of JARJCM010000088.1, from coordinate 47,239 downwards.
ACCGCCAACTCGCGGCCCAGTGAGGCACGGCGGTGCCTTGATAGTGTTTGACGTGTTCTTGCGCGGGGTGGTTGATGTGTGAGATTGCGCCGTTGCGGCCGTGGATACGGGGAAAGGCCCAGGTTCATGGTGTGGGCGGGTGCAGGTGCGAGTTGGAGTGGTGGTGGTGCGGTCGGAGCGTGTGTTAGTCACGGTGGGGCGTTAGTTCTCTGGGGTCCTGCAAGTCGGAATTTGTGTTGACTGAGTGCGAATTGAGGGGCATGTGTTCGTAGTTGCCAGCGGTACTTTCGGGGTGAGTGGACGTTCAGTGTGGCAGCAAACAAGCGGTGAGCTGGTGGGCGGAAGAAATGAAGGAAGGGATAATACACACCTTTCATGATTGAGGCGCAACACCCTGTGTTTCTGCCTCTGAGTCGCCCCGCTCTCATTGCCACTCACACTCGCCCCGGCCCTGACCGTCAGTCACACTCGCCTTGTTTGAACTATCGCCCGCCACCACATCTTCTTGCCGTGTTTATGGCGTTCAAAGTGCACATTTAATAAAAATCACTCTTTTTGAACTTTTTTGAACTTTTATCCTTCTTTTGCCTCAAAATCTGAATATCTCTCTCTCTTTTGGGGGTGCTGAGTGGGGGAGGGAGAGAGGTGAAATCTCGCACTTTTTCCCTCTCCCTACTTCGGGTATGTTTCATCGGTAATCTCTCTCTCTCTTCCGACACAAAATTTTTATCTCTTTCTTTTGGTGAAAAAAAAAAAAACTCTCTCTTTGCATGTTGGGGGATTATCTATCCCTCAATGCTTTCCAACTTTCCTCTCTCCCTCTTGCGTCCCTTACGCGCAGTGTCACAGTCACGTGCAAAGTGACACGGCCCGCCATCCCGTGGCTGGGTTGTCCTCTAGCGGGACTCCCTGAGTGTTCTGACACACTCCGGACTGCTGCCCGCCGCCGTGATGGGCACAGCCCGTTGGCTCCTATTTTTGAGCTCTGGCGGTACATTACAGTCAAAGGGAGGGCCGTCGCGGCCGTGCCAACGGCCGTACCAGTCTGAAATTTCCTTGGGAAGGTAATATGGCTCGACATGATCTATCGTGGTTCTGTAAAACCCACTGGGACACTTGGCGGTTATTTGGACCTCCCCGTACTTGAGGAATGCACGCACCTGGTCTTCCCAAAGCGGAACAATGGTTCGGCAGCCTCGGTTCAGTGCAGCACACTCTCCACTGGGTTCAACAGTCCTGAGAGGGCTCGAAATGGGTGGTACTTGGACAAAGGTGAGCCAATAAACCACAAAGAACAGTATTTTCAGCCACTATTGTGTCAGAGACCCATGTGCCGTCGACTTGCCGTTCCGGCCCGTTATTCAACCGGCCGTCAGGGAGTCCGCCAGAGGACAACCCAGCCACGGGATGGCGGGCCGTGTCACTGTGCACGTGATTGTGACACTGCGCGTAAGGGACGCAAGAGGGAGAGAGGAAAGTTGGAAAGCATTGAGGGATAGATAATCCCCCAACATGCAAAGAGAGAGAGTTTTTTTTTTTTCACCAAAAGAGAGAGATAAAAATTTTGTGTCGGAAGAGAGAGAGAGATTACCGATGAAACATACCCGAAGTAGGGAGAGGGAAAAAGTGCGAAATTTCACCTCTCTCCCTCCCCCACTCAGCACCCCCAAAAGAGAGAGAGATATTCAGATGTTGAGGCAAAAGAAGGATAAAAGTTCAAAAAAGTTCAAAAAGAGTGATTTTAAATGTGCACTTTGAACGCCATACGTGTTCGCCCGATTCTATGCACTCCCTCTGCCCCCCGCTCCAACGTGGTGAATGAAAAGAATGTGGTGGTAAGAGAACAAAGGAAGCCGATGACGGCACCGGCCACGTGACAAACATATTGAACTCACGCAAACTGACAAGCTTTCACAGCGGGAATCTGAACTGACAAAAGTTCGCCACCGGCAAGCCCAAGTGACGAGGATTACCGCAAATTTGCCTAATTTACGTGAGGTGACTAACTTTCTCAAAATTAGCCGGTCTGACAAAGTGACGAGGGTGGTATAGACTCCTTCTCGCCATTGACAACATCGACATAGAACTATCAAGTACTAGAAAGCTCAGACACAGTCAGAAGAGCCTTTGCTTGCGGGAGGCTGTGCCAAATCTTTCACACAACTTAGTGCTTTGCCCGCTCTGCTGCTTTAATTAATGTTTTTAATTAGCTCCACTTCTTTTATGAAGATACAAATGATGTGGCCCTAAACTGGATTTTATGTTTCTCATTTAGGACTGAACTAAATTGAATATTATTTGTTTCACTAAACCTAAAAAAGTGGAGCTAATTAAAATTCCCTGTTAACCCATTTTCTCGCACTCTGATTGGCTGCTAACAGATTAAAGGGATATTTTAATTAGCTCCGCCTCTTTAAGTTTGATAGAACAAATAGTATTCATTTAGTTGAGCCAGAAATAAGAAGTAAAATTCTTAGTTTATGGCCGTATCACTTGCATCTCCAAACTAAAAGAAGCGGAGCTAATTAAAAAGTCCTTTTAATTGAGGCCCCAGCGGTGTGAGTCCTCTTCTAGTCCTCTTGTGAAATGTGACCTCTGGCAACAACTGTTTAGTCACAATGGCCAGTTGAACGGCTCTGGTGTCATATGTGGAACCAAAAAAATATTTTGATTTTTTTTTTCAAAAACTACGTAAGCCTGTACTAGTAGTATACGAGGTGCACCTTAATGTGTCCTCCTGACGCAGTTGGATCGCAATGTATTTGCTTTTGGTTCGAACCTCGCCGGTGTCATATGTTTTACCGTTCACGCTTTTCGCCATGACCACCTTTTTGTACCACAATAAATACAGTTCTGCTCTGAGCAGAACTGTACAGTATTTAAATCTTTACCAACTGCTAACTCATTTTACTCTGAGGTTACAGCTCAATCTGGATTCTGGAGCTGTTATTGATGAAATTATTTGTCTTACCTCTTGCACTGAAGTTGCAGAACCGCAATAATGGAGAGAGAAATCCTCTCCAATTAGGAGGATACCATTGGTACAACTCCCCAAGGTTCAATCATGATCCACGCAACGCTAAAGTACTTAACTCAACCCGGACACTGTTTAGTTGTTCTGCCCCATTATTTTAAAGACCGGAGGGATTTTTGAGCACAGTACACAACCCTAAGACCTGTGTAAATGAAAGCTATCTAACCTTCTGTGCACACAATTGTTTGCTCAGAACTCTATTCCCCCCTCGCACAGGAATTAGAAAATTAGCATGGGTTTGAGTTGTATTCAAGGTAAATCTGCAAGAAACACAACACTTTTCTGTGGCAAGTAATGTATAAGGAGACATGGGAGGAAGAGATACATCTTGGGCTTCTGCAGAATTTCTGATTTCCTGGCATAACTTTCTTAATCATGATCTCAAATTTAGTGTTTGGATTGCGGTGGAAGTTCCTCCTTACCTTCTCAAATTTTGTAAAGAGCATTCCTCAGCACAGTTCAATCAGATGTGAGCTGTACCATGTACCCTGCTGTTTTTCTGGCCTCAATTTAACCCAAGTTTGACCTTTTTTGCATACATTAAAATTCGAGGTTTCCGCGCTGCACAGAACAAAAAATGCTGCCTGCGGCGCTGGGGAGCATTTGAGAATGTCATTTGTGCAGTTGCTTAATTTTTGAAGCCCTGCCGCACGCAGAATATCATTGAAACCTTTGTGGTAGGGTGTGGGAAGTCTCCAGGCCCGATTGGGCCTGGCCAGGCCAAATGCGGCCTGAGTTACCAAATCGGGCCTGGCTGATGTCCACATATGACACCAGAGCCAGTTGAACTGTCAAAACGCTAACCATCACCATCAGATGGCTTCAACATGATCACGTTGATCAGACATCTTCCTCGAACTCCCACGCGACTACTCTGGACTCTTACTGCTATCTGGAATTTCTCTACAGTATCTGACCTCAACCTGGCGTTGTCCTGGAATCTCCCTGGCCTTGAACTACCGGAAGTCTGATTTAGCCTCTCTTGACAGACATCGACACTCTTAACCTCAAGAAGTTATCTCAGTCTTGTCTCACTCAGTTCCTCCTCAATTTCTTGAATGTCGACCATGAACCTCTGGCCTAGGGTTTTAATTAAGGTAATATACATACCCTTATACTGACAGCCGCGAATGGCTTAGGTAGCGTGGTGTCCACCCCGTGGCGCATCATTTTTCTGGCAAAATTCTACCAAACTGAGATTATCTCCGCCACTTCTTGATCAAATCCTTGGACCTATGCGACGTATCCCTGCTCTAGGATGTCCTCCAACGTAATACCATTGCCGTGGAACCAACGAATGCAGACCATGTCGACACCATGGTGCCTCATCCCGCGGTCTGTGAACTTTCCCTATCTCTCAAATTCCCGGTTATCTGGCTGAATTTCTGCTCTGACCCTTGGGTCCCTGGGACGTGGCTCTGCTGTAGGATGTAAAACCAATGCCTCCAGGTTACACTTGATGAACGCAAACCGTGCTGACGCTGTGGCGCCTCATCACCAGGTCTATAAGTTTTGCCCAATTTACCCAAACTGGCAAATTGCTTGCTCATTGTGAACTGAAGGTTCAATGCAAGTACACTTCAATTTGACTCACTGGAATGTTCAACTACCCTTTAATTCATCTCAATCTTCGTCCCCTGTTCCTTGGCTCCAGTTTTTCAACACCACTCAACTCGATCTTGTGTTCAAATTCGGGTGAGAGTTCATTTCTTCTTTCTACATTGGTCTGTTGAACTGACTTCAAATTTTACAGCTAACCTCGTCTTCAACCAAGGATTCTTTTGAAGCCTACGACGAGACTCAGACCAGGTATATTGGGTGAGTCTTTGTTCCAATGTATTCTTCGCGTTCAACTTGCCTTTCTGATTGAAACCCGATCGAACATCATTCAATGTTAACCTCACTGCTTTAATGCTACCTATCTACCTTTGCTCCGGCATATCTTGTCCTATGTGACTAACACCATTCTTTCACGCTCCTCTTCCTGGCCCACATTAATCCGCGCACGGATCAAGATCCAACACATATCCTGCAATCCCTTCGTCCGTCCACATGCCACTGGCCAACTTGGCATTGTAATCTGTCGCGTTAATTGTATAAAAGTGTTCGGTGGCAGCAGTGCTGTAAAGGCCATAGAACGGCACACTTCCGCAGATCTGCGACGGGTATATGTATCCCGCAATAGTGTTGCTGGCGTTGACATATCCACTCTCCAACGCAAGGTCGCGTGCTGTCGCGGATGTTGTATAGAAATTGTCGATGGTCCCGTCGTTCTGGACATGGAAGAACGGGACAGTGGAAAGTTCCTGGGTAGGGAATACATGGGCGGCAATGCCGAGGAAGTTGTAGTCATAGGGGAGTTTGACCAGGATATTCAGGTCCGTGGTCGAGGTGGTGTAATAGACAGTCTGTCCCGGGGAGTCCGCAATGTACAGGGGGATTGCATCGGTGGGGTCACCGCAGGTTAAGGGAGAGGGAGACTAATCGTTGTTCAGAGAGCGGGTGGTTCAGATCTAAGGATATTCGTACCGCGACTGTTGTACTTTGGGCCGGGGCTGAAGCGGACGGCGAAGCACAGAACGCCAGTAAGAGCACAGACGTTGCAAAGAAAACAACATTGAATGAAGATTTCATGACGGTCGAGCTACGTCTTTGAGGAGTTCGTTTGGCGCAAGACGGTTGACTTTGATGCTCAGCTCGACCTGGTTTAAATACATACGGCTCGATTATTTATAGATCGAGCAATACGAGATGCGGCAATTAGGAAGAGAGCACTTCCGAGTGGCGCGCAAATAAGGAAATCTCAACAGCGAATTGACACAAGAAATGCCCGCCCGTTCACATGAGCTGGTAGGGTAGGTAGGGATGAAGAATGGCGCACTGTGATAAGGACCGCGGTGCCACTAGGCGAATTTGTGGGATCACAAAGTGGCGGGTTCGTCCTCTAGGGCTCTTTAAAGTTGGTTCCCAATAGAACGTAAGGCTGTAGGTGGTCTGCCTTGTTGGATCCGAGTGTGTGTGTCGGTCGAAGGTCGAAGATGCGTGTGTGTGTGTGCGAGACCCGAGTGCTTGGGACGGGCTGAAGGCGGTTTACGAGTGCTCGGAAGGGACGTTGGCGGTGTCCGGTAACCTGTAGTCAGTATTCTCGGGTGTATAAATGAAAGGCAAATCCTTGAGACGATGTCCCTTGGCGGTGGCGACGAACAAGCACGTTGGTGGTCAACTCGAGGATGTAATTGGGGGATAGAGGTACAAGGTCAGGATAAGAACTCAGCGTTGGACTAGAGTCCTCGACTGGAACTGTCTCCTTGTGGTAGCTGACTAGGAACTGAATCCGAAAGTCCACAAGTAATTGACTGACTACCCTCGATTCGTCCGACGCCTTTTATACCTTTTCCAAGCCAGTCACATTGTCCGTCCCGTCGGCGTCCACAGCCTCGTTCCACATGCTCCTCGAGCCTCTTTCGTCCTTTCGTGGCATTTCTGAGCTCCCAGACTGCCGATATTCATGGACATTGAGCTTCACGAGCACTCAGAGGTGTCGAAACTCCGAAATAGCGCTGTTTCCGAGTGTTCGTAAGGGATTCGTGATGTTCTGAGTCGTCAGAAGGTGGTGGAATGGGACATAATGGTGGATAGGACGTGGGTGGATGGTCGTTTGGTTGCAGACACAGCTGTCCTGCCGTCGAGGGTCGCTCAAGAGTCGCTTTGTAAGGTTGTATGGGGGCTCGGAAATGGTGCAAGTTCGTAAGTCGCAACCGTGCACGTGTTCAGGTCTCCCCGTGAAGCCCGAGCGCGCCTGTCGTGCCTGGTTGCCATCCTGGCCGGGTCTGGTGCTCGTACGAGTCGTCGTAAACCCTGGAATCATCGAGTAGCGAGTTGTTGGAAGTAGATCCGAATGAGGCAAAGTCGTTTCCTAATTAGGCAAATCTTGAATGAGTGGGAATTCCGAGCTGTCGTGTCTCGTCCAGACAAGCCATGAGGCGGTGTGAGCGGTGCAGCGCGAACACAAGCCTCACAGCGCTACTTAATATGGAAATCTCAACAGCGACGTGACACAGGAAATGTCGGCCGTTCAGATGAGCCGCGCACTCTGGTAGGCTTTAGATGACAGAGGAATGGAAGAAAATGTGTGCTGAGTACGGAGACGGTTTGAACCTGAAGGTGAATTGGGAATGTCAAGCAAGGGTAATCTCGTCCTGGAGGAGAGTTACAACAACTCTTTCCTCCATGGGCTCAAGATTTAGTAGATCGGATTGGAAGCAGAACGGTGCGTCCATCCAACGTCCATCAGGCCAGCGTGATGAAGATAAAAGAGTGGTCACACCAGGGATTGAACCTAGGACCTCTAGAGTTCATGACTGGTGCTCTTCCAACTGAGCTACGCGTCCGTTATCAATGGAGTTTGGCTTCACCATACTGGATCTCCAACACTCCCCCTGAAGCCAACTGCGAATTGACTTCAGAGCCCCATGTTCGCTAATGACCATTGGCCCCTATTATCGACATTCTGACTGCGAATCTGATAGGTTCAATCCCTGGCGTGACCACTCTTTTTATCTTCATCACAGCGGCACTCCAAACTTTATCTTGCGGTATGCTCCTGGGTACAACATAACTACAACATAACGAGGTACGAGTTACTTTTGTTGTATTGTCTGTCTACGAGAGACTAGCTCCTGGGTCGCGCTGTGCACTTCCAGAAATGTCACATGTATTCCCGGCTTTGAGCAAGCCTGAAAGGCGGGGAAGTGCATCGGATTTCCGAACCTTGTTGGACTCGAGGCCCCGCCATGGCGGGTGACCAGAGATCTTTTCCTCGTTTTTGGTCTCCTTCCATTTTTCGCGCAGATCAGTGAAGGCTAACATAACATGAGGCCAGCAGTCAAGGCGCTGAGAGATTAATATTGTGCGTTCGTGGCGTCCTCAGGCTTGACATCCCGTAAAAATCTGCGCGAAGACCCTCGATCTTGAAGCCATTGGAAACAAGATTTTGTAGCGGCGCGTCCAAATCTCCTGCATATACTCCGGCTTCGAACAACCCAAGAACGGCGGGGAGGCGCACGGTGCGCGCCGGGTCGACTTAGCAAGGCCAATAACACGGAATCATCTCGTTCGACTCAAGGTCCCGATTCTTGCAAGACTCGGGAGGGGTTTTGGACAATGGATAAGCCAGAATGCGCGTACGGATCTTTAACAAGCCAAGAACGGCGGGGAAGCGCACGGTGCGCATCAGATTCGCTGTAAAAATTGTTTAACCCGACATCCCTCGTTCGAGGTGTTAGAATTCCGGAAGTGACCGGGTCAACTCCGATGTTGCCGAGATGCCGACGTCATGCGGCGGGTTAGGTGTATTTACCCTATCTGTATCTTACCCTTTGCCACGCCCTCAAGCCTTGTAGTTGCTGACGACTGAATACCGACTGCTATGAGTCGCAACTGAAGTTGAGCAATTCGAGTCGAAGTTGAACTTTGTTGATGGCAAATTATGATGTCACGCGACTTATCTCCGGGCGTTTGTGGGTCCACTCACCAACCCTCATGCGCCTGTGTTGGCGATGGCGGCTGAACGTCCCACTTCAATCCCAGAACTAGACGCGTTTCCCGATCTCGAGAAGCTTGACGATGCGTCCAAAGCACTTTGCCTCGTTGTCACCACGTTTCTCGACGATACCTTGCAGCCGCTCGACGCGCTCTACACGAACCTGGAACCATGTCGACTTCTCCTAGCTCGGAACGATGACTTGTACACCAGTTTGAAGGATTCCCACGCTTCGAGGGCTTACGCTTTGAGGGCTTTTGACACGGTCCGGCATAACGGTGCGTCGGAATATACATATTTTCACCCTTGTTCTCATCCACAGTCCTAGGGGCCCTGCATCGCCAAAAGAATTCAGTGTCAATATCTCAATTGCTTGACGGGTTCCTCCCCGGACTTGTGGAGTTCATTGACGAAGGGGGCCCCCCGGCTTGGTCTCTTGACCCTGACTCGGATATCATCCCGGAAGAAGACGTGAAAGCACATATAGCATCTCTAGCGATACCTGATGTTGACGGGGTGCCCTGTGTACTTCTTCGGGATCTTGGCAAGTTCTCTGAGGACGCTGCACTCGCCCATCGCGTCAATAACATCTTTGTCAAAGGTCACCACACGTACGCACTATAGTTCGTTTACACAAAATACTTGAATAACGGCGGGGTTAGATTTTTGGTTAATACATCGGGTTCTGGGAAAACGCGACTGACCTTTGAAGGTCTCTGCCAGCACTGGGGCTTTTACATCGCAGGTGCTGTCGACGGCAGCAACAACATCGGTTCTGGAGATCTCAACCAGCTTCTGGAGCTCCACATCTCACGCCAGAGGACTACATCATACCATCCAGACGCGCTGCCCCCACAATCATCTTTGAACGTTGCCGAGAACATCAATGTTACACATCAGAATCTGCGTCGAATGCTCTTATGTCGCCTTCTCGTGTTCTCGATGTTTGCGGACCACATCCACGCCATCGGAGTCACCGCCGCGCACAAAAAAATATGGCTGCTGGTTCAGACTTTGATCCGTACTTTCGGGCGAAAATACGATATTTTCTACACTCTCTTGCTGGAATTGGCCGATACGGAGGACCTCTATATCTGCGACTATATCGCCCATCTTTTGGGGAAACTCCGTAAATCATTCGGCGACGATTTTCACTTATTCTTCGTCGTCGATGAGGCCCAGGCCATATTCCGATACCATGATCGAGCTTTTCGGGATGGGAACGGCGCCTATTACCCAGTGTTGAGGGAGATCCTCGATGGTTTGGATGGGGAATTTCGTAGCGATGAAGTCTCTTTCGTTGCGGCCGGAACACAGATACCCAAATCCGGCTTCCAGAATTCTCGAAATGTGGGTCGTCATCGGTGGTGTTCGGACACCGGAGCGTTCGACGACGAGGGTGCCCACCATGCTTATGTGTCGCGCTTTTTACCCCCTTCCTACCTCGAAACGAAGGCCGGGGAAGCTTTTGTCAGGCTTGTTTGGGCTTGGTGTCGTGGACGGTTTGTGTTGCAATTAATCTGCAGTCTCTATCTACTCAAAACTTTCTGCTAGATATCGCTTTACTGATACTTTACTGGCGACACTCGCCCGCGACGGCTTTCGAAGTCCACACAGATTGCTCAACGCGTATATTTATGCAGGTACAGACTACCGACCCGAAAATAACCTTGAATTTGTACAGTTGGAGAGTGCCAAGGAACATGCCGACATCAGAATCACGACCATAGATTGCGAGACTCTCGAATCCCGTTCGTGTTTGATTTCTATCGCGCATCATCGCCGATTTAACCATACTTAAAGCACTCTGTGCGACATCGGCGCTGACCCTTCGCAACATTCTGCTTCATTATTCGGTAACCGGTCGCCACCCTCAGCCATTCGGCGCAGACCAGATTGAACTCGTGGATTTGGCATTTGGGCGATTTATCGATGGCCAGATGTCGCAAATCGTCGTCGATGAGCCCATCATGCTCATCGCAGCTGCGCATTGGTTTTTCAACCATGCCCACACCGACCCACCGCGGGCGTCGCTCCTGGACATTCTGCAACTTCGCCCAGCCACTACCTCCCAGCCACTATTGATGTCCCTGGTGATTTACATAACTCATGCATTTGCGCAAGGACACCTTGTATCCAAAGTTTTTTCATTTCCTCATTCCGCCGTTCCCGTGTGGGCGAAACAGAAGGCTGAAGTTGTCAAGCTTTGTCGGCTCCAGGAAGAGGTGCAGGACACGGCAACTGATTTCTCATCAGGAGTGCTAGCTGCAACCTCGCAGACGTCTCAGGACTTGCTTTCCTGGCTGGAGTACGAAGACTTGCCCCCGTTTTGCCTTCCCCACCCGGATGGTACGGATCTCGTGTGCGTCTTGCGACTAGCTGACGGGACATTTATTCGGATCGTCCTGCGTGCCAGCGCGACAGAAAATGTTCTTCGAGATTCGACCCTAAAAGAGGTGCTTCGGGGTTTGAATGATAAGAACCTCTTTCGTCGAGAGGTATGTGCACAAATCTGATCTTACCTTCTCTCATTCAATTCACTCATTATTCAGGCTGAAGATTCCGGAGATTTCACGCGAGCACTGGCCGCTTTTCATACCCTGCCACCTCCATCACCGAAGGCCCGTCGACTTCCCGTCCTCCGGGTTGTCGCGTCCTTCCCCGCTCCGACTTACTTGAGCACGGCAACAAACAAAAATACCCGAGGGGTCGCTAGTCTGAACCTCGGACTTTTCAAGACACTTTCTGCAGCGATTCCAGCCTCAGTAATATTCGGGAAGATCGTTGACGCGTTTGCCGGTGAGAAACGCAAACGGTCTGTTGACTCTGAGTCAACCGTTGAGTCTACGGGCGAGAGGACCTCTAAAAAACAAAGAGTCTTGCCTGAAAAGCGTCGTAGTAGACGACTAGCGGTCTAGATTGATTCGTTTCGTTGTATATATCAGTGTCCATGTTCTACGACAGAATCAGAACCGTATTGCCATTGTATATTCTGGTTCATAAGCGGCATAAGGCCATCACGTCTCTGTTTTAACTGCTGTACCACGCAAAAAAAATGTTTAAATTACTCTCTATCCACATTATTTCCAGGCCCTTGGCTTTGACGCCAAGGACTTCAAACCTCTTTCTGACGTCCTCAGGATTTACCTCCACTTACCTCCACAAGCGCCCATCGGGACCCACAATGACAACCGAAAGAACAAGGCCGCCGCATTGCCGCTTCCCGAACAAGACGTTTTTACCCAGGCCTGTTGCTTCAATAAGGGAACATTTCTCTCCCGGCATGACTTGTCTTCCCTCTCTGCAACCCTCTGAGCCACGCCGACCTGCTGAATTATGGCCGCTGGTCCAAGATCGGCCAAGGAAACCAATGAGAAACTACACAGCGACCTTACATCGCTTTTCAAAAATGCCCATTTCGATTTCTCTAAACCCTCCGACCACAATGTAACCATCCTGTTGAGTTCTATCGCGGAATGCACAGGCAGGAACTTCGACGACCTCCGGAGCATATGGCGGAAGCGATCTGGCGACAACGCCCAATTCATCGCAGCGTGGAAGAAGGAGACGCTCGAGGGTTCTGGCGACTATGAAAAGCTGATAGATCAATGTGAGCCTTTTCTCAAGCCTCGTTTTTTAATAACAGGACTCCCAGTTTCATCCTCGGTGAACATCATTCTGCCAGCCGAAGCAGATAAGATTATATCCTCGTATCTTGAAGGAATAAAGCCCGCCCTTGAAGATTTCCTTACGACGGCGGAACCACTGCCGCTCTGGCTTCCGGATGACACTTTGCCCTATGCGGATTTTCTCAAAGGCATGAAAATGCCGGCTTCCGCCAAAAACGAACCCGACATGTTACTTTATCGTCTGGGTCACGCCAAGGAGAACGAAAACCTAGAGAAGTTAGTACGGAAGATATTTCCGTCGAAAGTTGTTGGACGGCGTGTTCAGTAAATTGACCGCTTCATAGTTCTTGATGATATCCTGATATTTGGGTGTTTAGAATTCTACTCAACACGTCTGGCGCTGGGAAGACCAGGACCGTTCTCGAGGGTCTGTGTGATCTGTGGGGGCTCTATCTCACTTGTTATGTCGACAGCGAAGGATGCGGCTCAGCGGATGTGCAGAGAGCAACCTCCCGCATCGAAACTGACCCATGCTTCGTGCTAGACCTACCAGAAGACTACGCAGGGATTCACAAGGCAAATTGCGCTATTGCCCAAAGGCGATTCGGCGAGGTCCTCCTTGCTCGATTATGTATTCTCGAGTTCTTCTGCCAAACTGCTCGCGAAATATCTGGCGGCGTTTTAACCGACGAACACAGGAAGTTATGGGTGCTCCTACAAATCAGGCCCTCCTGCCTTGGCGGCGAGTTCGATATTTTCACCACCCTCACGGAAAGGATTACGGGGATCGGCGACACTGATCGGGTGCGCCTAGTTGAACTCAAGATGCTGAGTTTACCTATCCTCTTGGGAACCAAGAACCCCCTGTATTGTGTCGTTGACGAGGTCCAGGTCGCGGCAAGAGCACTCCCAAAGGCTTTCGCGACCTTCGATCCAAGGAAAACGACACGGAGGTCGAGTCTGCGAGAGCTGGCAAGAGCACTCGTAGCGTCAGGCTGGATCAGTCTCACTCTTACTGGCACTGCGCTCGACAAACAGATGATCCAGGAGATCATGGCGTCCCCCGTCTTCAAAGATACGCTCGCGGTGACGACCACTCATTTCGGCGCTTTCAATAAAGCTGAGGAACAAATTGCTTACCTGAAGCGATTTTTGCCGCCCCAGTTGGCGGAAGGAGACTCGTTTCAAGAGCTCTTCCACCGAGTGCCGTATTGGTTGAAGGGAAGGTTAGTAGCGTCAATTGTGCCCATGCATAACCCTGAGGAAATGTCAGATATCGCTTTACAGCCGCATACGTGAAAGATCTACTGCTCAACGGGTTTCAACGACCTCATCGAATGCTCAACGAGTTTGTGCGTCTATCCACTGTGGTCGAGATTCCTGGGACCATTCAGCGGAAACTGAGTCCTGGCTTTCGGCCGACGGATAGCGTGCATGCCGCGCAAGAGGTGGGCGACGCCGTGCCAAGAGAGTTGATGCACTTCCAATTCGACAAGTTGAAGAAGGGTACGTGCAAAGATTTGGAGCCCCGCTCAGGAACTGACTCACTAGTCTTCTAGTTCCCACATTAGAACAAATAATCCGGACACATACGCACCAATGTGTGATGCGATCTGTGGGCGACCGCCTCACCGCGGACAGTAGCCACTTTGATTTGATCGAGTGCGGCTTTGCAAGATACGCTGAGAATGGTTAGCCCTCGAAGCCTAGCTCATGGTCGATTATAACCCATGCCGAATATAGATGTGGGCAACGACAAGGCTCCCCAGATTACCTTGGACGAGCCGTTAGCCGTCCTGGCGCTCACAGAATGGCTGCAGCACTGCGATTTACCTCTAGCCGAAATACTTCGACTCAAAGCTGCCGAGGGAATAACGGCAGCCGACGGCGCCAATGGGCTGGAGGAATACCTGGCGATGTATTTCAGCGCCGTATTCGACGACGAGACACCGCTCACGGAAATATTCAAATTTCACAAATACTTGGACCCCCCAAAGTGGGCAAGATTGCCTGCCACGCTTGTCTCGGTCTTCTGGGAAGACAGCGGCCCCGAAGCAGAGAGTGAGAACTTGAGGGGAGGGTTTGTCCGGGACCAGCAGAGACCATCGGCACCAATCGGGTACAAGGCGAGGAAGAGGTCGGACACATTGGGGTGGTTGGAACTTCGCGATCGTAATCGCGCACCCATCTGTTTTCCCGACACAAACATGGGCCCAGACATTATGTTCGTTTTGAGACTCCAAGACGAAAAGAAGTCCTTAATCTGGGTCGCCCTTCAATCCAAGTTCGACAGCTCAGACAACATTCTGGCGTCCAATATCCTCCGAAAAGCTGTGCCTACCGTGACTCCTAGCGAATTTTATGGGTTTCGAGTACGTCCGATTTTGGACTCGTTGGCAGGTTCTGACCTGTTTTTTTTTTTTGCAGAAGGATTTAAAAGAACCGAATGCCCAGGACTCTAACCCCGAAAAGACGAAGCGCAATAACGCAGAAGCCCTGGAACGGATCGACCTGCTCCCAGATCGCTTGCTTCCAAAACCTGTTCCAGAGTCAGAGTCAGAGCCAGAGCCAGAGTCAGAGTCGGAGTCGGGGTCGGAGTCGGAGCCGGAGCCAGAGCCAGACAAGGAGCCGCAGGCGATGGCTGAGAAGGCGCGGGCGATGGCGCAGCCCGAGAAAGCGCAAGCGATGACGGCAGCGGATTTGGAGAAGAAGCAAAGGGAGGAGAAAAAAAAGATGCGCAACGCCAGGAGGAGGATCATCATGTTTCATGATGCAAAACGCAAGCAGGGAGCGACCGGAAAGTCCGAAGGAACCCTCAAGCTCACACCGCACGACCTAAACATCCTGCAAGAAGCCGGCGAGCACAGTGTGCTGCGTGTCGTCGTCGCATGGCCGGCGAGAACGCATATGCACGATCGGGCGCTGACCGTGCTCGAGTCGAAGGGCAAGGACTGCTACTTTGACGAGTATAACCATCCGATCGTCGAACTGAACATCGAGCATTGGGGAAAGACCATGCAGAAACTGCACCCCTCACCGGCCAATTACGTCTTGGAAAACTGGCGAGGAGCCGACCTGGCTGTGACGGGGCAGAAGAGGCGGGCTGTCGGGGAAGCCGACGGTGCTCCACCCAAGAAAAATCGCAAGACGGACGCCGAGTCTGCCTTCCCGGTTGAGGAGCGAATCTACGGCCATCCCTACCACTTCATCCTCCCTCGACCGCGTAGTACAGAGCGAGGTAGATCGCCATCTGCTGCTCCCAGCGGTTTTGCGTCGGCTACGGCGCCACCTTCGTCTGGCATTTCGGAGGATTTGTCGGACGACGATACGATGACCGATTTCGAGTCCCCTGCGAATCATGTTGCGTCGGGGTCCCCTATTGCCAGTGCATCAGGTTCCCACCAACCATTTTTGCTTCCCTTCGACGTCGTAGGTACCGCCTCTTCCCCCATCCCCGTGGTGTCGCGGGCTCGGAAACCCCTTCCTCGTCGGACGAATGGATCAATATCAATAATACCAGATCCGGCTGTTCCAGCCAAGACAAGGGCCCGGGGGAAGAGGAAATGATAGCTGAAAGCAGTCTTGTAAACCGACCTTCTGTACTTTTCGTGGTTGTTGTAGTCATAGTCAAGCGTAATCTTCGTGTGTCTCAAACTGCGCTCGTTTTGATTTGCGATCAAAAGGCAGAAACCTGCCCAAAACATTACTCAAGCTATGAGGATGTAATATAGAGAGCAAGCAGTGTGAAGGGATATACAATATATGCAACAACTCTAAGTCAGTCAATCAATCTTCAGCTTCGTATGCGATGGAGTCTCTGCGTGTCCGTCAATAAAGGGGTTCATGTCCGACAGCGAGCCGTCCGACGGGGAATGCAGCTGCATTTCTAGGGCGGGCGACGGGGACCAGTTCTGGTAGGGCGACACCGCGGGGAAGGAGTACGACCCGTGCCAGGGTTCCTCCGAGTCGCCCTCCGCCTCCGTGGACGAGGCGGGGGAGGCCTTGTTGGACGAGGGGTCGGGGTAGTCGAAGCGCTGGCCGGAGCGCGCGAGGGGGTCGTCGGAGAGCGGGATGTTGTCGAGGGGGTCCTCCAGGTCGGGGGGCTCGTCGCGCAAGGAGGACGGCGACGACCCGGGAGACCGCCCCGAGCGGGGGCCGAACGACGATAGGCCGGGAATGTCCAGGTCGTCATCACGAGCGTCGAGGAGGGTGATAGGTGCGACTTCGACTTCGTCTGAGCTGGACTCGCTGGGCTCCGCTTGACGTTTCAGACGGGCAGCGTCGATCTTGGACTGAGTCTTGCCACCGAGTGGCGTCGCCGTCCGACGGCGATAGAACAAGAGATACGCGTTGGCGTTCTAAGTGAATATTAGCATCAGCTGTGGACGGACCAACAAAAGAATGAATACTGACCACAGCGTCCTGGGGCTGCGCAGTGGTCACATACGAGTCGTCGAAGTGATACCACTTGTCGTTGGAATGATTAAGCGCGTACGCGCGGTAGTGCCCTCCACCAAGACCGCCCATATGCTCATCCACACCAAACAAGTCATACACCAACGGCTCGTCCAGATTCCCCAGCTGCAGCCCATCAAGCGGCACCCCCGCCTCGATAAGCCTCTTCGCCGCCGCCCGCTCGCCGCTCATCTCCCCAAGATCCAGCCCATTAACAGGAAACTCCACAAACGCATCGATCTTGTCCCTCAGCGTCCTGCTATTGCTGAACCGCTTCAGATGCACGACCAACACGTCCGGCGCCTTCCAAAGGTCAAACTTCTTCGTCGCCTGCTGGTGCTTCTTGCACTGCGGGCAGTACCACAGATCGTCCTCGCCCAGCTGCTCCTCCTTCGTGAACTCGTCCATGCAGTCCTGCAGCGATATGCCCTTGTTCTTCTTCACCTCCGCCTCCCGCTGCGACTCCTCGTACTCGGGATGCACGAACATCCCCCACTGGTCCCACCGCGCCTCCTCCCGCCGATTCGGATACGTCGCATCCCCAAAATAAAACGACCGCATGTTCTCGTCAAACTCGCACACCAGGATATCCCCCTCCCTCAACAGCACCGGGTGCCCCTCCGCGGCCTCCTCCACCCGCCCCTCGAACGTCTCGAGCTTGTTCGACGAGACGTACGAGTTGGTCGTCCCATAGTCCTTCATGTTCGGCTGCACCTTGAGCTGGAACAAATCGCGCTTGGGGCCCAGCCGGATCGGCTCGGCGTCAGCGTCGGGCACGACGACCTCCTCCATCTGCACGTCCTCGTCCTCCTCCTCGACCACCAGCATCGCCTTCTCGTCCGCAATGTCCCCCTCGGGCGCCTCCTCCGGCGGGTGCTCCACCACGTCCCCATTCGCCTTGATCTCGACCAACGAGTCGCGCGGCGCCACCCCGTTGATCTGGATCGGCGTAACGTCCATCCCCATGCCCTCCCCCCCCGCACCGCTCCCGCTCCCGCTCGCACCCGCACCCACACCACCCCTCCCAGGCCCAACCTCCCACCTCCACAAATCCCTTGCATTATTCGCCCAGCGCTCAAACCGCCCCACCACCGCGTCGTACACCTTCCCCAGGTCCCCCGCCTCCCCGCGCCCGATCACCGCAATCGCGGGGTACCCAAAGTGCGCGACGCTGCTCGCAAACTGGCTGCTGCGCTGCATCCCCACGGGCCGGCGGTCGCAAAAGTACACCGGCAGCACGAAGGGGTCGTCGGCGCGCTTCTTGTAGGTGCGCGCCTGCTGCGCGTGGCAGGGCAGCTCGTAGCACACGATGACGTCGTTGGCGGCCATCTCGCCGCAGAGGAGGCTGTCGTCGAGGTTCTTGTAGAATTTGTGCGAGAAGATTTCGAGGGTGAGGAGCTGCGGGGCGGTGTGAGCGACGGGCGGAGTGGTTAGAAGGGACGAACGTTGTCTGGCGGGGCGCCCATCCAGCGGCCGAGGAGCTGTCGGAGGTCCCTGAAGGACGCGTCGCGAGAAATCTCAACAGGGACCTATCGCTTGATAAGTACGGATAACGACGTTGTTCGGAGATGGCTCACCTTTACGTGCGGTTGCGTCGCATCCCAAGGGACATACAATATCGTATGTTTCCACTTTTTCTGCACCGGCAGCGGCAGCGTGAGGTACATGAACGGGTCGAACGTGATCGAGACCTATCCCGCATCAGCAACATCTTCTTCTTCAAGTAGAATAGAATAGAATACCACCCACCTTCTGACACTCGGGACAAACCAGCGTACTCTGATACTGCCCCTGGAACAAATCCACAATCACGCTGTCGTTCCTGAGCATGTACCCGTCCCACGACTTTTGCGCGAGCTGCACGAGCTCCAAGTCGCCGCCGCCCTCCCAGTCGGGCTTCTCCACGTACGGCTTCTTGATGACGCGATTGAGGTCCTCGTGCAGGCCGTCGAGCAGGAACGCGACGAGCTCCTGCGAGTCGTGCTGCTGGTACCCGCTGAACTGCGGCGCGAAGCGCTGCAGCTGCGTCTTGAACTCGCGCGGCGAGTAGGACGTCGACGGGCCGCTCGCGGCCCAGATCCTCTGCAGCAGCGCGCCAAAGGCGTTGGCGATCGCGCCGTGCATGCCCAGCGGGTTGTCCGGGTTGAGCTCTTCGCTGAAGACGCCGGCTGCGAGGGTGTGAGTACTTGGTTAGACAGGAGAGAGAAAAACGCGCACTGAGAAAGTACTCGGCGAGCTCGGGCTCGTGGGCGAGGCATTGGAGGGCAGAGTTCATGAAGCAGGTGTTGCCCATGTTCCCGAGACCCAGCGTGCCGGGCTCGAGCGACTTGCTTACCGAGGAGGAGGAAGAGGAGGCGGCGTTCGAGCGCCCAAAGGGCCCGAAGAACGGGGAAGTGGTGGTTTTGGGAGACGAGGAGGATCGCTGGTTGCCCATCTTGGCAAAGAAGCCCTCGTTGGAGGGGAAGAGAGGCGCATTGGGGGTGAGGGTGATGGCGGTCTCGAGCGGCGGCAGCGGGGTTGCAGTTTCTACGAGCCAGCCGTCGGCCGTCTTGAATTCCACTACGAAAGCGTCGCCCTGCTGAAAGCTGGCCTCTTCGAGAGAGGATGTGCTCCCGTCTACGACTTGACACTCGTATGTCGAGAGGTCGTCGGCGAGGAATTCGTCCCATTCAAAGCCGAGGGTCGGGGGCGCGTCGATTTTCCAGACGCGAAAGGGCGTGGTTTCTGGTGCGTCGGCGGGGCGTACTCTTGCTGCGAGGGCTTTGGTAAAGTCGAACACGGTTTCGGCGGACGAGATGGCGAGGGATATGGCCTCATCGGGCACGGCGCTGCGGGTGCGTACCATGCGCATGACGGTCATACGGAGCGGATAGAGCTCGACGGTGGCCTCTTTAAACACACCGCGCGCAATAACATTGCGCGGGAGGGGGTGTTTTGGCTCGCCATACCTGTTTCGAAATCAGCACCAGACATTAGATCAAGATCGGTACACACCAAGAAACAAAGTCGTTCCACACGCCCTGGGGCACAAGCTCATAGTCGACGTCGTAGACGAGAGGCGCGCGGAGGTTGCCACTCGCGTCCACAATTGCAGTATTATCAACTCCTCGGAGTTCGTCCTCTGTGACGGCGCCCTCCTTGTCGACGAGGCCGGTGCAGGCCTTCTTCCAGCGCTTCCACCAGTTGCGGTCGATCACATACCACGTCTCGCCCGGGTGCATCGGCTGGGCCTTTGCGGCCTCGACGCGCTCGACCTTTTCTGCCGGTGGCACGGACTGATGCATGGCGGAGTACTGGGGCACGAGACGGACGGTGTCCTTGGCGAGGTCGGCCATGTAAGAGTCTGTGTCGGGGCTGGGATCGGAGATGGACAGGGTGGAAAGTGGTTCGCCGTCCTGGGATGGGCCATCGGACAGAGACCGCTTTACGGAGACGGAAGAGGTGTCCGAGACCATGGAACTGCTGCGCTGTCTCTTTCGGCTCGGCTGCGACGATCCGGGCGACGGCGGCGGCGACGGCGCAGAGTTCATCGCCGCTTTTATTTACGAAGTGAGAGTCAAAGTCAAAGAAAATGGAGACGCGTCGATGTTACTGTGACTGTCACACATGCTTTCCTTTTCCTCTCCCCTCTCATTTTCACCGATAATCCATCGGTTGCCTCGTCCGCGCGCTGGCCAGCCGCGTCCATAGAATGAGGGACCTCGCATTCCCGTTTCACTGATTTATCTACAGCTTCTCCCAGCCGCCGCCATCCGTCTTCATCTCCATCCCTCCCTACATCGCTTTCGTCTGCGCGTCTTCCCCATGTCATTCTGCCGAGCGCGTCACCACGCCGTCTACGTAGGCGTATTATACCTAGGTACAAATGTACCGACGCATCCCTGGAATCATTATAATTGTTTTCGCATGAGTTGCATGTACCTCGCTCCCTACCCTCGAACAAGTACCTTGTGTCGAATTCGATGTCGGGCAATTGGTTTATTCTGCGCGGGTGGGGATTTGAAAGTCGGTTTGCCGCGAGTCGGTGAACGGTGAATGAAATAAAATACAACGTCGAATGAATTGTTCACCTACCTAGTTCGAAGCTTAGATCCTACGCAGACCGGGGTCTTGCGCGAGCAAGTACATGTAATGTTCAAGTTGGGTCGCAAGTAATCAGTAAGATGAGATAACACTCTTGTCCTTCCTCCGATATAACGAGCCGCTTCAACACTCGAGGTTGGTCGGTTGAATTCCACTCAGTATATATATGAACTCACCGGAGTGGGCAGCCGCGGCGGTCGTTTGGGTTTATTTCGGCCAAGCTTGAGCAAAACTGCAAGTCGAACGAATCTTGCGCTTGAGGGAGGCTCAAATAAAGCCTTCCGAGGACTTGAATTAACAGAGC
This sequence comes from Mycena alexandri, assembly GCA_029233265.1. Taxonomy (NCBI): domain Eukaryota; kingdom Fungi; phylum Basidiomycota; class Agaricomycetes; order Agaricales; family Mycenaceae; genus Mycena; species Mycena alexandri. The sequence goes on along the minus strand of JARJCM010000088.1, from coordinate 26,192 downwards.
CCCGAGTGAGCACCAAAGGAACGCGAAATAAAACACTTGCACCAATGGGAAGAACATCAAGAACATCTGGGTTGAGGGCGCTGAGGAGAGGAGGGTCAGTACAAGTCAGGGGAGCGGTGGAAAAGCGGGTATGAGGTTTGAAAAAGACTCTGGAAGGTTCGATCTTGTGTCGGATTTTTCTGTGGAGAGACTCAACGTACGGGGAAAAAAACCTGAATTGTTGATTAAGAGGGGATTATGTATACGCAAAGTCACTGCAAAAAGAGCCGGCACGGTCAACGACCCTGCTGTGGTCTCGAACCCGTGTTGTTATTCTCCCTCAGCCCAGCCCAAACATCCTCCGTCGCAGCCGCAATCCTTTCCTTCAAACTCCCAAAGCTGTCGAGCGCAGGTCGGACGTCGAGCGAGAAAACAGGAGAACCGTCGGGCTCGGGCGGGGCGGAGTAGTAGTCTATTACATAGCGCACTTCCTCCCCGGTCTTGGGACGCCGCACCACCCAGTCGTGCCGGTCAAACGGCGGTTCCGTGCTACACGCCTCGGTCAGCATCCATGCATATATTTATTTATTTAATTTTGAAAGAGAAACACACTTGAATCGCGACGGCAAAAGCCACCCCGCAAGCATCCATATCCGCGCCTTGGGCGACATCTCCCCAGGCCGCCCCTTGAACCGCGCCAGCTGCACATCGTCCGCCCTACCCCATCGTGAGCATTACTGCGAAATCGGGTAAACCCGGAACACCCGACTCACGGATAGGCCCTCTTCTCCCACCTGACGACCTCCTGCCACGCCGCCTCGTTCAGGAAATTGTGGATCTCCACCATCGTCTCGACGTGCTCCAGCTCCTCCGGCGTCTCGTGCCCCTTGCGCGCCAGCGCGTTGTAGAACTGCTGCGGGGACGGATACTCCCACTTCGTCGCCGGGTCGCGCGGGATGGAGGACTCGGTGCGCGAGGTGGGGAGCGCCTTGGCCTGGGAGGGCGCGGGCGCCTGCGAGAGATTATGGGGCATCTGGTTCAACGAGTTCACGGCGCCGGACGATTCGTGGTCGATGGGACATTGTGCGAGTTTGGGCGCGGGCGCGGCGTCGTGGGGTACGGGGCAGCCAGAGGCAGCGGGCGGGGATTTGTGGTCTATGGGGCATGATCCACTCTCGGAGCTGCGAGGCAGCGCACTCTGCGAACTCGTTTGGCCCATCGTGGTCGGAAGGAAAAAGTATTTTTAGAAGGCGGAAAAGCACGCGCAAACAAAACGACTTCCCAGGCCGAAAAAGGAAGGTCGAGTTCAAACTCGATCCGCAATTTCTGTGGATGTTGATGTTTTTGTGCATTTGCAGAGTACTGTCTGGATGAGCTGTCTTGAGCATCAGAATACGATGGAGCGGCAGTCAACATCGCACACCCGATGATCGACTACAGGCGTCATCAATTCACCACGCCATGGTCCCTGTGGGCAGTACATAGACTTTTTTTAAAAAAAAACTCTCATCCTTACAAAATTCGAATGTAACTGTTGGCATGTACGCGTATCACTCAACATTCAATGCGCCTTTATTTCTCAAAAAAGCCCATGTATCGGCTTCACCGTGCCTTTAGCTGAGCACAAAAACCAGGGAGTTTTTGAATTCAAGTATGCATAATATGCGCGCTGTTGCATCTAGATTACTTATATTCGATACCCAGCGTAATAAGCACCAACTCGACCACGGACGTCCATGATGTTCGGTGGAGATCCAAAGCTTAGGTTCCATCTCACTAATTTCCAAATCAGAATTTTCAACTCGAGCTTCTCGGGGATCCCATGAAACCTCAGGTTTTCGACTCAAGCTGAGGTTTGTCTCTTGTTTGTCTCCCATTCTGTCTGTTTTCGGTTTTTAGATTAGTTTCTGCGTAGTCCCCGAATTACCTTGCTTGTCAAGGTCTCATAATTGCACCACTTTCCGTGCAATCAAATGATCCGACCCCGTCCATCCGAGATGACCCGTAATTACGTTCAACTTCGTTTGAATCTTAGTCTTTATTTGGCAGTTAGCCCATGGCCTCCGCAGTAGAGCTGGAGAAGCAGTCGTTTGAAGACTCTTCAACTTCGCAAGCAAGATCTCAGCTGATGAAGTCGGAGCTTCCTAATTCCATCCCCTGGGGCATAATCCAACTCCAAGCTCGCGTCAATTGAAAATCCCTCAATCAGTGAAAATGTCCAACTCACCTCCGGTGGTTGTCCCGGACTTAAATGTCAAGGCAAAGAGAAAACTTGAAGTCGGCGAGAATTCGACTACTAGTCGACGACAATGGGGCATCGGGATTCGAAAAAAATGAGTCTTTTGAATCCCGATTTCCGACGCGCTACCAATGCTAGTAGAAGTCGCATCGCCGTTCCGACTCGTGGAACAGCTCGGACAGCGTGAGCTGGGGCCTTTCATGTCCTTGTACCGTTTCAGCTACCCTCGCAGTGGAGTTTCCCGCATATCTCCGACGTTTCATGTTCAATTCTCAAATCGATGTTTCTGTTGCGAGCATTCCAACATCGGACGTGTCACACGAGCCAGGAGTTGCGCGAGCTTCATTGAACTCCTTTCGGCTGCTGCGAATACGGGAAATACGCCAGTAGGAACAGCCTGCGTCTTTTTCAAACAAAAGTTGTATTTTATTTACTGTCCTTTGAGCTGCTTTAAGAATTTTAACGCCGCACGGCATCACTGTTTCGGCACAAGGAAAAGGCGTGATTGACCGCCTCACCCCCCCTCCCACACAGGCCTCGTAAAATAATGACTCACCCCGACAACCTGGAAGTCAGGGGGGCAGTGTCGGATTTTTCGCCCTCGTCCTATAGGCTCAACACTCGACCAGAATTTCCTGCGCCTTATCGGCGGGCACATACATACTTGTGGCTCGCATATACTCCCAGAATTTTGCGGAGAGCTCAACTCTCGATCTACAACTCAGGTCAGGCTCTCCACACCGTCGTGTTTATCGACTGATATTCTGAGGTTATTTTTCCAGCGCCGATTTCGATTTTCATGTATTCAAGGCATCTACGAGGACCAAGGGTTCAACTAGAGGCGAGCAATTTTACTCCATTTGCTACGATGACTGCCCGCCCGACCTCGCTACTGTATGTCCAGATCTGAACCTCCCCTTCCCTAGATCCTTCTTGTGTAGATTCCGGCTCGACCTCCGCCGACCGCATGCCTGCTCACTGGCGCCACCGCGATGCCTAAGGGCCACCTTTCTCGGTCGATGAGCTCCAGCCCTAGCCTTTACAGCGGTCGAGGGCGGTCTGCAGTGGTGGCCGAGTGGCGGGGACTCATTGGCAGATAGTCGTAAACCTTCACTAATATCTCGTTCAGTCCTCCGTCACTGATTCCATCGGCAGACCTCGCTACATCCCAGAAGGTGTCCATCCTTGCCTCGCGGACGGACGGGCAGGCCAACAAGAGCTTTCGGGTCGAATGCCGTCTGCCGTCTGGAGTGCTATTCAAGGCCGGGGGTGTAGAGGAAAGCCCAGTGAGTCCAGTTGGCAACGGTTGCTTGGCATTGAGTCTCAGGCGAGTGACCAGGACACCTACGGGCGAACGCGGTCGGCAGCGGTAGTAATCGAGGGATGCACCGTGACGGTAGCACCCTTGTCGAGGAAAACCCAGTGAGTCCGGTGGGTGTCGTTGGGGAGTAATCGGTCTCACCATATCTACACAGCGGCGTTGTTGAAGGGCAGGGCTTTGAAGCTGCCTGCTGCGCGACCTGTCGACGTAGGTGCGAATCCGAGGGCTCCATCCGACACCGAGAAATTCAACGACAGCGTCGAGGAGGTATTTATTGGCGGGCTTTACGAGCGGACGGGCGCTGTAAAGGCGAGCGTTCAGTGTATTATGCCCTTCGGTTCGTCGGACTGCTGCTGCTCATAATATTATTATTATTGCGGGGACCCCAATTTCTTCTTGCGGTGTTGAATATTTTGAAACTGCCCCCAAAATCGCCTGGGCGCCGCGACGCCCCAAAACTGTGGTCCTGGTCCCAGAGACCCCACGCCTGGGTTCGGACGATAAAATTACCCACATGCTTTCCAATCCAGGGACATTCTAGCGACCAGTTCGCACTTCACACATGATTCGAATGACTGCCCCATGTATCCCCCTTCGGGTCCTTCAGCCGGCGTGCGGTCCTGTGGCCTTACAGATTGTTTCGAGCATAGCGGGACAAGGGGTCGCGGGGGGTTATTTTGGTGGTGAAAATATCTTACGAAAGTTCAATGTGTCCCGCATGCTCCACCTGGCCACGCTCTCTCTTGCGAGAAGCAATGGCGATTGACTGCGCATCGCGGAGACCGCAAAGCGCTGCTCGCGAACATCACCTGAGGGTTTTACCTTCAAAAACAAACCAGATGCCGTCAGAGGCCCGTACGCCGCAAGAGTCTCCTTGATCAAGAAAGGTGTCCCGTCGGCATTCATCGGCATTAGAGTGAAGCTATCTTGAACAGTCGGGCCCGTTGGAGTTTCAGCGAAGGGGACTGCGCATAATGAAGGGTGGTACAGTGCTGCGAACACTATGTTGAACAACAAAGATGCTGCGCAGCAAGTTGGGCAGTGTTTCGTGTTCTCTCTCTTTCGTTGCACCAAGTTTGGACCCGTTGTTCGTTTAATTACCGCGGAGATTGCGATTGCCACTCCATACTTGTCGTTCTTTCCAATGGGGAAGAGATAGGAGGAGCGCAGCCAGCATCCAAGTAGAGAAGATGGAACTGCCCCTGCATTAGTGTTATAAGTTAGGAAGATCTTCCCCCTCGCAGGCCTGCAGATTTGCATTTGCTGGAAAGGCGTGGATTGAGCTCCGGAACTGCTAAAATCATCGTGATGAGATTCATGAGAAGGCCGAGTCGCAAAATCGATAGAACTTGAGAAGCTTGGAGATCCTGAGAGGCCGTCAACCATCTAACTCTCCGATAACGGCCGCGCTCACAGTCCGATAGCGTTCGGCCAAGCGCCTTGGAAGAGGCCCAGTCATTTGGATAGAAGTTGAAGTTCAATCCGCACCCGCAGGAGGTTTGGTCGAAGCCCAGTTCGGCTGACATCGGCTCGACTCCGAATTGATGCCGTCAATCATCCTCCAACCTGCGGCCATCATCTCCAACTGCCAGCTTCCATTTTCTCCGCAACCATCTTTGCTCAGCCTCCGGGAAAGCGCCTCAAAATATCTACCGGAGGGCCACGAAGGCCAATCGGGTACTGAAGCGACGACGTTTCAACCAAGTTCGCTCATTACTGCGCACCCGAGTTCTGGGAACGACCTTGAGCGCTGGGCTCGTCAAACGCTGCATCCCTTCAGACGGGACAGATCTCTGCTCGGAGAAGGGTATTTATGGCAACTTGCACAGAGGTTATCTGAGGAACCCCCTCGTCCTATTGGTCGCCACCGGTTTCGCACCAATTCCACATTGCAACTAGTGCTTCTTTCAAAATAAGACCGGGCTCAGTTTCCGAGTAGATCTCGCCTATCCCGTAATGATATTCTCGGAGACAGGGCTCGAAAGTTTATCACTCCAAGGACTGGGAAAACTTACAGATGCTTGGCATCCCGCTGTGGCAGGAGAAGACCTCAGCGATCTTTTTGCGCTGATGAACCGTTATCGCTCAATGTGATTTCGACGTCAGGACTCGGGGACTTCTCAGGAAAAACGAAGTCTACCCCAACAATATTCACCTCGAGGCGGATTCCCATGTTTCTGGGATCGTAGGTGTCTTCCTGTCAAAGTGGACGATACAGAGTCTCACGTCTGACTTGAAGTTCCAGCTGGCCGGAATCCTGACTCAGAGGAGGGTAAATTTACAGCTGCTGACTCGTTGCCTTCCAACGCAGAACGCCCGCACAACTGTGGCCATAGTTGTACCATAAGCTACCGCAAGGCTAGGACTTGCATAAATTAGCAGGTAAGTTTGTCTGTCGTATGCGGTTTTCACGTTTGCGGTGATGGATACGATGTAGCCTCACCGTTCCGGCCTACGAAACGCACCCGGTGTCCGAAGACTTTGATGTGCATCTAAAGGGTCTTTGCGTCGGGGAACATCAACCAAGGCTGTACAACCACCAGTCGCCTTTCTGATCTATTTCATGTTTGCGTATTACGTTACCACCCTGCGCCAAGCCTTGAAATGGGTACAAAAGCCGGTCTGCGGGCTCTGCTCAATATCCACCTCATTGGCGATGTCGGCACCTGTATCTCCCCGAGCTTCCGCAAAGGCCACTGCCCCTAGTACTGGCGATGGCGACCATCGCAAGCGGTAAGCTTACAACTCAATGAACTGTCTGCATTAACGAGCAAGCACATCAGGCGCCGCAACCGGACCACACAGTCATGCCTCAATTGCCACACGACCAAACGCATGGTTCGCTGCAAACCATACGTGGAATATTTCTCAGCTCACCCGTTATTGTGTAGTGTGACCGGAAACGACCGTGTACCCGATGCTCCCAACTTGGAATTGTAAGTTTCCTAGGTAAAGTATTTTAGCAGGTTTCTGAATGATGATAAAACAGAGCGCGAATTGTGTCTACGAGGTCGACGATCCCGGCAGACTAGGAAAACCGGACGAATCTGGTCGACTGATGAATCGCATTACCGAACTTGAAGGCGTGATCCGAGAGGTAGGTTTCCAGGCTGCTGTAGAAGAATAATTTTTCACCCTCAATACTTAGTTGAAGAACAATAAATCACCTTCGCACCAAGACAGATCACCTCGTCCATCGGGTGTATTATCCCATTCACCGAGTCCCCCTCATTCCGGGGTTGGATTGCCGTCGAACAATACTGGAGGGTCTTCCCCCTCGTCCGGCGGCCACAGCCCCGGCCCGAATCTTCATCTCCCTGCTGGTTTCGGAGACTCCCAATCCGTGCCAAGCTATCTCCGTCCGGATGACCCACTGTCGTCTCTCATGGCAGCGTACGCCGGGTTGACGGACCACATGTTCGTTCGACGTGGAGGAAATTGCAACTGCTTAAATGAGGCTGCGTGCTATCAAGTCGTGCTCGAACTATCTCTCAGACTCAGAAAGACGGCCGATGTACTTGCGCGGTCACCCAGTCACTCAAGTCATCCCAGCTGTGCATTGAACTCACGGATTTCGGAGCTCGATACCTTTGCCAAGTTCGTGTGACTTGGCATCATACTGTTGTATCTCAACGCTGAAATCGGTGATGACAGGAACTCTTTGCTTGACGTTCCCAACTATGATACTCCGCTGTCACCGAGCTTCAACCGTGGACCGTCCAATTGCTCGGGAAAGACCAACCCTCGAAGTCCTCCAAATATCTTCGACCAACAGTATGCTGGGAATGGCGGGGTTTCACTGGAATATGGGCACTCAGATAACTTCATGTCCTGGATGCCAGCACATGGGAACATGTAATACATCGTGTACAATGTAGAATTTAGACTATCTTTCCATCCCATTCAACAGAACCGTCTTTGACCCATACAATTATACGGGTATCCCCGCTCTCTAATCACTAGCGTGGGTCGGGTGCGGAGCAGGGACTGCGAAATAATGTCTCAACCACGATGTTCAATTCACTGTAGAACCAAGATGATTATTCAACCCGATGAAGTACAAAAGAACAGCTTGCATAAGAGTGAAATCACTCAGGCAGCAGACAATCCGTGCTGTTCGAGCGTCATGTGTGAATCCGTGACGAGCCAATGACGGCTCGATCCGCTGTACAACAACTAGGGAGCAACGATCCTTGAAACCTCCGGAGCGATTCCTTTCCAAACTTCTATCATTTCTGACCACGCCCTCGCCTGCACGTCTAATCCTTCTTTGGTCTGAGTCCATGAAGGAGGTCTGAGAACACTGTGAGCAAGAACGCAAACAGATAATAGTGACATACGGGTACACGGCGCATGCAGTGACATAGGCGGCGGGCGGCGTAGGAAGGAGCAGCGCGTACAGCAGGTTCAGAGCACCTTTTTCAGGTGTCCAAGCCATTGTATTATTAAGGATCCATCTGTGGAGTTAATTAACCCTACACCAATGAGAAGATGAAAAAAGATCACAAGACGAGTGACGGGATCCCAAGGTCCCTTCCAAGTTCACTTGCGCAGAAACCTGGATCGACAACACTGGAGGAATAAGGGATGAGATTTCAAGACGATATTTGGACTTACTTTACAACAACACCTTGGGCCTCGGGCAATTTTACAATTTCTCGTGCGACATACAGGTTGAAAAGCTTCGATGTGGGATATCGGTCCATAATGCTGCTTTGACTTTTATCGTTTAAAGCCTCAAGAAGCTTCGTCGCCGATCTCTCCGAAAAGGTCGCCATAAACATACCTGGGAGCCAATGAGGAGAAGGGAAAGAGATAGAAAGGTATTTCATCCGTACTTGAGGAACCAGTAAATGTCAGATGCGGCGGTGTCTGGGACGCGTCGGGATGTGGGGGCGGCAGCCTCGTGGTAGCTTGAAGCAAAGGCAACAATAAAACGGCCAGCAGGCCAGGGGCAAGCGCGTTGACTTGAAGCCTAGAGAGTAAGGTCATAAGCATTGACGGAAGAAAAAATAGAAATACTCGCATTCTTTCCCATCCATCCGCGGACATTGTTCGCTTCCAACTACTAACTCCCGCATTGAGGTTTACGCCGTCCAGCCGCTTCAAAGTCGCGTTCACGCGCTCCGCGAACCGCTTGACGCTGGAAAAATCCGCCATGTCCAGCTCCCAGACTTCGAGTGATCCATTGAAGCCCGTCTGCGCAATTATCGATTGTTTCGCCGCCTCTCCCTTCTTCAAGTCACGGACAGCAAGAATGAGATGTGCCGGCTGCAAACGCGCCAGATGTGTAGCAAGGCCGAGCCCTATTCCGGTGTTGCTTCCTGTGACCAGGAATGTACGGCCCGTCAGGTCAGCATGGGTCTCTGGGAGGTTGGCAAAGATTTGGTCGACCAAGAACTTGTACAAAAAGCTGAGGGTTTGGCCCATTGAAGCGCGACTACTGCTGGGTTTTAAATGGTGTATGTATTGAACATTTCATACAATACGTTAAATACGTGGTATAATACATTAAATACCGCAGGACCTCCAGGAGCCATGTATTTAATGTGTATTTAATGCCACAAAGGCTGGTAGCAACCTTTGAAGGGCTCCCATGAGCACTGCGAACTAGTTTCCAAGCAGCACTGGAGGTGGGTATCACAATAATAAAATTCGCTCACAGCGCGGTGAGAATTTCTGCAAGGCCGAGATGTCGGCTACGCAGATCAATTGCGCGTCAGAGAACCGGTTGTTTGCTGGTTGTTGACTTTTCTTCGCATCCCGAGGAGGCCTTTTTCAACAACCTGCATCCCTGAGAAGCAGTCTAACGTCGCGTGGACAGCCTCTGACTCTGACTAGGACGCACTGGTGTGGTAACGGGTTTAATACATTAAATACACCATTAAATATGTGTTTAATACATTAAATACGTCTAAAATTTCGGGCCGGCGGTGCCGGTATTTAATGTATTAAACAGAGCCCTCATTCCATACCACGGACCCTCTGGGATCCCTCGGGGTATAAAATGTATTAAACAATCAAAACCCAGCACTAAGCGCGACCACCGATTGATGATCACTTCAAATTGATTCCGGCACGTGCACGTTGTCTTTTTTTCTTTTTTTCTTTTTGGAGCGTTTACAATGAAATCCAGTCTGCAAAGCATTCCAAATTCATCCGCTGGGGTAACTGATCTTTTGATCAGTAGAAACCGGTAGTGTGTCCGTCGGGAAATGCCAATTATGCGAGGGGGAAGTTGATGAGCGAGATAGTGTGTAGGGTGCATTTCGACCGGGCGAGGAGGTTGACGAGGTTGGATGTTTTGTCGAACGAATTTACGACTCTTCGAGGCCAGGGAGGGTGAGAGACTGTAGAAGTTCAACTCATCACCAGTCGTCATCTGTCGTCATTCGTCTAGGATTTTCTTTAGAGGTGTCGGCAGGTCGAGTATCTTTATTCTAGGGTTTATTAGGTCTGAGAGATCACCCAGTTTTAGATCTATATCCAACTATTCGGCGCGCACGTCGTTCCCGGCTTTGTTCAGGAGGAATACATCCTCCTCCTCCTCCTCCTGAACAGAGACACCCGCCAAGTTATCGGCAGCGGCTCATCTTTAAGCGTGTGAAACATGTACAAATTTAAGCAATGTCATTAACAACTACAGTATGCTGCTGGGCTTTGAGCCCGAAAAGCAAGCTACAGAACGCTAGGGTCCTACCTAATACGCCCTTCGACTACTCGGTGACGCGACCGAGAAGAGTGTGATCCTGCTTTCCGTCAGGACCATATGAGACGAGCGAGTTGGTGCGAGTGTTCACACGCAAGGACAAAAGATCTGGCCGAGAGCTGTTTACCATAAAGTTAAGATCCTTTGAAGCAGAACATTGGTGAATACGAACTAGTGTCCAACGGGATCGGTTGTCAACTTCGCTATCCGGGTGGCGTCTATGTCGATATCCGCGTAAAGGATAACCTCTTGATCTGGCGCGGTTGGCTCGGTGAGCTGAGTTCCATCCGGGGAGTAGATCGCCGCGAAGCCACCGCCGTGCTATATGATAAATCAATAATGTTGGTGTGGCCATAAAAAATAAAAGGTTACAGCCATTGCCCAGGGCGAGGTACCGGGCATGCTACAAAGAAAAATCAAAATCCAAGAGTCGAAAAATACCGACAATACACACCAACAGAGCTCTGCATTTTTGGGGCTGAGTATCTGGGTGCTTGAAATAACGAACATCTGTCCCTCCAATGCCACGAATTTGCACTGGAGACTTTGTGCATCAGAGGAGAACCTCGCAGGCGCGCCGTCGGCGATGGAGTCACAGTATGGCCAGCTCGCAACATGGACTTGGACTCCCAGACTGTAGTGATGGAATCGCAATAACGGTTGAAGATGCTCCCTGCTCTCACGTTAATTTGTTAATCCACGCCGTGTCAGAACCATACCAGCAACTAAGGGCACCAATCGTCGCTCCTCCGGGCCCTTTGACGGCGGTTTGGAGCGAATCAGCTTTGTTGATAATTAGCAACAGGTGGCAAGTGAAAAGTGTCAGGATACACCTGGAGCATCTCCCCAGATCGTACGTTCTTGTCCCGTTGACTGCCGTAGTTATAGATAAATTAGACTGGAAGCAGATCTAAAATTGCTTGCCTTTAGCTTGCGGCGGTGCAGAACTACGACTCCCTCTGAGTTGATAATTACTTGAGCTGCATACATGCTTCCCCCATCCAGTTCAGCAAATCCGAGAACAACCCTAAGCGAGATTCAGTTTGAGTCCAGTTCACCGCAGAATTCTCGACCTCACCAGATTCCAGCTTCCTTGACTGCGGCCAGGATCTCCTTGAACTCTGGGGATTGCACAGACAAACAGTTCTTTTGGAACTTTGCAAGGAACACGGGATCGAAAGGTTGAGCCCATATAGCCATCGGATAGCCCGGAATGAAAGATTCGGGGAACCCAATGAGCTCTGCGCCATTGGATGCGGCTTCTTTTATCAGTGAAATAGATTTAGCAACCCCGGCCTTGAGGTCCCACCAAGCGGGTTCGGCTTGAATCGCGGCAACTCTTGGATCCCGTCGTTAGAGGAGCGGCTGCCGCTGAAAGACACAACTTACTTCATAGTGGGCGATTCGTTGTTAGTCGCTGGCCAGCCTTGCTATTTTAAACAATGGCTTTGTAAGAACATGATGGTAACGTTTATGCTCCATCAGGTCGTAAGTACAACGCTAAACAACGCCAACAACGCACAACAGCGACAATTTTTGATCGAAAATCTCACAACGCCAAAATTTTGACATTCAAACTAGAGACGGACTCAGGATTCTCCAAATAGAGCGCTTCGCTTCCTAGCGCCTCGGGAAAGAAAAGAAAAGGGCTTCTGACTTTGAATTTCTATGAAACGCGGGAATAAAAACAGTAAATGGCAGTTATATCAACGACACATTCGGATGACCGTCCATAACATATACAGTTCCACCAGAGTCGCCGCTATAAAGATGTCAGTTAAAGAAGAATGCGACTGATCGCGACATACAGAACCAGCTCGTGTTCCCCATTGAACCGATCGCCGAGAGAAAAATAGGCTATGTCAGAGTCGGCCTGAGCCAGAATAATACCTTCCTGATCACCGCCTAAGGGATCCCAGAGTCTTACGCAGCCTAGGACCATTGATAAATTTGTTTTGTGCTCAAGGCTGGAAGAATCGCACCATCGTTGCCCCCCGTTACAAGACCTAAACGGCGAGTTCGGCTTTCGACCCATTTAACACCCACGACGCCGAAGAAGCTTTGGCCGTTTGAACTGAGCTGCAGCTCGGAGTGCCGGAAGTCGAACAAGATTCCTCTCCCCAACATGCGAGAATCATACACGTGGGTACGGTTATCGTCGCTGACCGGTTTGAGCTTAGACCAGGCGAGCACAAAGAGGGAGTCCTCACCGTCCAATGGCAACATAGATGCTGTCAGGACTGAAGGCCATACAGTTGACTTCGTGATCTGGTGTTGAAAATGTTTCCAGACGGCACGTTTGGGTGGCGCTGCCATCCTTTTTACCGACATCATAGATGCGGAGGAAAGAATCCAAACCGCCGTTGGTGACCAGTGCAGCGGTATTCCCTATCGCAAGGTAAGCTTTTAAAAAGCAAAAAATAAGCTTATCCTCACCCGTTGGGTCGACACATAGTGCATCCCCGGCATCCCCTGCTTCCGACGTGTGGAACGTAAAGGCTTGGGTCAGTGCTAAAGTATCGAATGCCTGGTGCCGTCCTCGGTTGTCATTTTTCACGACCGGTTCAGATAAGGCAAAGATCAGGGAGGAAGTATGATTGAGTCCCCAAGCTATTGAACCGGTAACATGGGCGTCGCGGTCCTTTCTGCCCACCAAATCGAAGGTATACGGTTTCCTGTTTTCAATGGCGAGATTTTCGATAGTCAGTCGTCTATGTAAACATCATTGGTGCTTGTTAGCGAGCAGTAAGGTAACACGAACTGTTCCCCAATGGCGAGAATTGATTCTCCAGGCTTGAAAGCGAGATCATGCGGAGAGGCAGTTCTACTTTGCACCTCTGAATCACGATCAGAATGAGAATATCACGGAGAACATCACGGACCATATTTCAATTCAAGATCTTCCTCGTAGGGTTTATCGCTGTCATCCCTGTCGAAATTCCAAGTTCGAACGAATTTGTCTGCTCCTGAGGCCGCTAGAATATTTCTGTGGCGAAATAATGAGCAGGAGGTGAGTGGAAACCAGGCAACACCCACCTGGTCGGATCGTACGCGATGCTGTGCACCGAATAATGCGTCCCAAAGAGGTTCTCGTCGGGGCCTGAGAATATGAAAAAAGGTCAAAAGTGAGCTGCGTTGCAGAACCAGAGTGGTTGACCTTGCTCAAGATCAAGTATTTGTGACGGCTCTCGCTAGTTGTTGTTCGGAAATGAAATAACCGTGGGGCGGCGGGTCACTTACGTTCGACCAAGAAATCAAAGTGCCGGTCTTGTTATACGGATCCGTTGCTGCGACAAATACTGAGCACAGTCTGTAGACGGCACAAAAATCGCTTACCCCCTGTGTTGTTTCCGCCGGCGGTGTTGGAACAGACGACAACTCGCCCGTCATGTTGCAAGATTCCATTGATCGCTAGAACATGGAGCGTTCAGCGGGCATATCACCGGGAAACTGAAACGACGCACATCCGCCAGATCGTCGGAATTTATGGTTTTTAACATAGTGGTCCATATTGAGGGCTTCGCTCAAACTCGGGCGCTTCTTGGACAGAAAGCGAGGTCGAGGGAGAAAGTATGGTAAAACTTTGGCGTCTCGCAACTGACGCACCGTCAGGAGGGAAGGTTAGTAAAACAAGGAGAACACACTCACGACATCCCAAACAAAGACTTCCTTAGGATTCAAGTTTGGCCTCGAGGCAGGGGGTCGGGGAGCGTTTGAAATATCAACGTAACGGCGCTTGCGAGAAAACACCGGGTCGGAGATTTCTGGGACTGGTTCTGGAGGCGCCTCAATCCGGATGGCTGAAGCGGGTGGGTGGTCAAACTGTCAATATGGTCAGTAATTTTTTGTTTTATTAAAGTGGAAGGGCAACAGCACAGGTCTCAAGACGTCATATTCTTCTTGAGGATCAGAATCCTCGTCCATTGGAACAGCTGGTTCTGGAGCAATGCGAGCCGGGGTCTATAACATTTGAAGTTTCGACTTGAGGGAAAGGACGAGAAAGCGGAAGGAGAACTAACGTTTCGCTTAATTGCCGATGGCGGTCCTCCATAAATTATCCTCTTGCGCTGAGAGGGCCTAGATGCGCGGTTAATACTCTTGTAAGCCATTAACGGATCCGCGAAGCTGACCCCGCGTTGTTGTTCACCGACGGTTTGCTCTCAAGCACAGCGGCAGAATTACCTCTTTTCGGAAGAGAGCTAGGACGTCTGAAAGGTTTAATGTCCCTTGCCACCGCTTTCCCTTTAGACGACGATGCCACGACCGGTTTCGAATCGACATCCATCTCGTCGTCCGAGACGAGGTCGATCATGTCTGCGCCTGGGGGCCTCGGCTTCGATTCCGCAACCGTATTCCTCGAGCCCGAGCGAGTGCGAGATCTTCTTGAGGTCAACTTAGCAGCAACTTCAACCACTTCTGCTTCATCGTCTGAGCTAATCACGATCTCGGTTCGGGTCAGGAGGCTTTGAGCGACGGAAAGAGGCTTGGGCTTCGTGTCCTCGAAAGTATCGACGTCGATAGGCTCAGGCATGGCTGTCGAATCGGAACAGTCGTGGTTCGCCGCAAAAGGGATGCCCTCACGTGCCGAGATATCCCGAATGGGAAAACATTGCACCACAGTGACCACACACACCAGTTTTTTCCCACTCTCCACCAAAAAAAGACTTCAATTTATGGTCTGCCTAAAACGAGAATAGCACAACACGCTAAAATACAGAGATGCTCCTACTAAGCATTCGCTCTCAAAACCATATCCTCCAGCGAAATCGCCCGGTACGTCCCATCATCGCCAACAGGCGCCCAAACAGCGTCGTCCAGAATATACACAAGTATCCCGCCCTTCCCATCCGCAGTCAAGCTAACCCTGAACAGCGGCATCCGCGAAAGCTCGTGCGCCCGCCCGGTGGGTATGAACAGCAAATTATGCGACGCCGCAAATTCTTCCACGATCGAGCGGAACGTGATCTCCTGCGTCCGTGCTGACGGTCGCGGCGGCGCTCTGGGCGTCCCATTCCGGCCAGGCGTGCCCGGCGCAGAGCCCGAGCTAGACGCTGCCTGCTCCGCACGATAATCCACCCGCGGCAGACGCGTGGGCGCCTCCGGGCCCAGCTCAATCGCCTTATTCATGAGCTGCAGTCCGCGCGTGAAGCCGCGCGCCACGCCGCCCATGTTGTGCACCTTCTCCGGGAACGAGGCCTTCCAGAACGAATACCACTGCGCAACCTCCTCGAAGCTGACCTTGGGCTGGATGAGCCAGACGTGCAGAACGTCGAGCCACTTGGGGAAGAATTCTGTCTCAAGGAGCTGCGCGAAGATGGAGGGGCGGATGATGTCGGCCCATTGTAGGACGTTGGTGAGGGGCGTCATGATTTGGTCTCGGGGGTTGACGCGGAACTCGTCACGGAGAGTGGCGCCGAGCTTGGGGACGACGTATTTGAGGAGCATGGCGTCCCATTCGGCATTGTCGAAGACCTCGCGCCAGGCAGACAGGTCTGATGGCATGTCATCGCCGGCGCTCCAGCTCCGTAGGAGGCTCTTGACCTTTCTCCGCGCATCGCCGAGTACATCTTCCATCCGCAGCCCGAGATGAGGCAGCCACGGAAACACGATACTCTGAAGAGACACCGTAGCCCGTTTCGGATTCCAATCCGCAACAGTTTTCTTCACCTTGGGAAGGATAAGCTGATCCATGAGGTTGTCGCGGATGAAGGGAGGAAGGAATGAAGACCACGCCTCGTACAGCTTCACGGCCGGCTGCGGCGTTTGCGGAGACCAGTCGTTGTTGATCGACGTCCGCACTTTCGGGAGCCAGACATTCCAGAGCAGGCTCTCGAAAGGAGTCATGGGCCTTTCGCTGCGACCGCAGTCAGTGTAAGGTTTCAAGAGGAAGAAGGCGAAACATACATATCAACGGGGGCGACCATCACGGTTTTCGAGCCGTAGATATCGACTTGTGTTGCCGCTGGTTTCTCCTCGGCGGCATTGACGCGGAGGGCGCGGCGCCAGCTCCGGAAGGTGGTTAGGAAAACCATCGGGGCGTCCAGAGGGTCCCATGTGGCCACCATACGACGGACCTTGAATGTTATTAATATTTGCGAGGGTAATATTTCGAAGCGAAGGAAACTTACCAAGGGAGCGATCGCAGCAACGACGATCTCGTCCAGCCGATACCGCTCGAACTCGCGCGAGAACTGATCCACGAGCTTGTAAAACAGAGGTGAGAACGGCTCGAGCGACACCTCGTACACCGAGGCGAGTTCCTTGGACTTGGTGTCGATCTCGCTAGCCACGAGTTGGATTTGTTGCAGTCGGGCGATTACTGTCGACGATATGAGAACCGTCGAGCCGTAGTGTCTGGGGAAAGCCACTCACAATCTGCCTCCTCATCCACTTTCTTCCTTAAACGCGCGTCTTCGTGTGCGACCCATTTCTTCCGCTCGTCCAAGGCCTTGGCTTCGCGGGCAAGCCCATCAAGTTCGGTCTTGCAGGCCTCGGCGATAAGCCGTACATTGTGTCGAACTTCGGGGATGCGCATGGGGTCGTTCGAGGGCGACCAGGAGTTCATGGACACGTCCGCTAACGAGGATACCTCGCGAGGCTGCAAAGGGGAGAAGTAAGATTCATAAAATGTAACGGGGGAAAAAAAACACGTACCACCGCGCCAGTCGCGTCGATTATCTGACCAATACCAGAGGACGCAGGCATATCTTGTCCCGCCTCGGCAACGATCTGCTCGTAGGTCTTGTGCTCGACCTTGGTCTTGACCTTCTTCGGCCGTTTCCACACGTCGGACCGTTTCTCCTTCGCCTCCTTCTCCTTCCTCCGTGCCTTGCGCGCTCCAGGCGTCTCATCATCGCTCGCAACCTTGCCCGTGAGGCGCTCCTCCTCCCTCTTCGACTGCTCCGTCCGCTCTTTGAACCCGCGGAACCCCATACCCATTTTTTGGGGCCGCAGCTTGCTCTCCACGGGCGTCACAATACCTTCACCAGCGGCACCGAGACCCGTGCCGGCTTGCCAGCCCATCTTCGCCATGAGACGCGCGCCGATAGAGCCTTGGATTTTGTTGAAGTGGGCACGCTCCGCCGCGGTTAACGGGGTCGCAGGGCGTGTGGAGGGGCTGGAGTCCCGGACGAATGAAGGTTTCTTGCTGAAAGCAGAGGGGAACTCTTCCTCAGATGGCGGAGGGGGAGGGCGCGAGCCGATACCGCCTTTAGAGCCAATACCACCGCTTGCGCTTTGGGAAGGGAAGGAGGAAGGCGGGGGTTCGTCGCCAGCTTTGGAAAATGCGGCCATTCCACTCTTTGCGAACGCAGACCCGAGTCCAGCTTTGGAGAATGTCGCAGAAGGAGCGGCTCGCGATGAACCAATGCCGCCCTTTGACCCAGAACCAATGCCACCCTTGGCCCCAGAACCAATACCGCCTCTGGGGGTACCAAACATGGGCATGGAGACATCCGTATCATCCATGGATTTGGAGCCTATACCACGAACGGGCGGAAATTCGGCCTCATCCTCCTCTTCCCGCACACGAGGAGACGGGGCCCTGGATTCAGACTCGTCAGAATCATCCGAGTCATCGTCATCGCCGTCCTCGGAAGCGGCGTCCTCACCATCTTCCTCGGCCTCTTCCACATCCATCTTTGATCCAGACGCGTCGCCGGAGACAAACGAAGGAGCCTTGGTCCAGTTGCTACGTCGCGGTGCATTTCTGCGGGGCTGGAGATCCGCCTCGAGGCCGTCTTCCTCGTCCTCACTGACCCGTCTCCGTTTGCGTTGGTATGGATTTTCAAACAGATTTCGCGCAGCCCGCGCGTCGGCACTTTCGCTGGGGTCAAAATCGTCATCCTCAGAGTTGACAGAGGCGTCGGAGTCGTCCCCGTCGTCCATAATGCGTTTACGGCGGGCCATAGTGGAAGTTCAGGTCAAAGGCGATGGTAAACCGAGACAAACAACACGTTCTGACTCGCCTCTTGTTTTCAACGCCCATCTTCACTATGTAAACCTTTTAACTCGTTGAACATAATACCGTCGCTAGTGCTGCTTCGCGCTGGAATTTTAGCTTGGTTCAAGTCGTGACTGCGGCCATCAATTAAACTTCGCTATATATTCTTCTCTCAATCATCTTGTCTTCTGTGCTTCCAACAGTCCTTCTGTCTTGCCCTACAAAAAACAGCTGTTGGCTGTCCCACATTTTCCGAAGTTATCAGCCCTGGCCCGCCCAGAATCACCGTACCTGCCTAATTGGGTGCCGGCTTCTTGCCGCACAATAGCGACAAGACAATAAACTTTACACAGAACTGTTGGCTTCAACAATAACGACTCAGCGGGTGCACATATGGGCTTATTTTAGCGCGCTCTCAATTGTCAAGTGCGCCCTGTACCGCGCCGGGCAGTCACCGCCGCCATTTATAAAAGCGGGCAGGGACAATGCGATTCCCCAGCTCTCTCTAGATCTTCCCCCGTCATGGTCTCCTCACGATATGTTCCTCTAACGCTTCTCGCAGCTGTGTCTGTTGTCCTATCCGATACTCTCCCCAGCTCGTATCCTCACGCATATTCCGGCCAACCCACCGGCGACTATAGTCCCGCCTGGCAGAAATGTGTGTTTCACCCTAGCCTCTTCACTCCGGTGGAACTCAATGGACATATTATAGACTTCCAAGTCACTGCTCCGCTGCCGAATATCACATTCTCTTTACCACGAAGCTATGCTGGCAACATCGACGTCCAACGCGCCGGACACCCCAACAATACTTTATTCTTCTGGGCTCTCGAGAATTCAGTTGGATCCTTAACGGCGGCCAAGAGCACCAAACCTTGGGGTATTTGGCTTAATGGAGGGTCTGTTTGACTCGCGCACACCACTATTTCTATGCCTCACATTTTATTCCAGTCCTGGTTCATCGAGCATGTTAGGATTTTTCTTGGAGGTACGTTCTCGTCAATTTTGGAGATTCATAATTGAAAATGTGCCTAGAACGGACCCATTCGCATCGCGAACGACGGAACCATATCTGCAAACAAATACAGCTGGGACACCGTTTCCGATTACATCTGGATCGACCAGCCAGTGTTCGTTCAATCAGTCTAGGCCCACATCTTGTCCTAATGTTTATATGCAGAGGCGTGGGCTTCTCCACAGCGGATGCAGCTGGCTACAGTCAGTCTTCATCTTCTTACGCAACTGCTTGGCTAATCCAACCATCGAACAGTTGCTGATGAGGACCAAATGGGAGCTGACTTTGTAAGTGCGGCCCACTCCTATTCGAACGTTGGTTGACTTTTGAATGCAAGATGGGTTTCCTCACAAATCTGGTCAAAGTCTTCCCCACTCTCGCGACACGTCCCCTTCATCTTACGGGAGAGAGCTACGCCGGCATGTGAGTGCTACCTGATATTATTGGGCGACGCCTGAATTTTTCGTGTCACTCAGATATATACCCTACATTATGAAAGCCAGTTGGATTCACCTTAGTGAACTCTCTTGATACTAACCGTTTATTTCCAGGCGTACTTCTCGATGGCAAACCCTCCAGTTAAAATTACAAAGATTGCCATTGGAGATGGTTCCATTGCCGCAGGCGAGGTGTTTGAACTCCTCCCAGCAGTGAGTTCATCCGAGCATTTTTTGTTTTTGATACTGAATTAACCCTCCTCAGCTGAGCGTCCTGGAGACCTACCCTCAACTCATCGGGTATGATCAAGAGGTCTACAACTACTTCAAGGAACAGTACGTCGTATCCCATCTCTCTCAGCCTCAGAGCATCCCACTGACTCCGCACCGCAGAGAGCACCTCTGCGGCTTCGACGTGAACTTGACCTATCCTCAGAACGGTGTCATTCCCACAGTCGAATTCATCGACGCCGCCGACCGCGATGTGCCCTACCTCGACAAAACCTTATACTCGAAACGCGGGCTCGTCGCCGAGGTCAACCGCCGGTATGCCGAGATGGACCCCGCTGAACGGGATCACCGTGCGTGGCAGCGCCAGCGGGGGACGTGGAAGCGCGATTTGAGTCTGCGTGCCAACGGGACTCTCGATCCTTGGGTGAGTCCTGCCCTCCAGGTTGGGTTTGGAGTTGTCCTGATCATACTGTCGTTCGCAGTACGGCTGCGCACTTCTCCCAGAATTCATCGACTACGCCCTCAACTACTCCGCTCCCTGGAATCTCACAGAAGGAGCTTTTAACGTGAGCTACATCCCGGCTTTTTCAACCGTGCGAAATTCAATTTTTTAATAGGTTTATGACATTACGGATCCGGACGGCTCACCGAGCCTTGCTCCGACGTTTTTAACTGGTTTGTGGCTTTCTTCGGATGGGAGTTGACCTATATACTGACGGTGCGCTAGACCCACGAACGGTGACTGCTCTGCACGCCCCTACGAGTAAAGCTTGGGAACAGACTTTCGAGTTTGTGTTCGGTGAACTAGGTTCGTTCAATGGCTCATTTCTTCGACCGTGGAAGCAGTTCTGACGATTTGCCGTTTACCAGATGATGACCCGAGTAAGTCTATACCGCACGCACAGAGATGAGCTGAATTGAAGAGACCCTCCCTTAGGCCAAGTGTACGTTTGCGTCGTTCCCCATAATCCCGAACCTCGCTCAAAGAAACGAACAGTGCAATGAACTTCTTGACTGAATTTGCTACGAATGCAACTGCGCACGGCGTCGGAGTTGTATTATATTCCGGCAACGACGATGCTCTGATCGCCCATCGGGGAACAGAAGGTGTGCACGTCTGCTTTCCTCTTCTTCTATAAATCGGTCCCTCATATCTTGTTCTAGTTACGATTCAAGTTCGTTCACTCTCAGCTGGCGTGCTCATTCACTGACCGTGATACTCGACAGAACACGACCTTCGGCGGCATCCAGGGCTTCACCCGCCCGCCGTCCACGCCTTGGAGCGACGACACTGGCAAGCCCGCGGGCATTGTCCATCAAGAGCGCGGCTGGACCTACGTTCTCTTCAGCGGCGCCGGCCACTTAATCCCACAGAAAACCCCCGCGGCGGTGCGCCTCTTTATACATAATTTCGTGTACCCCAACTAAACCTTTGCAGGCGTTGACGTTCGTCCGGGAATTTGTCTTTGGCTCCAACCTTACTGGGTCGGTCATCAAGTCCCCTTCTGGAACGACCAGCGTCGTGGGCGGCGAAAATTCGCCCCTCGTCGGCAACATCCTCCCCGGGTCCAACGACATCATTTACGAGGCCGGAACGGGCACGGAGACCTCGACCTTCGTGTACCCTGCAGCGACAATTGCCGCCTGGGGTACCTTCCTACGGGGACAGGCTGTAGCTGCAGCTGCAGCGGCGGCGACGAGCACGAGCACGACCACCAAGCCTGTTGCGGCGGCGGATGTGAACGGCGCCTCGTTTCGAACCATACCCCGCGCTATTCTCTTGACTGGTTTCCTGAGCCTAGCATGCCTGGGGCTACTCTAACTTATCTATAACTATACTCGATCTTGGTTTTATTGTGACGTTCAACTGTAATGTGGAGCACCTCCGGGAGCGGGGCGCGGTACCGTATGTATACATAATATAGTTTCTTGGTGTCGAAACCAAGCGCGTTCACTGCACAGGTGCTGCAATTAGGAATGCATGCAAGGTAGCGAAGCGGCCACTTGGTTGGTGCTATTGCATCAGACTTTTGACACAAAACTTTTGATGCCTGTACAAGCTTGAAAAAGCCCAAACAAGGGCAAAAAGACCGAAAGACGACAAGACCACAAACTTAGAGGTCAATCTCACAAGGTCGCTAGTTCGACCCTAAACAAATGCATTTATTTCGAATTTGGGAGTAGATAACTGTATCAGGTAAGCACTAGGCCAGTCAAATAGGTGTTCCCTGGCATTTAAAGGATTCACCCTACCTCTGTTCCCATTTTGTGAGTGTAATTTCTAGCCCTTTTCGCCTTGTGAGCTTGTCGGCAAGCTGACAAGGTCCAAAAGGGGACAAGATTTTGGTCAAATGGCTGATGTGGACTGCAAGGGAACGGCGAACTTGTGGGCCAATCAAACGACGGATTCAACAACCCTGAGATGCCCGCACTGGTTGAAAGATTCAAGTTTTTCAGTGGAATTTTCACTGAAAAACTTCGTTTATTTTACACCTATTTTTTTCACTGAGAAAGTAGGTGAAAAACTCAAAACATTTTCACTACATCTTGAGCTCAAGGTAAAATTTTTGAAAGAAAGCGATGAAAGTGATGAAAAAGGGTTGAGTTTTGCACCTACGCCATCGAGCCAATCCATTTCTTATCCACTCGTGCCTTACAGCTAAATCAAAAACGATAGACGTTTTCGTTTTGAAACAAAACTTCGGGCCGAGCACAGCCCTCTGCCTACCAAAGCCACAAGTGGCCCCACCCATCACGAGAGGAAAATTGGAGAGTCAAATTGGAGTCGAAACTTTGGAATTCTATGCTCGGCCCGAAGTTTTGTTTCAAACGAAACGTTTGTCGTTTTTGCTTAGCTGTAACAAGGGAGAAACTGATTGTAAGGGAAGAAGCTTCGGTTTCAACCGGCTGGAGGCAGTGAACTTGAACCGACCAAACCAACCTAAGTATTGCTTTACTTCACGTCGAGGAATAACTCCCAAGAGTGAAAGAGAGGAATCTTCGGAATCGGAACCATCGCGCAAGAGGTGAGCGAAAAAAATGAAAACTACACCAACCTCTTTTCTGGACCGGTTTTTTACCCTGATCCGAATCTGAATTTAGTTTTTTTCTTACCTGAAAATTGGTTGAAGATATGCCATCATTTTTGGTTTCGGGTTGACTCTGGACAAATAAATTGCGGGAAAATCAGAATTGGGGGCTTGGACCCCTAATGGGGGGGTAGCCAGCGCGATCATCGTTTGAACGAGGTCTGAGCCTCTGGGTATGGGTATACACCGGAGATACGTCAAATCCGTCAATCATTTCCTTTTTGGGGGGCTTGTCAAGGAGGTCTGTGCGTAGCAAAAACAGCCGCACCGACCTTGGCCCAGAATCCAGAAATGAGCATACCAGGGACACAGAACCCAAACCCAGCTAGAACCCAGCCAAACGACTACAAACTTCGCCTCGGGCGGAGGACAGTCTTTGACTTTCCGCCCCACGACTTTGAAAGACGCACGTGAGCGGCATTTCGGCCGGGTCCAAACAATTTGAAGCTCCGACATCTCATTGTCTTTCATCTCTCTTTCTCGTACCACCACCACCCAACATCCAACATCCAGGCTCACTCCCGCACTTCCGCACATTCGCGTCGTCAGTGGGACATTTGTACCCTCTCACCATCCCTCTATCCATCTCGCTGCTGGTATTTCGGCCATAGTGCCACTCACTCAAGTTGCGGGTGCGGTGGTGTCGCCGAAGGATAATACTGGTGGGATAGCGCGAAAAGGGAGGGAAAAGGCACCTGTTCCCGATCTACGGTGGCATGGACGTTCCATACTGCGAGGTCGTGAGTCTTTCTCCCAGTTCTTTTCCTTCTTTGTTGGTGATGCTCGGTACGCGATTACACACCTCTCTGCCCGCTGAGCGATACACGGCGCCCCTTTTATCATGCAGTGTATCCTGAGAACATCTTATACCTCCTTTTGACGCGTCGGATCGCGGTCTGCACGTATGGTTCTGCACATATGTAGTACTACAGCTCTGCCTCGACTTGGTGTAGTCATTAAATAAAATGCAATCTCCTTACCACCTTCATTCACGACCCTTGAAATAATTTGATGTCTTAGCCCTTTCGTCGTTGCCATCCTTGTGCCACCCTGCCTTGTGTTTTCCGAGCGAGAGCGGAGATTGAGATTCAATAGCCCTTGCAGAGAGCCGAACGGCAAGTCACGCGGATGCAAAGTCGTGGGGCGGAAAGTACGAAACTGCGGGTCAACCTGCGGTGCCACCTGCAAATCCTGCTCCTAATCTGGCTCCAGCTCCAGCCCGGGCACATATCAGACAGGCAGTGTTTAGAATGCCAAACGGGTGGGATAGGAACAGCCCAAGCTTTGATGGCAAACGGCCTCGCACTTCCTACAGCAATGTATATAAGATGTCAGTAAGAAAGTGAGAGTACTGGAGTACATTGAGACAGATGTCCAGGAACAATGGGAGAGCTTAGACACCTTCAAAGCTGGGACTTTTGATGTGTGAATTAAGGAAATCGAGGCCTTATTCCCTGAACTACAAGAGTGGGGTAAGGGTTTAGTGATGGGAAAGTTCAGTTTGGTTCAGGTTTGGTTCAGGTTCAAACAGGTTCAAACTCATTCTTTTTTGCCACAAAATGACCTGAATTCATCTCAATTGAATATGAGTGGAGGTTTCCTCTATGGGGGTGCAGATGTGCTTCTCACTGATTGTAGGTCTTTTAATTGTGCTTAAACATTATTCTTCTCACCTGAATTTAGGTTGAAAGCCATCACATTGAGATCAAGTGAGGAGATGCTATTCAAACCACCACCACTTTCTCCACAGAGCTTTTAGAGGGCTTGAAATGTGTCTCAGCTAGGTGTAAGTGAGTATTTCTAGGGTAAAAATCAGGTCAAATAAATGATCACAAGTGAAATTTCGGTTCAGGGCTCGGTGCGGTTCGGACATTTCTGAATTTGCCCGAACCGTGAATTCGAACCTCGGTCCAGGTTCAGGCATTTCACTGGACCTGAACCTGAACTTTGTGTTCAGTTTGGTTCAGTTTGAGTTTGAATCGAAACTTCCCCAACACTATTCAATGGAGAAACTCCGAGTCTATCAGCTCTGCAAGCAGAACCAAAACATCTCAACCTCTGACCTTGGTCAGTTAAGAAGATTCTCCAAAGCCTTTATGGTGGAGTCTCCGGTCAAGTTAGTGAGGAATCACAACTCGCACCGCCACCGAGGCGTCAAATTACCCCGTTACGTATTGAATTCTTCGACCCCATGGGGAGCCGTCAAAATCAATATCAGGATCTTCGCTTGCATTTCGGGAATTGCTGGGAAAAGGAACGGGCTGGGAATTTTATTGTCAAATCCAGAGCCTAGTTAAGGCCCGCCTCCCCCTCTAAGTCAGAGCTTCGACCCCCTACTGTAGTCAGTCAAGCTGCTGGTCTTTACATCTGTGACATGTGTCCACTACCGTTCAGCGGTTGAAGTCCCAGCATTCGTGAATTTTGCGGAAGCAGACAGGACATCGGGGGTTCCATTCCTTCGGGCGGCGCCGCTAGAAAAACACGAGGCCGGACTCCCGGGCAAATTTCCCCGCGCTCGCGAGAAACACAGGCGCCTAAGCAGTCCTCTCCTGTGATACTTACATGTACTGTGTTTTTCCTGTTTTTCTTTTTCTTTTCGTTTGTTCTATCAATTCAGCTGTGCAGAATTTTTTATGTATGTCACATATGATGTCCTTCGTTCCTGCGAGTGCTACACATCACGACAATATAAAATCAAGAGCGAATTTAGAGCGGCGCCAAGCTCAGGAAACCAGTCAAGAGAATATAGCGCGGGGTATGGTCTGTAACGAGGCGCCGTTCACATTTTCTGTCGCAACGCGCGTCAAATTCAGGCCCAATGATATTCTTCTTGCTCGCCGGAGTTCATCCCGCTTTTGTTCAATTCTATTCCCCTAAATTATTTGGCGTTTGCAGCCTCATGACCACCACTTGGACCAAGTCTACGAATTTTTTCCTTTTCTTTTTGAAGATCGGAAGTTCCTGTCGAACGCCGTGGTGCATAAAGCGTGCCGCAACCTGAAGCAAGGTAAAGCGCCATTGAGACGCAGAAAGACTCTATAGCTATATACCGGGACCCATGGCGTCTAAGGCGCGCCAAGCACAGCAGGAAATACACACATATATATCGTTCATCTCGTTGTTCCCTGTCCACGCCTTCGCCTATATCTACACCCTCCCAAAAATCAACCAGCAACCAACACCACACCGCACGCTACATCAACCACCTACATAACAGCACACCCCCGGCC